>JACYFF010031959.1:80207639-80222023 GCA_017589665.1 Selenicereus undatus
ATTTATGGGTAGAATGTTTCATTTATGAAATGGTCTTGAAGTTATGATTAGTGATTATTATTAATTTGTTTGTTGATCGTAAACTATGCACTCAATTTTTAGTTAACAATTTTTTTTGGGGGGGTAAGTTTACCTTCATTTTCATCAAATATCGTAATTTAAGTTTTTTTTAGTGATATTAGGTACTGATTAATAGATCAAGTTTTAATCATCATCAGATTTATATCTGGTGATCAATTTGTCTATCTAGGGTGACAATAATAAATGTTTTTGTCGATCATAAATTATACACTCAATTCTAATTATGTAAGTTTTATTTGTTGCAATTTTAGCTTTGTTTTCATAAAAAATCATCATATGTTTTTGTTTACGATATTAATTAGGGATCAATAGATTCAATTTTAGTGGTCATTACAATTATGTTTGGTGATCAATTAATTAATCTACGGCGATCATTATGAACATGTTCGTTGATTAGGAACCATATCATCAATTATAGTTAGGAGAGCTTTATTTTGATGTATTTGAGTTTTACTTTCGTTCAAAATCATAGCATATACCTTTACATATATTGGTAATTAGTGATCAATGGTTTTAGTTTCAGTCATCATCAGCACCATTTTTGGCGTAATTCTTGGTAAGAGGGAGAGAGCACCTCCATCCACTCATCCTACTTATCTCATGGAGCAGCTCATTCTGCCTGAGTAGCTTCCACACGACTTTTGGTATATGTAAAGTGACTTCATTCACAAGGGAAGTCAACTTTATTGCATCACTAGACCTAGCTGCTTATACTAACCTAACAAAATGCAGTCATGCTAAGTCCATTGTTTCCCTGTACATGCTTAGCAGCTTCCACAAAGTTCAGTTGGTGGTGGCCAACGATCAATGGCACATGCATCCCACACTTTCACGAATTTTGTGGAAGAACGATGTCCTGGGAGCAAAGTTCCTCTCGCGGTACAGCATGCTAAGATCCATCACTTACTGCATTTATACTTGAATGTCGATGTTCCAGAACCCTCATTTCCTCATAGTAGGATGTTGATGTTCCAAAGGTACAATTCCTTTTCTGGTGTCCTCAATGATAGGGTGACTAGCCTAGATTCTTCAGCATAATTGAAGTCAACCTCTTCACCATCAACGAAAACTCTCTGGGGTCGGATTGAGGAATATGCCCCGAATACACCACAGCCACGAACTCTGAGGCAAACCACACTGCTTGTTTGTGACTCATACTTCAAGTCCTTAATGGCACCTCCGGAGTTGAACATATGAATTAAACCAATTGGAGCGAAAGTAGCACCATTTGACAACTCCTTCACTGGAACCACAGTGAAAACTTGATATTCTTTGGCCTTCAGTGTGATAGGCAAGGAAGCATTTTGAGGAAGATACACAACCTCTCCTGCAAGGCATCAAACAGATAGTTGCATGAGGGAACCTGCTGGACAGTTTCATCATTCATTGATTTGATTTCTATTAATATATAATCAGACATACCCCCTAGATGAGAATATACAACAGCATCCCCAGTCCATCCGGCATCAGCTACCCTGCTTATGTAATTTACATCACAGGCTCGAACAATGCCAGTAACTGTGCCAGGTTGCTCGTCATGGACTAGGTTTCTCTTTCCAACCTTGCACCAAGCAGCTCCCTGGCAGTTGAAAACACCTATAACCCCACTGTAATCATTCATGTTCCATATCTTCAAAAGACTGCACCACACATCAAAATACAGAAATCAGTAGGAAAAAAAGTTGAGTGACAATAATGAACAAAACAAGTCATCAGCTCTGCTGTATGCCTTAGCCTAATGACTACCTTTTCCCATCCCTTGCAGGATCAGAGAACAAGCAGTCCTTAGTCGGCCTGCCAGGGAGCTTGGCCCTTAATATTGAACCGTCGGGAAGCACAAGCTTCTTCAGTAAATTGAAGTCGTGGTGACCGGGCTTATCACTGCACACATGATGTCGACAAAGCAGAATTGGAACCATATGATAGGGTGGAAATAAATAGGAAGTGAAAAGTTTAGTAATGCGATATGCTTACCTAACATAAATTGCACAGCCACCAATGGCACGAGCTGCTCCATGGTATTCAGCCATAGGATGTACACTCTGCCACAATAAATTTGTAGTTTAGGCTGAATCCAACAAAGTGAACGGTGAAATATACAAGGGAAAAACAAAAGAAAATAATTTCCACATACATGAAACATATCCCAATCTGGCTGCATAAATTCTCCAAGAAAAATGGTGTTGTAGGCAACGGAAGCAATGTGAATGGTATGTGACGCAGGATCTCTTGGCCAAAAATCATCAGATGCTCTAATGACTGCTGCCCTCTTCGCACTAAGCCCCCCCCCCCCCCAAAAAAAAAAAAACAGAGGAATCAATAAACTGGAATTCAAGATAAGGCCAATAATGAGTAGGACCTTGAGTAAGATCAATGCAGCTACCTGTATAAACCATCTGTATTGTGGCTCATGCAAGATATTATCCCATTATCAGGGAAATTTCGAGCTATAGAAGCCTCTAATGCCCTGTGATACTTCCTGGCGAGACTAACTCTTCCTCCATTGCCAGCGCCTAGAGTTTCGAGGATATTTTGAACATCAACCTTCACCCCATTGATACCAGCTGAGGCAAGGTATGAGTGGAGCTCATCATAGAAGTTGAAAACTTTGTCAGGGTTCACTAGCCCAAGACCATTTTTCATTATGGTGTCCAAGGAGTTATCAGGGTATTCCACATGCTCATTTGACTGAACACCTGGAGATGTTTTTGGGTAGGTCAACTTGGATTCATAGTGCTCCATTTCAGCAACACCAGGTCTGACACCTCCCCAATATCCTGTTATTGCATGCCACACATAGATGTACCTACAAATAAGCATATCACCAAAATGAAGGTTAGAACTAGCCAAAGCTGATGCCACTAGAGTATTGATAAAGACTAGTAGAATTTTTACTTGAGTGCATGTTCTTCTTTGATTTCGCTTATTATATGACGAAAGCCGTCCTCCACTCTGTGTCCTTCTTTCCCATCCTTTTGAAATTTGTAGTTCTCTTTTATATGCGTTAGTCTATTTGCAAAGCTGAATAGGAGAAGGGAACTAAATAGAATCACAATCCCAGAAAAAGGATTTAAGTCTTGACAATAGAAATGCCGAGACAGAAAAGAAGAAAACTAATAATGGGAGTAGCACTCACTTGGCACAATTATCATCTTCACATGGAATGCCATTGGGATCCATGGCAACAGATTGCCATCCATCATCAATAATAACAAACTTTGGAGGGATGCTGCCCTTCTCCAAGCTATAATTTATGGATTGCATCAGTCAGTTAAGAGCATTCTTGTGACGAAATATGCTTCAAACTTCTCTATTAAAAAAACTTCAGATTAAACTAAACCCCAAAAAAAAGGAGAAACAAAATATAATATATACCTTTGCAACCCCTGCTTGACCCCCTCTGCAGTGACATTGGTGTAAAATGCGTCCCATGTGCACCAGCCAAACCAGTTGAGCATATCAGGCATCTGAACTCCACAAAAACATACAAACTGTGAGAACAGTTTGAATAATATTGAATTTCACGATTAAGAGCAACTTTTTATATTTATACCTTCTTTCTTTCTCGATGACAGAACGTCTGAAGATGTCCTTCCACACTCCTGCATACGTTTTCCCCGATGATGAGTTCAACAGAAAGCATATTATGTCGCTCGTTACAAGCCATGAACTATGAACTCAAACAAAAGTACAATAAAAGTCAGATTAACTAACTTGACAGCAGCAGTGATGACATCGAATGGGTCAGAGCCAGCAGCTACATACACCAACTGATTCCCATCAAAACCTTCCACATCCGGGCACCCTGCAATCACCTCCTTTTTATTAGCATTTGACAAACAAAAACTGGGCCAAAAGGCTTGTCTAGTCGCGTCATTTCAGATTTCTCCATATTTATTATTAACTTCAACTTCTAACACATCTCATACCATTATTATGTATCTTCGATAGATGTATGCATAATGGAACAGGAAAAAACTTATAATCGAATCAAGCAAACTTTGGCGCAACCCATTTACAAGCACGAATCTAATAAGATATGGAAATTTAGGTACATACCACTTTCCAAACAAATCTCGAGCTCGTCTTGAGCATTCCCTTGAAGGACAGCCCTGAAGTCACCCTCCAGAATAGGCAAGAATACAACATATGTGGCCCTATCCTCACGGTCACCAGAAGGATCAGAGACAGGTGAGCCTGGATTGGCCTCAACTATCAAGAATTGGGTCTCAAAAGGGATGTCTTTGCCATAATTCCCCATCCTCTGTGTCATCCACCACAACTTGAATCTGAACACACACATAAATCGCAGCCCCCTGGAAAATTTTCCATAAACCCCATTAGTATCTTGAATAAGAAACTCACCAAATATTCATCATCAATAATTGCAGTCAAGCTAACATTTCCAACAAGACAAGCTCATCAGGGAAAGCGGTATTCAATTCAAATCAGTTGATTGCCTCCTTTTGAAAAGGAGGACGAATAAGCAACAAATCCAATAAGGCATCACAACTAATTTCCGATTGAATTAACCAATCAACATTGAAGCCATCAATACAATCATAACATCAACAATGAATACTCAAATCCAATTACATCCCAAACAATCACCTAAGAAGAATGGAGGAAGAAAGAGAGAGAAACATACTGAAGTTTTCCGATGGGGAAAACACGGTGACTACCAACACGATCAGAATCAATACCAATGAAAGCTCCATTCATATGAAACCCATCTCCAGGTGCCGTAGTAAGGAAGACATTGTCATGAACATCAGTTAGCACCACATTCCCCAACACCACCAACTTCTTCTCGCTCACATTGATCCCTGCCCCTATTGTCATCTTTCTCTCTCCTTTCTCCCTAAAAGGCTAAAACTCGAACAACAATTGATTCAACTCGGACAACAATGGAAGAGAATTCCCTCCTGAGATTTGAACACACAAATATGAATACTAACAATTCAAAGACTGATACGCCCTGTAGATTGGTAGGCACGATGAAGGTGACTGAAAAAGGCCACCCTTGCGTCGACTATTTATAGTAGGAGAAACAGAAGCCAGATATATTGCCCGTGATATTTTAGAGTTTGCAGGTTCCTGACAAATTGGCAATTTTATTTTATTTTATTTTACTCAATTAGAAAGGAAAAGAACATAATTTTCTTTGTTTTTTTAAAAAAGAAAGGGGAACGGGGGTGGCGGGAACGGAGACGAAGCGAAAGCACTTTGTGGCTCCGTTACGTCAGCGTCACGGATCGAACCGTCTTTTTTGATTATATGCATTACCAATGCCTACCCACTTGATGACCAGGCTCATGCTCAATCTTGACCGTTCATCATGGTTTTTTCCCCTGATGGCTGATTGCTAATTTCTACACATTTCCAATTCTAAAGTTTCTTAAATTCTACATAAGTTTTTCAAATTTTCACGAATGTGGACAGAAAATTTTCTTGAGATTTCTAATGTTTATTTTAAATATTCTTTTATAAAACTTTAATTTTTGAATATATTTTTACAGATTTTTATAAATCCTAGCATAACTCCATAAAATTTCTCATTTTCTACAAAACTAAACATGCAAATTTTGCATAACCGCAATCCAGCTGTGGTCATCATATTCATAATTGAAGGTGACAAATTCTACCATATTTTTGACAAATATATGTGGTATAATTTTATATAATTTCTATTATTGTAGAAGATATAATTTATAAATGTGTGTATATAATGTAGGGATCGAATAGAGGATCCTTTAAATTTAGAACAGTTATCTCAATTCTAGAGTCTAATTACGAAAATAGTAAGATTTAAGCTATCAAAAATTTACTACTATCAATAAAGAATTTGTTCTTTTTAAGTTATTATAAGTACTTATAATTTTCATTCATCAATTTTGAACACAATTTAATAACCTTAAACACAATTTAGACTGCATCATTCAACATAATTCAATACTATTAAGTACTTATTGAAAATAGCTAGTTCAATCATACAGCATATATCAACATGATTCAGCAAGATTCAATATATGTCAGCATATTTAAATTTAATTCATTATATGTTATCAATATATGTCAACATAATTCAATACTATTAAGTACCTATTTATTTGCTATGTATTTAATCCCTCTTTAATTGCCTTTCGGAACCTTTTCTCATCCTCTCTATCTTTCTCTTACTCGGTAAGTGGTTTCCACAATCGTTTTTCCTTCAAACCTTTTTCACAAAACTATTTTGTGGGTCTTTTGGAATCAACCTCTCTATGGGTAGGAATACCGGTAGAGGTAAGGTTGCCTACAGCTGGATCTCCCCAGACCCCGCGAAAGCGGGACCCACATGGGAGTTTGTTGTTGTATATGTTATCAATAAGCATCAATAAATATTTTTTATAAATTAAAAAGAATATGTCCTCAATGAGCATACTTTACTAGCGATAAAAACAAAATTATATACCTTAGGAAACAGTATGAGCTGTTAGACTAACAAAGAAACAAAAACTTTATAATTGTCGACCTCTTGTATGTGCAGATATCAAAATCCACAGGATCAAGGGCTGAAAAATTGTGCTGAAAAATTACCGACCTATGGATGCGGTTCAGAGGATAAAACCTTGAGATATTTTTCAGATTTTCCAAAAATGTTAAAAAAGAATGACCAAGAAAAAAGTGAAAAACATCTCTCTGGGGTTAAAAGTCAGGGGACAGTGATCGAAGACATGATTGTCGTTGGTGGGTCAGGGAAGGGGGGAGGAGTAATGGGGTGCATGTGATCTGATGCTTGGATCACGTCCAATTACAAAACACCAACTGTGCGGACGACCGCACTGGATCCTATTTATTGCAGCAACGAGTATATTTGTTTAGGTCAACGATGGGTCCCACTTTTTTGACCGGGAATCTGTGCTTCTCTCCCTATTGTCTGTGGACGGATGGCCGTATTATTACGAAGAATAAAGGAATTTGAGCCGTTCAATTATGGATTTGGATTGTAGCATAATTAGGATTATTTATTTTTTATTTTCTAAAATTAGGACTATTTATTATTTTACGTTAATATGGTGTGGATGACTAATCAGTTTTCGCAAAATGACTTTTGTAAGAAAATACGGTGTTTTTGATTGGGGCTCGGTTGGGCCCAATCCAATTGAATAATTGATTTGATCAAGTTTAACAAGGTACGGAAAGATGACACAAATTTGTCCTATAATTATTGACATCGATCAAAATTTGATATAATATTAATTAAATTTAATTAAAATTGTGACATATTAATCTTTTAGTGCAAAAATGGATTATTTAATGTATTTGGAACATTATTTAAGCTATTTTTAAAATAAAAACAAAATTAATAGTATTGGCATCAATCTAATTTTCCATTCCAGAATCCAGATACCAATAGTATTTATTGTAACCGATTTTTTGGGGAGTAAGATGCTTTTTTTGGGGGGGGGGGGGGGGGGGGGAACATGCTTCTCAATGTTTCGTTTTATAAGATGCTTCATATTAATGTACTATATCGTATTGAATCTACCAAATTTTTAAAGAAATAAAAATTTATAAAATTTATATATTTTCTTTGTTTGGTACGTACCAGGCTAATAGTGCCCTTAAAAATTAACGAGTGAAAATGTGACATTAATTTAATCAGAATGTAAAACATGGTAAAATAGGACAATTATTTATATCTCTTTTTGCTCAAATATATATATATATATATATATATATATATATATATCTGTATGGTGTTTATAAAATTGATTTCAACAGCTAAACTCAATGACGGCCAGGAATGCGAGATAAATAGGATTATTTCATTATTTTACGTAAATATGGCGTGGATGATATGATGTTAATGGAAGCATAAAGTGTTCTCCTTTTGTGGCCCAGTCCAACTCCGGTTGATGTGTTGCCAGGTCAGCTCTGAGTAATGAAGATAGGAATGCATGACATGACATTCATATGCAGTCGTAAACTTGAAATTATTAATCTCCAAAACTGACTCAATTTTGGCATCTTTGTCGATCAAGTATTCACGTTACACGGTTTCAACCGAATTTCTTGCATATTAAAATTGTCCAACCTATTAATTTTCATTGTGTCAAGTTGTTCCCAATGTAATCTTTTGATTGTAAATCCTTTGATTGAAGTCATAAATTTTGCTGGCTCCTTATCATTTAAGCCTTAAAGGCTTAAAGTATGATACAACATAGTTATATACTAGCGATAAAAAAATATGGGTTTATGTCAAACTTAAATCATACAAATTGGATGCGATTTAAAATTTGAATGAAATATTTTGTCTGAGTGTTCAATTTTTTTCCCAGGTCATACAAATCAAATGAGCCTAAATTCTAGTCAAAATCAGATAAGCCTAATAGAAACAGAAAAATACTGTGCTTGGATTTAAACCTCAGATGAAAATTTATGACCGTATTCACTTCTCGAAGTTGAACATAGTTGAGTAAGTAGATCGGACAAAATTTTATTGGTGGTGAGTCTGCTATATTTGTTAGGTGAATAATAACAAGTTTGCTTTTGAACATTAAATGCTAATCTAACTCCTTCACTTAAGCCATATTCTTTTCGTAGTTTAATGGACCCAATCCACTCTTTCCACTCCCACCCACTCTTTCCCCCCTTTCCCACATCTTCCCACACTTTAAAAAAAATATCACTCATTCTACTCTCATCCACTTTTGCCTACTCCTTCCCACTCCTACATATAACTATTATTTTTCATATTTTAAAATTTTTTATAATTTATGTAATTGTGTGTATGAATAGTCTGATAATAATTATGAAAATTTTTATTTATTTTTCGGATGTTATGGAAATATTTGTTAGTCGTGCCGGAAATTGTAGATGACGTAATTTTTGTTATATATATTGAAGAAATTTTTTTTGTTTCGTTAAGAAAATATTAGTTTTTTGTGACTGGTAGATATTTCGAGCTTGATTTTGTATATGGAAGAGATGCTTTTTTGCATTGTTTACGAAGCATTTCTTATAGATCATCAAAGCATGGATGATTGGCGTTGTATGTGTAACAAATTTATTTTTCGTTCATCATAATTTGGGACAAAATTTACAGATGTCTTTTCCGGCATAATGAAGAAATTTGTAAAAAAATTTGGCGTTATTTGTAATTCGTGACAGGAAGTGCAGATGTATTGTACGTGTATTTTGAGTGGATATTTTTTTTCTATGTACGTTAGTAACAAAGTGTTGGAAGTTCTTAAATTGCAAATGATTGTTTTATGCGTATTGAAGGCCTATTCTTTTCGTTGGAAAATATGAGTTGGTAAATGGGTGAACTTGGTTGAGATTGGTAGAAGTTGATTAAAGTAAGTTAAAGTGGGTATTTTTTTTTTGTTGAAGTGGGTTGAAGTAGGTTAAAGTGGATATTTTTTGTTGAAATGAGTTGAAGTTGGTTGAAGCTTTTTATAATAGGTAGAAGTTGGTTAAAATAGTAGAAAATTGGTTGAAGTTATTTGAAGTAGGTTGAAGTGGATTGAAATTGGTTGAAATTGGTATTTTTTTATTGAAGTTCGTGAAGTGGATTGATGCGGATTAAAGTAGGTTGAGGTTGGTAAATTTAGATTTTCCAATGAAAAGAACAAGGCCTGAACATATACGTATTTTTTTCGTTGTTCGTATTTGGTTAATGTATGAAAAAAATATATCCGTAATTTGTTTCATTAATAACGAAAATTATAATTTTTGGGGGTAACAACGGCCACGAAAATAATATTTCGTACCTGAGTCAAAATAGAAAAATATTTTGCCAGTCTAAATTTTTTTTTATTATCGGTAATTACTATTACAAATAAAAAATTACATTAAAAAAAACAAAATATATAACCTACATCAACTCTCCTACTTCGTTCAACTCCTTCCCACTTCTTTCCACTCCTTCCCATTCCTTCCCCCCCCCCCCCCCCTCTCCCTTTCCCACACTTAAAAAAGATATCACTCCTACTCACTCCCCCTATTCCTTCCCTCATTTTCCCACTCTCACTCATCATACACCTGTAATTTTCCAATAAAAAAACTGGGCCTTAATTAACAGGTTTCTTAACATTTTTTTTTTGGGACATATTTTTAACAATATAGTAGGGCATCTTTATAGTACGTATTAGGTTGTGTTGCGGCATGATGGATTTGAATCCAACTTTATTTAGCCCTTTATACATTAGTACCTGCTATCCTTTGCCTTGAGCATACTTTGACAAAGCCAATAGTCATCGGGGAGATGGAGAAATAATATGTCGTCTTAACCAAAAGATATTGAGCTCAAAATATTAGCCACTCCTACGCCAAAATTGTGTCAATAAGCAGTTCTTATAATATCTAAAATTCAATTTTAAAATTATTCTTTCGACTTCGTCCCATAAATCAAATCAAATTACCCGAAGAAAAACACATTCAACATACTAATTAAGACAAAAAATATAAAATGAAATCAAAACCGCTTAAAAGCTACTAATAGTGTAAAATATCTTCTAATAGTTGTATATAAATGTTAATCAATTTTACATATATGTGATTTGACTAAATTTAAAAAGGTCCCAGTTATAAATGTTGATCAATTTTACATACACGCACGAGTACACGTGCATGAAAAAACACACGCACGTGTATACGCGCATGCGCGCGCACACATGTATATTATCAAGATGTGAATGTCCAAGTCTACGCGCGCGCGCGCACACACACACACACATATATCCGTATATTTATATGTATATATTTGTGTGTGTATATAGATATATATATACACACGCACACACACGTACAGATACATACAAATATTTATATGTGCATGCGTATATGCACTTACATACGTAGATCTATAGATACATAGGCGGATCTAGATATCTGAATTAGGGGTGTCCACCTAATAACACTCATTCTCATATACACTAAAAAATAAAGCTAAATAATACACAATTACAATAGTCTACTATTCCAACTGTCGTTTATGTTTTTTCATGTTTGAAATCAACGCATGACAGAGTCATTAGAAGATATGGCAATTTAAATCTTATACAATATAACAAATTATCTATGGGCCTACCCCCCCCCCCCAATTTCATCAATTTGGTCTACTTTTGGTGTATTGTTGTCGAAATCTTTATCTTAGAAATGCAAAAATGGGTGAACCCCCCACAATTCAGGAAATAAGCAATCCTAAATTGTGGTGCAATCCTGCCCAACTGTTGCCCATTTAAGTAATTTAAAATGTAAACTGTTTTACAACTTCCTTCCCTCATGTTTACCAGGGTATGTGATATTTTGCACTGAGTCAAGAAACTGCCTAAAAAATACAAACTGCCTGTTACTTGCTATACCTGCTGGGAAAACAAAGTGCCTTGATTTCAGGAACATGCAACCCCACGACATCACAAACACAACTAAACTTCCACCAAAAAAAGAGAAAAACCCATCAAGACTTTATCATTGCCTTCATTTCAGGAACGTGCAAGCCCACCATATCACACACACAACTGAACTTCCTAAACACAAAACAAAAAAAAAAAAAAAAACCAGCAAGATTTTATCACCATATTCTGATTCAAACATCAAAAAAATTAATCACTTCATCCTCATAGCAACATCCCCAATTGCAGTCCCCTCAACCCAGATAATTTTCACAGTTTGGAGTCTTTGCTTTTCAAACCAGCATCTCATCCTTCACATCTGCCGCCATCATCCGTTTCAATTAAGAGCACCTCATTATTTTCAAAATCAAGCCACTTCAGTCCCATTATCATCATTGAAAGGTTAGAACTACAGCCCAATATGCAATGTCGCAAGTAAGTATAACAGATTATAGGTTAAAATTTCATTTACATTTTTTAAGTCATCTCTTACACTACTTAGCATTCTGTTGCAGATCTAAAGTTCAACATATTATTCAACACATTTCCACCACCTACTTTTGAGGTACGAACTACTTACCTTCTGGCTTCCCTCACCCATTGTAGGTACGTAATTAGTTGTCTCCCATGATTGTTGTGAATGAATTAATGTGTTTATTGAATCAAACATTCTACCATCATGTTATCACCCTCTTCCCCTGTTTAGTATAGTCGTTTCCATCGAAGGAAATATATGAAAGAATTTTGACTGTTGACATACTGTACTCACCAACCCCAAGGAAATAAACAACAAAAATTGGAAGCATACATATCAACTAATTGAGTTTTATTAATTTAACTCTGAAAATTATAATTATATTTTTTAAGTTTTAAGTAGACACTAAATGAATGGATTTTTCCCAGTTCAGATAATCTACTCACCACCATGAAATACAAGAAAGTATCTTCACATTTCACACAAAATACTTTTCACATTTGATATCAGCATTTTTTTTTCCTCTTCTAAAGTATACAACTCTAACAGTTCACATATAATATTTACCACAAGAAAATAAACAACGTAATTCGGAGGCATGTAAGACTACTAACCCAACATTCTTAATTTACCTCTGAAAATTATTATTATATTTTTTATGGTTTAACTACAAACTAAATAGAAGAATGCTCTCAACTTAGATAACCTACTCACCACAATTTTTAAATGCAAGACTTCTGACACTGATATCAAATAATTTGCCTAGTACATCTCAAAATGAAAAGCATACAAATGTAACAGTTGATATAATATAACGGTTGATATAACTACAACTCAAAATTACTAGCAGCCCCCTTCTGATAAACTCCTTAACAGCTCACATAATGCATACAACTCTTCTAAAGCATACAACTCTAACAATTCTGATAAACTATTTACCACAAAGGAAAGAAGCAGCATAATTTGAAAGCATACAAAACTACTAACTCAATATTCTTAATTTCCTCTGAAGATTAATATTATATTATTATGGCTAAACTAGAAACTAAATGGAAGAATTTTCTTTGATGAGACAACCTACTCACCACAATTAAAAAATGAAACAATTCTCACACTGATATCAAGTAATTTGCCTAGTACATCTCCAAATTATAAGAATACAAATATAATAGTTAATATAATGGTCAGGCGGATGTGTGGTTTTACGAGATTGGACAGAATTAGGAATGGTGTAATTAGGGGTTTAGCTGAAGTGGTCCCCATAGAGGAGAAAATGAGAGAATCAAGGCTCAGATGATTCGGCCACGTGAAGAGGAGAAGTGTGACCGCCCCAGTGAGGAGGTGTGAGATGATCAACCCCCCCGGTGGTAAGAGAGGGAGGGGTAGACCGAAGAAGAGCCTAGAAGAAGTGGTTAAAGAGGACCTGAGAGTTGTTGGTCTGACGGAGGACATGGCCCAGGATAGGAGGCTGCGATGGGACAGGATTAAGGTCTCTGATTGTAGGGGACCGGCTCCGTAGGTGGCTGTAGCTTAGGCGGTGTCGGGCGAGTTGGGTTTTTTTGGTGTGCTTTGTCTGTAGGTCGTACTTTTCTGGGATGTGACGACATCAAGCGCCCCTGGTTTGTTGAGGTATGTCTCTGCTCACTCTTTATTTGCCCTCTCTTTTTTGCTTTCCGGATCCTTTTCTCTTCCTCTTCCCCCTACTCGAAAAATGGTTTCGCAATCGTCTTCTCTATAAACCTTTTTCACAAAACTGTTTTTGTGGGTCTTATGGAATCAACCTCTCTATAGGTAGGAATACCAGTAGAGGTAAGGTTGCCTACAACTGGATCTCCCCAGACCCCGTAAAAGCGGGACCCGCACTGGGAGTTTGTTGTTGTTGTTGTTGTTGGTTGATATAACCACATCTCAAAATTATTAGCAGCCCCTCCCATCCCCCTAAAAAACTTCAGATTATCAAAATGTACAACAAATATCTAACAGTTGATATCATGGTTTTATCACCAGATAATAAAGTAAATATTTTTCATTTTATTTTTGAAGCATACACCTTAACTAATCAATTGTCTTCATTAACCTCTAAAAATGAAATTTATTTTTTCAATGTTCTAAATTTCACAAATTAAATACATTTTGATAACCAAATGTACACTTGTTAGGGAAAAACCACACAGTTTTAATATTTATAAACCCCAAGTTTAAGGTGTATCGTTGAGTACTTGGGGTGTCGTCCGCAGGGAGTTGTGTTTCCAACTACCGAGGTTAACTACAGTGTCTCAATCTAGGCCAGAGAGAGAGTGAAGGGAGAAGGACTAAACTACTAAAACAAATAAACAAAAAGGGAGTTGGGTTTATGATTTTACCAATAAATGAACCAACTAACCAAGACGAGCCCTAACCTACCCAAACCACACTATGAACAAGAGATGGTCGGTTGCACCATCAAA
>JACYFF010031959.1:80253424-80274124 GCA_017589665.1 Selenicereus undatus
ATCATCATCATCATCATCATCATCATCATCATCATCATCATCATCATCATAAAAATTATAATATCCAGGTCGAGTAAAATTTATTTTTTTGTCCTTAGGAGCCATGAAGGACAGTACAATACAATTACAATACAATAAGATAGGGCGGAAAGGAACGTGAGAACTAATATACTTAGAACCTTTGTCTTAGCCACTAGGCTAAGATCTCATTGGTAAATTATTTTTTTTTAACAAGGATAAAATAAACCATAAAAATTGTTAGACCTCTTCTCACAAAAATCCGCCTAACTATGTCCTCTGCCGAAATAGACCTAAGAGATGGAGAAAACAAATATCTAAGAGAAATGATGCCATAATAGGGTGACTAAATTTGAAAGTCAATCTACTCTCATATTTGCTTTTCTGGAAAGATGATTGATGATTAACTGAATACCTTGTTTTCGCCAAATGTATATGTTGTCTATAATAATAGATATTTCCTAGCAAACTTGAATCTTCCCTTCCAATTCTTGAATCACTATCTTGTTGTATCCCAACTTAAATTTCAATCGTAAGCCATTGTGTAAAGCTTTGACTTCTATGTCGCCAAAGTAAGTTGCTCCTGTTCTTAAGAGACCACCCATCCAATCACAGATGATGAAGCTTCCTACTGTTGATAAGTTGTTGAGAGATCCGTCAAAATTAAGTTTAATGGATCCTGGTTTTGGGTGGGGGGTGAGGGATGTCACCTTACAATATGATCTAAGGTGCCAGGGGGAGAAGATATTTTAAAATATTAATCAATTGACATGCAATTTTGAATTCTCCATTCTACGATTACTTTTTTTGCTTGGATTAAGCATGCAATTGGGCTAAAATTCCATTATTGAATAGCATTGCATTCCTAGGCTTCTAAATACTCCAAAACAGATATGAAAATTTTTTATTTTAAATTCAAGTTATGACAAGATTTCCCATTCATTCATTGTGAAAGGTCTAGGCATCCTAGAGGAGAAAAACTACTAGGAAGCCGGTGATGCTTTGCTGCTAGCTCCTAAACCTTGTTGATGATTTGACAATCTCTAAAAAGATGTTCTATAGAGACTCATTCATTATCACCAAAATAGAGTACACAAATTGGGTTGATATTAAGTCCTCTTTTAAGTAGAGTACCTATCACTGGTGGAGTTTTATGACAAAGTTACCAAATGAAGGTTTTGAAATTTGGCATAGTGTCCATATCCCAATTCCGTTTGAACAACCAAGTTGATAACTCATGCGGTGGATGCCATGGGCTACTTATTTAGCTTATTTTGTTGTGAAATCACCTAAACAATTCAAAATCCAATAGAAGGAGTTACTTATATCGTGGATGGGTATCCTGATACCCAAAAACTTATACATAATATGATGATTGTTAAGAAATTGTCTTAGCATAGGGATACCCCAATCTAAGTTACGCTAAATAAAGTCAAAATCTTTGCTTTAGGTTGAGGAACATTATCTTCAGCCTGTCCCAAGATCTCTATTAGATTTCTATTTTCAATACATTTTTCAATCCAAAAGGCGATCCCATTCCTTTTTCCTACTTACCACATAATACCTTTTTTGAGAAGGCCCCTGCATTTTAGAATGCTTTTTCAAACTAGTGAGTTCGTATTTTTCCATTTATAGCTAAATAAGTATGCATTATGTAAGTACTTGACCCTGTGCCCACAACTCAAAATGTTTATGAGTACTTTACAAGCCCATTTATATTGAAAGTCCTTATTAAAAACTTTGGTTTTAAGCTAGCCTAGTCCTCTGTTTTTGGCGATACAAATCTTGCCTCATGCTATAAATGGTAGTGCTTTTTCTATATTAAACTTAGTCTAGAAAAATTCTCAATTACATTTGTCTAGATATTTGGTGGTTGTTTTTGGTAATTGAAACCTTGCATCGTGTGGGTCGTAAGTTACTCTAAATGTGATTGAATCAAGATTGTTCTTTCTACTTTGGACAAACAATTAGTTCTCAATCCTTCTAATTTTGAGGCTACTTTGTCAATTATTTCTTGGAAGGTTGAGCTAGAAGGTGGCCCTAAAACGTAGGGCATCCCAAATATTTTTCCGAGTGATGCATATCAAGCTCCAAGCTAACTCTTGACTACACCCTTATCCACACCAAAGTCAAAGCCAACTTTCCTTGGTCACCACTCCAGCATTTCACTTGGTTTTTGACTTGGCTTTTCACCAACCAATCGATATCCAATGGGGAGATTTATACTTAGTTGGGAAGCTTAGCGAGCTAAATTGAGGATGATGCAATAAAATCTCAAGTCAAGTTGCTTTTAATTCCCTACAGTGATGAAAATCCCATCATACATAGTGCAAGTTTTTTTTTTTATCAGAAAA
This sequence comes from Selenicereus undatus, assembly GCA_017589665.1. Taxonomy (NCBI): domain Eukaryota; kingdom Viridiplantae; phylum Streptophyta; class Magnoliopsida; order Caryophyllales; family Cactaceae; genus Selenicereus; species Selenicereus undatus. Next base: position 80,255,797 of record JACYFF010031959.1, read on the forward strand.
TTTGCTAAATTTGGGTCGAGTTAAAATCCTAGTTAAAGAAGCCGAAATGAAGCAAGCCTAAGTTTTTTCAATCCCATAGGATGTCTATTTTTTCCCCATGAACTAAAATGTGGCGTTTTTTCCCCCCATTATTAGGAGAAATGACCCAAATATGTGAAGTGTGCACAAAATTTCAGTTTTGGAGCAATTTGATATTAGGCCTTAATTAAGGAAGATACAACTATTAATCTTTGAGATTAATTGGCATGGGGTGATTTTACACATGCCAAGGAATACTTCCCAAGTGGCGGGGCCTCCATTGGAGGTGTAGAGTCTTCTAGAAACCTTCTAGAAGGAGGAGGAATAATCTTAAAAAAATTACAGCTTGCATTGGTTGTAATTATCTTAGTAATTTGATTTATTTTCATAAGATAATTTATAATCCCCTTGTTGGTACACTTGCCCCACTATTACAACAACTAATCCCCCTATTTTGGATATTTATATTACCCATTACCTCTATGTAAACTTACCTTGAGTTGAATTATAAGTGGAAAGGCAAATGGCTATTTTTTGTCACTAAAATCTCTACATCTTTGTCTATTTAATCAAGAGTGGTGAGTAGAGTCTTTCCTTTAAGATTCTGTTTTGGTAGCTAAAGGCCTTTAGAAGAGGAATTTGGTAGAAAGTAAATAAACTATCATTAGTATCTTACCTAGGGCATAAAACTCACAATCTTACCGATTGATTGAATTTCTTGGTGTGATTGTTTTCCTTGTTATCTTTGATCTTGGAAGTTTGAAGAACGATCCTCATCAGGTTTATAGGGCTAGAGCTTCTTTTGGTTGGTTTTTGAATTAGACCCTTCATTGATTTAAACACCTCACTGCCTTTTCATTTTCACCCTAAAAATCCACACTTTGGCTCTTCAAAATTTTTCTTTATTTACCTACTTTATCAACCCTCATGAGTCCATAAAGAACTCTAATTATAACCGAAACACAATTCCTAACACAAACACACCCTAAAACTTCACAACATGGTCATCAAAAAAAAAAAAACCAAAGCAGAGATTTGGCACGGCCTACCTATGCTGCTTGGCACGACCGTGCAACCTTTTCTATAATCCCATTCTTGTTCCAGAGATTTGGCATGCTACATAGCATGGCTATGTCCCCTTATTTTCACTATTTTTTTGTTCGTGCCACCTCTAGCACGTCCATGCTTCCCTTGTTTCCATCCTGTTTCACCTCACAAATGACTACCATGGCCAGTGAGGGAGATAGTTCTCATTCTAAAAGCATTCCTCTTGAGAAAGTGAGGAAGCTCACTCAAGATGTTGAACAACTGAGCGGATATGCACAACAAAATCCTTATTGATGAGGCTATGATGTTAGCGCTATTAACTTCGCATGCTTTTCCTCTCATGAAGACTTTGATGATGAAGAAGAAGGACCAAGAAAAGGCATCCAAGGAATGACCTTAGAGATCTTAAAGTTGAAGTTCCGGAATTTGGTGGCAATATTAACCCGAAGAACTATCTTGTTAGGGTTCAAGCCCATGAAAGGATCTTTAAACTCGAAGGTTGTAATGATGAAAAGTCCTTCAAGTTGGTCATTCTTAAATTGAAGGGGTATGCTTCACTATGGTATAAGCGCTTAAAAAGTAGTAGGTTTAGAGAAGACAAATCCAAAATTAAAACTTGGTCTAAGCTCAAGAAGCATATGGATAAGAGATTCTTACTTGCTTCTTACAATTAACAACTCTATCTCAAGATTACCTCTCTTAACCAAGAGAATCTAAAGGTAAAAGAGTACATTAGGGAGTTTGAACAACTCGAAATGAGGGTTGCCTTGGATGAAGAACTTAAACCCAAGATTGCTAGGTCCCTCAAAAGGGGTTATCATCTCTGAGCATTGCTAACAAGGTGGATCTACAACCTTACTTATCCTTTGATGATGTGTGTCGGCTAGTTATCAAAGTTGAGAAGCAACTTAAGGGTCGAAAATTCTTTCAAATCACTCCCTGTTTGCACAAAAAATACAATCTTCTTACAATACTTTTATAACTGATTTGTGCTCAAAATAACGATTATGTTTAGATTTTTATTGGATTTTATTTGATTTTGTAGGTGATGGAAAAAATTAGAAAAAGATGAAAAAATGTTGAAAATGAAGAATTGGTTCAAGAAGCCAGACATATCCCTCAGACGACTCTTCCTTATGGCCCAAAAACAAGGAACCAAGGGCAGAAAAATAAAGGAAAAAAAAACCACCAACCTTTTCCCCCTCCCACTTCTCGATCTCATGACCTACACCCCCCGTTATTCACCATAATCTCTCTCCTTTCTCGCTGCTCAGTACCTCGAAACTCCCTCCCCATCTAAGCTCCTTCTCTCTCTCTTCGACCATCATATCCTATCATTTCGACCATCACCTTTATCCTCATCCACCATCTTCATTCATGTGCCAACCCAACACCGAATCATCTCCTTCAACCGCCAGGACAACATCCATCCCTGCCATCCATGTCATCCGCGAAATCAACAGTTAAGATGAAGATTAAAGATTATTTGGAGGGTATATATTGGGAAGCAACACACAAGATAGGTAATTTAGGTTTTACTTTTTAGGTTTTTAGGTTTCTATTTTTGTATTTATAATACTTTAAGTTTAGGTTTTAATGCCCTTCAAAATTTTAGATTTGTTTCCCTAGTCTTCAATTTTGAGTAATTGATCTTTAATTTAGTTAATTTCAAATTCTAATTTCTGATTTTCGATCTGTAGCAATGCCAATTTTGGGTTTGATTTTAAGAATTTTTGATTTTTTCCCCTTCCCCTATTTTTATTCTTCTTCCTTTTATTCATCCCCTGTTCCTGTAAACTCGAAAATGAGTGTAAAGGGCATTCCCGCCATGTGTGGGCAAGCTTGAAGCCTTTTAGGTTTTTCTGGATTACTATAGCCTAATCTCGAGGTTTGCATCCCTGTTCTTTCTCCTCTTTTTTTCATTCCCCCTCTCTGCCCTTTTCTCTAATCGAGTTTAGTATGTATTCAGTTGGAGCTTGGTCTGAATAATGGGGTTGTGAAAAACTTGAACGCTAGGTTGAATCCTTCCCTCCCCTCTTTGCTACAGTTTTGGCTCTCTTCTTTCTCCTCTGTGATTATTTTTATGATTATGCATTTGTAAAGCCTTGTTCATCTTTGTTTATTGGGTTGTAAGGGTTGGTTGTGACTGTGTGTTTGTGTTCTCTTCTAGTTGTGATTGTTATCAACAGTTCTGTTGAGTTGGGGATGGGAGGAGAATAAGAGAATTGTTATGTTTTTTAAGTTAAAAGCAGGGCTGTCAAATAGGTCAGGTCGGGTCGACTTCGTGTTCGGGTTGATGTTAAACGGGTTGAAGACCCCTTGACCTGATCCCGATTTGTTTAATAAATGGGTCCAAAAACTCGACCTAAAACCATTTACAAATTAAACGGGTTGACTTGATTTTGACCCATTTACCAATTTAATTTAGACGGGTCAGAATCAAGTACCCAATGACCTGTTTAACCTATTTAACCTATTTAACATTTAGGCATAAAATATATTTCAACACTTGCAAGCCTTACTTCTACCACAAATCCAGCACATGCCACTACCATTCATGATTTGATAAAACACATCACTAAAACCATTGCCAAAACCTAGAAGTACCGAGTTAAACAAACCATAACTACCAAACAAGTAAGTGCAAATACATAAGTTCAAGCTCAACAGTGACTAGCCAATTACACAACCAAAGACAAGCTCAAAGTAACAATGCAAAAGAACTAGTTAACCAAAGCCGAAGTTTGCCCATATCCATTTCCAGCTGGACCCTTCGATTGGACTTCACAATCTTCATCACCATTCAAGTTCATGTTCATTACATCTCCACAAAGATCATCCAAGTCGACTTGAGGCGGTATGAGTGCTAATATAAATAACATACAAAATCATATTAGATAAAATTAAAGCAAAACACATATGAAACTAAAAACAAGAAGAAAAATCATCACCTTGGCCAAATAACCAATCTCTAAGCCAAATAACATCTTCCACTATATCTGACTTAAGAGAGCTACGGAATGCATCGAGGACTCTACCACCAACACTAAAGGCGGACTCAGATGCAACAGTAGACAATGGGATAGTGAGAATATCGCGAGCCATTTTTGAGAGTAAAGGGTATCGACCTTGATTCGTTCTCGAATGAGCAAGAACATCAAACATTTCAACTCGAAGCTGCTTAGTCTCCTTCAAATACATCTCTAACTCAGATTTGAAAACAGACTCAAACTCATTACTTGAATATTGATCAAAGTCCTAAAGATTAAAATAAGTCACTTAGGCAAAATATAACAAAACATATATAATAAAACAACTAAAAAAAAGTAAAGAACATTACCTTTGGGAAAAATATCATGTAAAAGAAGTAAAAAACAGCAGCAGCAAGTGACAATGGAATATAAGCATATAACAAAACAAAATATAAAAAACACCAGTAAAAGAAGTCCAGATTGAATAACAGCAGATAAGAAAGCATGTTCATGCCAAATTTGTACAAAAAAGTAGCTAAAAGAAGTGAAGAACACTAATTTTGGGCAAAATAGGATGTAAAAGAAGTAAACACCAGCAGCAGTAGGTGACAGTGGAATATCAGAGCATATAACACAACAGAATACAACAAAATACAACAAGTAAATAGTAGGTGACAGTGTAAAACAAGTTACTACCTGCACAAATGCATTTGACTGGGCTTCCATAGTTGAGTTGGCTTGAGCAGTTGTAGAGGGTGGATTAGGAGATGAAGAAGATCCCTTATAACTCTTAGCATACTCAGCATACATTGCAAACAACTTGTCTTTCAACAACCTCAACTCAATAGCATAGTTATCACCATAAACCTTTTTGTAAGCCGACTTCGCAAGTTCATACTTATAGTGAGGATCTAAAATTGTGGCAATAGCCATGATTGTGCTAAAGTCGAACCAATACTTTTCAAATATAACAAACATCCTTGTAGCCATGTTTCTCATAAAAGCATCACCACTTTTCATCTCTTCTTTCAATACCAACCTTACCCTTACCACATTAGGAAAATAAAGATTAGAAGTAGGATATTTGGACCCTAAAAAAGCACAAGTAACTTCATAGAACACTTTTAAAAAGCTACAAATTTCTCAATTTTTACCTACTCATCCATTCTTTGACTGTGGGTGAAATGGCTATCAACAACCTCCAAATGACTTAAGACATTTTTTGTAATAAAGGGCACTTTCAAGCACAAGATAAGCAGAATTCCATCTTGTAGGGACATCTTGACACAACCCTTTGCTATAAACAATGTCACAAAACTTACAAGACTCAAGGAACCTTTGCTTTCGCATTTGGGAGCCTTTGCAAACTTGATACCTTCCGTAATCTTAGACACAGCCTCATCCACATCCTTTAAGCCCTCCTTCACAATCAAATTAAGAATGTGGGCACAACAATGAACATGAAAGTAATCACCATCACACAAAAGCTTCAACTGAACCTTCATTATATCAACACACAAATCATTTGAAGTTGTATTATCCATAGTCAAGGACATCACTTTCATGTCAAGACCCCAATCTTTTAACAACAACAATAATTTTTCAGCAAGCGCAACACCATTATGTGGTGGAAGCATAAAAGAAAAGTTCAAAATTCTCTTATGTAGAACCCACTTAGCATCAATGTAATGGGCAGTCAAAGAAATAAAACCATCAGTGTTTAAAGACGTCCAACAATCAAAAGTGAAGGCAATTCTCCTAGGAAAAGACTCTAGAAAGAGTTTAAGGTTTTCCCTTTCCTTAGCATATAACTTAACCACATCATTCCTAGTTGTGTTTCTTGAAATACATTTCACATTCGGATTCAAGTACAACAACATATCTCTCACAAAATCATATTTAACAAATTGGAAAGACAACTCATGCTTGACAACACACAAAGCCAGTAACTGACGGAATTCATTAGGATCAAACACAACTCACCTACCTCCCAAAGAACCAGAATGACTCTCTCAAAGAAGCTGACCTATGTCTCTAATATTTCTCCTTTTACAATTGCCCAGGTGCCTCTTTAAATTTCCAGTTCCATACTTGTTGTCGCCAGAATAAATTTGACCACACTTTTTGCATTTACAAAACAGGTTACCCTCTTCATCAGAGGAGAGAAATTCATAATGTTCCCAAACTATAGAAGTTAACTTTCTTTGATGTTTTGGAGGCTTACCAATAGTAGCATGAGGCTTGTATGATCCTGTTTGAGTAGTAGTAGGCCTTTGTGCTTGCCTGCTATCAACTTCAGCAATCTCCTCACCATTTGAATCAACATAAATTGGCACTGAATCATCATAATTTGATGCCATTTCCCTGCATAAATAAGAATGATGAGCATATTGAAGTAATAAAAGTCATATCTTCAAGGAAAAAGATCCAACAATTCGAAGAAAGAGAGTGCAACTTTTGCAATTTCAAGTGTAATTTGAAGATTCATTCTAACCTAACTATTGGATCTACTTTTTGTTCACAGGGTATGGTTTCGAAAGCAACAAACAGCAACAAAGAAAAAGAGTAAGACAGATACAGAGCAACAAATAGCAACGAAGCGAACGAGTAAGACAGAGAAGAGCAACAAACAACAACGAATCGACCAAAGTCTGCTTAAAATATTGCCGTGACCATGAAGAAACGAATCGAACAACGAATCGAACAAACAACAACAAATCAACGAATCGAACGAAGGTTAAAGAGAGTAAGACAGAGAGAGAGAGAGAGAGAGAGAGAGAGTAAGAAAGAGAGAGGAAGACATATGATCCTGTTCTGTGGCCGTGACTGGTGGCTGAATCTGCAGTGGCCGTGGTCGTGCAGGCGACGTTGACCGGGATTCTAGAGGCTGATGAGTGAGCAGAGAATTTCTATGGTTTGTGTTATGTGAAGTTCATGAGTGAGGCTGATGAATATGTTCTTTGAAGGAGTCGAGGTGTGGTAGTGGCTTATATAGGGAGGGTTTTAGTGGGTTAGGTTAAAAAAGAAAAAAAGGAGCCCAATACCTGTTTCGGGCCTCTTATGGCACCCAAACAAAAATTTAACCCTCCAAAATGAAATCTGAAATTTTGAAATCTCCCCCCCTTATGAAATTCCCCCCCCCCCCCAAACAAAAAATATATATAATACATATATATATTAAATCGGTTAAACGGGTTAAATGGTTACACGGTAGTTGGGTAATTGGGTTGACCTATTAACCCAATCAATTAAATAGGTTAGATATATATTTTTTCGTGTCGAAAATCTCGACCTAATCCTAACCTGTTTGATTAAATGGGTTAACCGTGTCAACCCGTTTAATTAAATGGGTTGAAAATATTTATCCAAACCTGCCTAATTTTGTATTCGGTTCGGATCGATAATCGTCTCGGGTCAGCTTTTGATAGTCCTAGTTAAAAGCTTCAAGGCTAGTTCCTGTTTGTATTTCATGTTTGATTGACCGAAAGATTTTAGCAAGTATTTACTGTCTTACTTACCTTATTATCCTTCAATACTTTAGCTATGTAGGCATATGGTCGACATTAAGGCTAGATTTGATTAGTTCCCACTTAGGTTTATCTTGATTGATTAGTATGCTTAATTTTAATTTGATGAATTGTAGTAACCTAGTTATCGTTTATTTTAGTGAACTTTATTTGTTACTTGTTTAAATTTCATTGATTTAGTTATATGATAGTATAAATTATTTTAGTGACCTTAACTTCAGCCTCGTCCCTAAGGACACGACTTGAAAGTATTACATTGAAAGACCTACACTTACAGCCTGTAAATTTACATCTAAAAATATTGTACACTCCCTTTATTCGCCCTCAAAGTACCCCTAAGGTTTACTCCTCCTATAACAAATTTAACCCTACCCTTACCTCCATCAAAGCCTTTGATAAGGGTAAAGGGAGTGCTAGTGAACCACCGAAGAGATTGAACAGTAAAAAGTGTTTCAAATACCATGGTTATAGACAGTTCCAAGTAGATTGTCTCAACTGGAGAACTCTCACCATTAGAGAAGCAGAAGAAATTCAAGATACTGATGAAGCAACTAGTGAGGAGAAAGCCGAGGATGAGGATCAAACTTTGATCACTCTGGATGTGGATGAACTCTTAGTAATTCAAAGAGAACTCCATGCCCAAGAGGCTCCTTGTGAACCAAGCCAAAGGGAGCTAATTTTTCATACCTGATGCACTATTAGAGGCAAGGTTTCTTATCATTATCGATAGAGAAAGTTGTACCGATATAGCGTCCACAACACTCATTGACAAGCTTCAATTACCCCCAAGGTCCATCCCACCTTTATTCTCTCAAATAGCTCAGGCAAGGAAGTGACGTAACCGTTTCTAACCAATCTCTTATTGCATTTTCAGTTGGTCCATATTGTGGTGAGGTAATATGTGATGTCCTTCCTTTGAATGCATATCACTTGTTACTTAGTGGACCTTGATTGTTTGATAATCATGTGATTTATAATGGGCATGCCAATGCATATGTATTCAAACACAAGGGTAAGGGAAGTGAGAAAAACCTATTTATGAGTGAAACATGGGTGGAGAGAGCCATTAATAAGAGCAATCTTTTATTTGCCATATTTATGGTAGAATCAAACATAAGTGAGGGAGTGAAACCCATCCAGCCCCTAGTTCAATCACTCTTAAGAGAGTTGATTGATGTATTTCCCAATGATTTACCCCTAGGGCTCACTCCTTTGAGAGGACTTAAGTACCAAATTGGTCTCCTACCAGCTGCTCCTTTGCAAACAAGTCGACCAATTGATGCAATCCTAGTGAGTCAAAAGAACGACAAAGACAAGTCCAAGAGTTGCTAGACCACGGGTACATTAGAGAGAGCTTGAGTGCTTGCTCGGTTCCCTCTCTATTAGTACCTAAGAAAGATGGGACTTGGCATATATGTGTGAACTATTTACTCCTTAAGGTATCTTTCTTGGCCATGTTGTGTCCAGTGAGGGAATTTAAGTTGATGAGTCTAATGTTGAGGATATCAAGAGCTGGCCTACTCCCACTCTATCACGAAAGTTCAAAGCTTTTATGAGTTAGCCTCTTTCTACTACTAGTTCATCAAAGATTTTAGCTCCATTATAGCTCCCTTAATCGAATGCATGACTAAGGGAAGCTTTGAATAGACAAAAGCCACTTAAAGGGCCTTTGAAACAATCAAGGAAAGGCTATGTTTGGCTTTTATCTTGGCTCTTCACAATTTCGATCTCCTTTTTGAAGCTGAATGTGATGCTAATGGTGTTGGCATTAGGGCGACCCTCACCTAAGCCAAACAGACTTTGGGCTACTTTAGTGAGAAGTTAAGTGTCACCACACTCAATGACTCCGCTTATAACAAAGAGTTTTATGCAATCATTCAGGCTTGTACCCGTCGGAGTTAATATCTCAACATAAAGTCCTTTGTGATATATTCGGATCACAGGGCCTTGGCTTTCATCAATGGGTAAGCTAAGGTCAATTCAAGATATGCCAAGTGGGTGGAATTTTCTCAATCATTTTCTTTCACTTACAAGCACAAAAATTCCAAGGAAAATGTGGTGGTTGATGCACTCTCAAGAAGATATGTTATCCTATCTACTCTAGAGGCCAAAATCTTAGGATTTTACACCATTCAAGAACTTTATGAGGAAGATGAATATTTCCAAGGAATTATTGCAAACCCCAAGGATCATGATTCCTATGCCTTACAAGATGGGTTTCTCTTCAAGTATAACAATCTATGTGTTCCTAGGGGATTTCTAAGGGAGTTACTTGTGACAGAAGCCTATGGTGGTGCAGGAGGACATTTCGGCACCAACAAAATAATTAAGATCTTGAAGGAGCCCTTTTATTGGTCTTGGATGGCAGGTGATGTCCATAAAGTTGTTTCTAAATGTGTCATATGTCATAAGGCCCAGAGCACCTTTCATTAAGTGTTATACACTCCTCTTCTACACCAAACAGCCCTTCAGAAGATGTTAGTATAGATTTCATTTTGGGCTTGCCAAGAACGCAAAGTGGGCATGACTCAATCATCGTTGTTGTTGATTGGTTCTCCAAGATGGCCCACTTCATCCCATATCACAAGAGTAATGATGCTTCTCACATTGCTCACCGATACTTCAAGGAGGTGCTGAAGTTACATGGTGTGCCAATGCGTATTTTCTTTGATGCATGTCAGGGCATAGAACAAACTTCACAGGAGGGGAATGGTGAGGTTCTTCTGACTGCTCACCTAGGGAATTAGTTCTGTGAGTGCAACGAATTCAGTTTTCACGCTTGCCTGGGAAGAGCCTTACTTTGTTGGGTACCTTAGGGAGTCCTAGTCACTCTCACCAAATCATTTTGAGGCTATCTAATCAGCTTAGTCTAGGGAAGATCAATAAAAGTTTAGAACAGTCATGCAAGTCAAATTAGACCAAGTTAGATTCAGAAGGATTTTCAACAAAGCCTCGAAGCCTAACCTCATCCAATATAGGACTTGCTTTGAAGATAAGGAGGTCCACTCCAGTATCAAGCCATTGGACCTCAGCTAAACTCTCTCAATGAGTCACCATAGCAAAAGGATTACTTGCTGCTAGACTTCTAGTGCAGACTAGAATGAACCAGCTTTATGTTCATTGCTTCTAAGTAAAGATTGCAACATCCTAAGCTCATAAACACGTGCCATAATAATTTGCAAGCCTGCTCCTATATATTATCCAGCTGAGAGTTCAAGCATGAAGTGAAGAACCACATGAGAGGAGAAGAATTACAGTTCAGACAGCTGGATAGAGCAGTGCAACCCCATGACAGTCCTACTTACACAAATCAACCTATTTTTAGTTCTCTTGCATAAGTTACTCATTGTATGTTTATTCCTAAGTGTACTTTGGATTTAAATGAGTTTGAAAGGCTCTAGGATGATTAGACCATCTACTGTAGGTTCTTGATCATCAGTCATTCCAAGCTAGGTGTTAGAAGCTCACTTGCTTAAGCTTTTGATTTTGACTTTAATTATTATCTTTTAAGCTTGGTTTGAACTAGATTAGAGGTTAGTATATAATCCCCCTCCAGTAACTTTGTACAAGGAATGTTGAACTTGAATATAATAAGATTTATTTGCTGCAAACTTTCTCAAACTTTATCCTTGTTTAAGGTGGTGTTTAGAGTGGGATTCTTTATCTGATCTTTTGGTGCTTGGCTTTGGGAAGATTAGTTGTGAATGTCTTCATATTGGATGGTGGATTTTATCCTTTATTCCAGTACTTACATGTTGAGTTGTTAGGTGTGGTAAAGACATTCTGGCACCTTGACATACATCAACTGGTATCAGAGCCCAACTTTTATCCTTGGTGAGTTTTCTTTGTTGATTACTTTTCTCTTTGATTTACTAAGTTTATTAGTCATCTCTTAGCACTATAATCTACTAACTTCCTAGAAAATAACTTTGGCTCAGACATAATCCAGCTACAGAACACCAAACTCCACAAAACACCCACAGTTAACTACAATCCTTATCCTAGAACAGAATGTTTAAGAGGGATACCACTTCTACCCCTTCTCAGCAGACTATTAAAGTTCTTGGAGGACTCATTCTTGAGCAAGCTCATGAACTCAAACGAGACAGAGTTATCCCTAAAATACAGGATAATATCATGATTTGACTGCTCAAGTCTAGCAATTTATGACTCAACCTAGAGGCAGGGATAGGAAACCTCCACCGAAGCCCCTACATGGATTAGATCCCTCTCTAGATTCTCATTATAGTAGCAACTCTTCTAATGGAGAAGGAAGACCAAGAAGGAGAAGAACTCACAAGGTTGTTCTTAAGGATTTTTAAGATAGAAACCCTTGAGTTCAATGGTAGTTTAAAACCATAAGACTATCTTGAATGGGTCCAATCCATGGAAAGAATCACTAAAATCAAGGGATACTCAGGAGTCAAAGCTTTTAAGTTGGTTGTCTTGAATCTCAAGCACTATGCATCCCTCTAGTTTGAAAATTTGAAGAGAATGGAGGATAAATCCAAGATCAACACTTGGGTTGAGTTGAAGAAACACATGGATAAGAGATTTTTGCTGACTACCTACAAACAAGAACTCTACTTAAAAGTCACCTCCCTCCATCAAGGAAGCATGAAGGTTGAGGAATACATAAGGGAGTTCGAATAACTCCATATTAGGCATGCTTTAAGAAAGGAGCCTGAGCATACCATTGTTAGGTTTCTCAAAGGGTTAAACCCTACTATTCTGGACAAGGTTGAACTCCAGCCTTTTTGGATTTTTGAGGATGCTTGCAAACTAGCTATCAAGGTTGAGAAGTAGCTTAAGTCCAGGATGACTTTTTCCACCCCAGCATAGACCACTACCCCTCTTACACCTTTCAATTCTCACAGGGCATAACCACCTCATAGAGAAGACATGGGAAAAGAAAAGGGAAAGGAGATTGTCAAGGAGGCTCCTGAGGGCCAAAAAAAATGCTTTAAGTGCCATGGGTATGGCCACTTTCAGGCTAATTGCCTAAACAGGAGGGTCCCAACCACCAGAAACATTAAGGAAATGGATTAGAAGGAAGTTAAAGATGATGAAGAGTCTGAGGAAGATAAAGAAACCTCCTAGCTACTACCTGAGGAAGGAGAAATGTTAATGATCAAAAGAGCACTTCATACCAGTAAAGTCCAACAAAAAGCCAATCAGAGGGGCAAATCTTCAACTTCAAAAGTAAGGTAGTTAATAAGACTTGTAACCTGCTTATTGATATAGGAAGCTGTATAAAGCTAGCCTCCACTAAGTCGATTGACAAGCTCAGTCTTCCCACTATTAAGCACCCCAAGCCATATACCTTACAATGACTCAAGAAAATAAGTGAGGTAACTATTTCTAAGCAGGCCTTAGCAGCATGTTCCATTGGGGATTATAAAGATGAGGTTATCTATGATGTATTGCCTATGGATACATGTCATTTACTTGTAGCAAGGCCTTAGCATTATGATAAAAGGGTCTTCCACCATGGCAAGTCCAAATAATATTCATTCACACTATATAGGAGGAAATGGACCTTAACCGCTGTGGCCCCTAACTAGTTGCACAAACTTACCGGTGGGAAGGGAAACCCTAGGGAAAAATCCTTACTTGTAAGTGGAAGTAGAGTGGAAAGAACTATTTGTAAAGGAAAGACTATTCTTGTTGTCTTAGTGGTGGAATCAACTTCTAATGGGGAGTTAGCACCTTTCAGCCCCTTAGTCCAACTCCTAATTTAAGAATTTGCGGGTGTCTTCTCTCAAGACCTTCCTTCTGGTCTTCCTCCCAAATAAGGAATTGAGCATCAAATTGACCTAGTCCTAGGTGTACCTTTACCAAATAAACTTGCTTATAAATACAACCCCACTAGGACTAAGGAATTGTAAAGGCAAGTTGAATAACTTATTGATTGAGGATATGTAAGGGAGAGTATGAGTCCCTCTTTTGTTCCAGCTCTCCTAATACAAAAGAAGGATGGCAGTTGGAGAATTTATGTAGACAGTACAACCATCAATAATATTATAGTCAAGTATAGGTACCCCATCCCTAGGCTTGATGACATGTTGGAGGAACTGTATGGTTCAAAGATCTTCTCTATGATTGGCTTAAGAAGTGGATACCATTCTATTAGAATAAGAGAGGGAGATGAGTAAAAGACTACCTTTAAAACCCAACAAGGGTTTTATAAATGGCATTTCATGCCATTTGGACAATCCAATGCCCTAAATACCTTCATGAGACTCATGAATGAGATAGTCAGGCCCTATATTGGTTTATTTGTGGTTATTTATTTTGATGATATCCTTGTGTATAGCAAGACTCAATGCGAGCATGTGGACCATTTGAACCAGGTTGTTTCCACCCTTAGAGAGCATAAGCTTTATGGAAAGCTTGAGAAATGTGAGTTCTTCACTCTAAGTGTTGTTTTCCTTCTATATGTTGTTTCTTTTGAAGGTATTTAGGTTGACGACACAAAGACTGAAGCCATCAAGTCCTGGCTTATCCAAACTCAATCACAATAGTGAAAAGCTTTCATGGCCTTGCCTCTTTCTATATGAGGTTCATCATGTCCTTTAGTTCTATCAAGACCCCACTTATAGAATACACGAAGAAAAGGAGTTTCTCAACTCCAGCAGCTTAGAGGGCCTTTGAAACTATCAAACAAAGGTTATGTGAGGCTCCTATCCTAGCACTGCCCAACTTTGAAGAATTATTTAAGGTCTAGTGTGATGCCAATGGAGTTGGCATTGGAGTTGTACTTAGCCAACTCAAGAAGCCCATAGCCTATTTCAATGAGAAACCCAGTGGCTCAAAACTCAACTACCACACATATGATAAAGACTTTTATGCCATTGTCAGAGTATTGGGCTACTAGAGTCACTACCTCAAACCTAAGGCCTTTGTTCTTTATTAGGTCACCAAGCACTCAAGTTTCTCAATGGGAAGCCCAAGCTTAATGCAAGACATGCCAAGTGCATGGAGTTTGTAAGCCTTCACCTTCTCCACTAGGCACAAGAAAGATACTGAGAATGTCATAGCTGATGCCCTTTCTAGAACATATGTTCTAATTTCTATCTTGAGAGCAAAACTTCTTAGACTACAGTCTATGCAAGGCTATTATTAAGATGATGTAGCTTTTAAAGATCTGGTGGAGAATGCCCCTTTACAGGGTCCATATCATATGCAAGAGGGATTCCTATTCAAGGGGAACAAATTGTTGTGCCCAAGTGTCCTTTGAGGGAGCTCCTGGTAAGACAGGCTCATGGAGGTTCACTTGCAGGTCATTTTGGCTTGAACAAAACTCTAGATATTCTGTGATAGCACTTCTACTAGCCTAAAATGGGAGAGGATGTTCACAAGGTGGTGTCAAGGTGCTCTATCTATCATAAGGCCTAAAGTCAGTTTCATCAAGGCCTATATACCCCACTTCTAATTCCCATAAGGCCTTGGGAAGATGTTAGCATAGACTTTGTGATAGCACTACCTAGAACCCAAAGGGGGAAGGTTATGGTAGTGGTGGACAGATTTTCAAAAATGGCTCATTTTGTGGCTTGTCTCAAAACCGATGATGCTTTCCACATTATTGACTTGTACTTCAGGGAAATCATCAAGCTTCATGGTGTACCTAGAATCATAGTGAGTGATAGAGACACTAAGTTTCTATCCCACTTCTAGAGGAGCCTGTGGCATCTTTTAAGCACCACGCTACTGTATAGCACCACTTGTCATCCATAAATTGATGGCCAAACTGAACTCACTAACATGACACTCTCAACTCTCCTAATGAATTTGGTGCAAAAAAAAGCTTGGAGGGGTGGGATCTAAAACTCCCACATGTTGAGTTTTCCGACAATAGAGCCCTAGCTAAGGCCATTAGATGCTCACCTTTTGAAGCTTTCTAAGGGATCAATCCCCTCACTCTAATTGGTCTTATTCTACTTCAAAATGATTGCAAAGATAGCTATGAGGCTGAGTTAAGAGCCAAAGAGATGAAGAGGTTGCATGAACAAATCAGAGCTCACATTCAATGAGGCTTACAAGGCAAAGGCTAACAAGAACAGAAAGGGGGTTGACTGTTAGCCTAGTGATTTTATCTGGTTACACCTCAAGAATGAGAGGTTTCCTACTTGACGAAAGAATAAGCTAATGTTAAGGGGAGATAGACCTTTCAAGGTCCTAGCAAAGGTGGGAGCCAATGCTTACAAGCTGGAACTTCTAGGGGATATGACTGTGTCATTCATTTTAATGTGGGACATTGGAGTCCCTATATGGAGGATGATAATAACTCTGAGAATTTACGGGCAAATACACTTAAAAGTTGGAAGGATGATGCATGCCAGGTCATAGAACAAGCCTCATAGGAGGAGAGTGGTGATGTTCTTCTAATTGCTCACCTAGGGAATTAGTTCTATGAGGGCAAGGAATTCAGTTTTGAGGCTTGCCTGAGAAGAGCCTTACTTTTTTGATACCCTAGAGAGTCCTAGTCACTCCCAAAAACTCTTGTTGAGGCTATTTAATGAGCCTTAGTCTAGGGAAGCTCAATAAAAGTCCAGAATAGTCATGCAAGTTAGATTAGACCAGGTTAGGTTTAAGGGGATTTTCAGCAGAGCCTTGAAGTCTAACCCTATCCAATATGGGTCATGTTTTGAAGCTTAGGAGTTCCACTCCAATATGAAGTCATTGGAACTCAGCTAAACTATCTCAACTAGTCACTATAACAAGAGAATTACTTATTGCCAAACATCCAGTGCAAACTAGAATGAACCAACTGCATGGTCATTGCTTCTGAGTAAAGATTACAGCATCCTGAGCTCGTGGACACATGCCATAATAATTTAGAAGCATACGCCTCTATATTTTCTTGCCAAGAGTTTGAGCATGAAGTCAAGAACCTCCTGAGAAGAGCATAATTATAGTTTAGACTGTCGGGCAGAGTAGTGCAGCCCTATGATAGTCCCACTTGCACAAATCAGCCTATTTTTGGTTCTCTTGCATTTGTGACTCATTGTATGATTAGTCCTAAGTGTACTTTGTATTTAAATAAGTTTTAGACACTCTAGGATGATTCGACCACTTGTAGCAGGGTCTTAATCATAAGTCATTCCAAGCTAGGTTTTTGAAGCTCACTTGTTTAAGCTTCTAATTTTGGCTTTAATTATTATCTTTTAAGCTTGGTTTGAATTAGCTTAGAGGGTAGTACATAAGCCCCCTCTAGTAGTTTTGTACAAGGAATACTGAACTTGAATACAATCATATTTGCTTGCTGTAAACTTGCTCAAAATATCTCAAACTTTACCCTTGTTTAAGGTGGTGTTTAGAGTGGGATTCTTTATCTGATCTTCTGGTGCTTGGCTTTAGGAAGATTGGTGGTGAATCTCTTAGTCTCGGATGGTGGATTTCATCTTTCATTCTAGGACATATCTTCTATGTTGAGTTGCCAGATGTGGTGAAGGCATTCTGACACCTTAATATACATTAGTCTCTGATAGAGACACCAAATTTATTTCCTATTTTTGGAGGTGTTTATGGCAATTGGTGGAAACCAAACTCTTATTAGTACTACATGTCACCCTATGGCCAATGGGGAAACGAAGGTTACCAACTAAACTCTATCTAGCCTCCTTAACAGATTATGAGCAATAACCTCAATGAATGGGATTCAAAACTTCATCATGTCGAGTTTTCTTATAACCAGGCTCCTACTTATGCTACATTCCACTCTCCTTTTGAAGCTTGTTATGAAGTTAATACTCTTTCTCCAATAGACCTTCTTTTTCTCTGCTTTGAGACCCAAGAGAGAGCTAAGGAAATGAAGAAGCTTTATGAACAACTTCACGCTCAAATACAGAAGGTCAAAGCCTCTTACAAGGCTAGAGCAAACATGCATCGAAAGCCCATGGGTTTCAACTCGAATATTTGGTTTTGTTGTACCTAAGGAATGAGAGATTCCCTTATAGGAGGCAAAACAAACTCATGGCACTAGGAGAAGACCCTTTCAAGGTGCTTGAAAAGATTGGGGACAATGCCTATAAGTTGGAGTTACTAGGAGAGATACATGTGAGTGCCACTTTCAATGTGGGTGAATTAGCTCCTTACGTGGAGGATGACTTTGAGGACTTGAGGGAAAATCCTTCTCAAGAGAGGGAGGCTTATGCATATTAAGCTCCAAGCCAACTCTTGCTACACCCTCATCCATACCAAAGTCCAAGCCAACTTTCCTTAGTCATCTCGCTAGCATTTCATCAGATTTTGACTTGGAGTCTTTCCTTTAGGATTCTTCTTTGGTGGCTAAGAGCCTTTAGAAGAGGAATTTGGTGAAAAGTAAATAAACTATCAGTGGTATCTTACCTTGGGCATAAACCTCACAATCTTATCAATTGATTGAGATTTGACCTAAGAGAAGCATCCTTTGGTGTGATTATTTTCCTTGTTATCTTTGATCTTCGGAGTTTGAGGAACCATCTGCATCACTAAGGACTCTTTATGGGGGATATTAAATATTATTGCCACTCGTACATTTTTGCATAGGAGGAATTATATGGGAAACTTGATACAGATTTATGATAATTGACTAGTTGTCTTGAAATTGAGCAGAATATGTAATAACCCGACCCTAACCTGTATTTATTTATTTATTTAGTTATTTAAATAATTTTTATTTTTTTCATTAATCATGTTTATTCAATTACTTTACCAAGTTTATTGACTTAATCAGTCATGGTTATTTGTTTAACCAAATCATATTTATTAAATTCAATTACG
>JACYFF010031959.1:80284124-80318059 GCA_017589665.1 Selenicereus undatus
ATATATATATATATATATATATATATATGTATATGTATATGTATATATATATATGTATATATATGTATGTATATATGTATGTATGTATGTGTATGTATATGTATATGTATATGTATATGTATATATGTGTGTGTGTGTGTGTGTGTGTGTGTGTGTGTGTGTGTTTGTACGTACGTATGTGTGTACGTATGTATGTAAACCCTACTTTTAACCCTCGAAGCCCTAGTTCCTCAGCCAGCCCGCCTCCCTTAGCTCCCTAATCTTTATTCTCTAGTCCAGACTCCAAATTTGGAAACACCTAAGTCCTGTCGCTGAGTCTCTCTTGTCTCCCTTCTACAGCTCTCCTTTCTCACTGCCTCACGTGATCACGTCCACTAACTCCCGGAGCTTGTGCTGTCCGGTTCGCCAATAGTGTGAGGTCGTGGTCACTTCATAAGTCATCACTCTCACCTTTTTTTAAATTTTTTTCCCATTGCTATAGTCCACCAGACCGCCGCTCCCCTTTTATTTCTCACCAGCTTATGTCGGCCACCTCTTAGGGCTGACACTGACAAACTCGTGGCTAGGACTCGTGTTTGCTCTCATGCTATGTCAATCTCACTTTTTTCTTAAAATTTTGTTCCTTCAATCGACCAGACCGCCGCTGCTAACTTTCCGGCTTCAATCCTCTACTCCTTTACCAACGCCGACACTATTGCTACTCTTCTATTGCCTAAGTTGCTAGTAATATGCTATTTCATTTAATGTCAGAGTGCCTT
Organism: Selenicereus undatus; assembly: GCA_017589665.1. Lineage (NCBI taxonomy): Eukaryota > Viridiplantae > Streptophyta > Magnoliopsida > Caryophyllales > Cactaceae > Selenicereus > Selenicereus undatus. The sequence continues at coordinate 80,284,883 of JACYFF010031959.1, forward strand.
ATCACTTTGTTTTGCTAGTGTTTAATTTTCATTGTAATATACACTAATATTTGAAGTAATTAGATTTGAATGATAGTATAATGTGATTAGATTTTACACCAAAGCAATTACAAGGGTATGATTTGTAAGACTGAGACATTTGGTCTCATAAACACCACCAACTTGCTCCCCGACTCCCCTTTCTAGGTAGAGTAGAAGGGTATCATGTTAAAGGTAGGGGTTGAGTGCTGAGTGTTTATGGTTGGATGTAAGGTTTATGAATTTTATCACTTACAATTCTTTTTTAGAAATGTATATGAGTTTTTAAACTTTAGTTATTAGGTGTTCGTAGGAATTTTTAAACTTTAGTTAGATAGAGATTTTCACTTGGAAGTTGATAACAATTAAAAAAACACTTGCAATTTGTAAAGGAAAGCCTACCACTTTGCTCTATTGATCCTAACAAACTAATAAATTAATCCACAAATAATAAAATATGTTAATAATGTCGAGTTGAGTTATGAGCATGTTACAAGAACAAAAGAAAAAAGATGTCAAGACACAGCACAGGAGCCAATGGCCCAACTTCATCCACGTTTATTTAAGGATTGCTATTTGATTGCTTTGCTTCGATGATGTATGTTTATAGAGAGACTCAGTCCTCCAAACGGTTAGTGTGATTAAATATTGGTGAAGTACCATTTTGCTATATGAAGTTTGTGATTCTTTTTTGATTTTAGAATCAGGTTTAATTAAGTTTTGGATCTAAAATGTTTATGGTCCATTATCTGATATGATGCTTGTGATTGTTTTTGATTTTAGAATTAGGGTTGATTAAGTTTTCGATCTACATTGTCATATACATGCTCTTAAAATAAAGAAACCATCATTTTAGAATTATGTAATGTTCGTTATCTAATTATTTATTATTTATTTTTTCTAAAAACGAATGATTGTATTGCTTAATGCAATTATGTGAAGTACATCAAGTCATCATTTGTAGGTCATTTTGAATTCTTTAATAGGTAGAGTTCGTTGTGAGCATTGTTTTTATTGAGTATGTAAGTGTGTGAGTGTGATTGTGAGTATTGGTCTACTTTGTGCAATAAGCTATGAAGGTGGGAATACTAATAAGTCTAAACATGGTTGTAGGGGTGAGCACAAAAATCCAAAAACGAAAAACCCAAATCGAAATATTTTTCTGGTTTTGATTTTTATTTTGGTTTTGGCAGTTTGAAATTTCATTAACTGCAAGGTTAAGCAAAACCAATACTTATTTTTTTTTAAATACTTAATTTTGTATTATTCAATATTAGATTTTATAATTATCAAATAAGACGAAATATATAATAATGTGTAAATTAATATTTGGTGCCATAAAAAGTTAAAGTAGATTAAAAAATGATTGAAATTGACATATAACAATTTAAAGGTTAATTGATGACTAAATCAAAAATCTGGTTAACTAAATCGAAAAATCGGTTAATGTTCATATTTTTCCAAACGGAAAAATTTGGTAATTGAAAGTTTCGGTTCGGTTTTCAGTTCACAATTTTTTACGAACTGAATTTTCGATTAGCTGATTTTGACCACTCCTACACGCCTCATCATGTCCTGAGCCAAATACAACTCCATTTTCAAGCATTCCACACCCTTCTGTGGCTCAAATCCAAACTCATTCTCTGACGATGAGTTTATAAATGTAGAAGCAAATGATACCGCGACACAATCACGTAATCCTAGAAAGCTCAACCTGTGTGGTGCCACTCTCAAAAGGTGATGGTGAATGGGGAGCAAAAAGCTTATTGCTTGCATTGCAAACAAAGATTATTTGCCACAAGCAAAAATACACTTCTCATCTCACGGACGTATAGAAAAAAGATGTCCTAAGAAGCATATTAAGGTTAACATTTATCAGCAATTCTTGAATTACAATCTTAAAAGGATGGTTCAGTAGCTTTAGAGAACGCTAACTTTAGTCAGCAAGTGTCAACAAAAGAGTTGCCGACTGTGGTGGTTATGCGTAAGTATCCCTCAGCTATTGTAGACCATGTTGGTTTTAGGATATTTGTCCATAGCTTGAATCCAAACTTCAACTTGATTAGCTGGAATAATTAGAAGAGTGATATAATGAAATTGTATGTCAATTAGAGAGTTCCTCTTAAAAAGTTGTTTGAGGACTATACCGCAAGAATTGGTATCACTACTTATACATGGACAGCTTCTCATGAAAAGAGGAGTTGTTTGGCCATCAGAGCTCACTTTGTTGATGAAGAATTGGTCTTGCAAAACAAGATGTTCAGGTAACTTTTTTTCCAAAGAGGCTTTCTATATGTTGAATTTTATGTCATGTGAATTTGTTTGCCTACAATATGAGGTCTTTCATATTTTTATTTATAGATTTACTTATGTCCCTTGTCCACAAACGAAAGAAATTCTCACTTAAGTTTTAATGGATGCATTCAATATGTTTAAAACAACTGAAAAGATTTCTTCTGTGGTGATTGATCATTTTACAAATAATGCCATGATTGATATCTTGCAAGAGATATTAGATTCTCGTTCTCATTTGTCGCATGGGGACTTTTTACATTTAAGGTTAGTGCATATATATTGAATTTGGTTGTGCAAAATGGTATAGAAGTGATTGGTCCGAGAATCGAAAAGATCGTAATTGTGTTTTAGTTTGGCCATCAACCACAAAAAGAGTTGAAAAAGGTTGTTGATAAAGCTAGGGGTTTCTAGATCGATTGTTCAAGAAAGTTGGTGCTTGATGTTGGAGTAATGGCGCCCCAAAAGGGTGTTCACTTGCTTTCTCTATCTTTTCTTTTTGTTATCCCGCATGGAACTTTTGGGGGTTGTCTTGAAGGGTATTTATATAGCACTCTCCTTGTGCTTGTTGAATAACTCTAAGCCATGTTTTAAGGGGGTTGAGGGTGTCTTGGACTACCACGCGTGCGCGCGCCGCCACCACCTGCCCATCTGCCTCGTCCGGGCTGGGTGTGGCATGAGGCCGTATTGCTTATATTTTTGGAGGATTTTTCTTTGAACTGTTTGCGTATAAGCTGTCGTAAACTTAACGATTTAATTTCTAGGCTTGACTGAGTCTTCCTCCATTAACTTTTCAGTTACCGTAATCCTCTCTTATTCACTGATTTTTCGCCCCCATTTTACTCCCCTCTTTATTGTTGTTTAACAACACTTTTACTCCATCAGGCTATTATAAAAGGAGCCTTTCTATAGCTCTGGAAGACACACAGAAAAACACAAGCCTTCTCTCCTCTTCTCTTCATTTCTCTCTTCCTGGGCAAAAGCTAGTTATACTCCATAGTCTCTCCCTCGAGTGGACCAATAAGAGGCTCACTGTGTTAAATCTTGGGGAGCTTCTTCGCCTCAACGATTTGCACCTAAGTCGGGCAAATTTAGCTTTCAGGTCAGTGGTTTCATCCATGACACAATTCATATCTCTGTCTTCTCATTAACCATTACATTATTTATTCCAACAATCTAAAGGCTGAATTAATGGTTGCACCTCCAAAAACTCTCCCTGAACTCTACAAAATTGAACTCCTTGATGGAACCAATTATAAACGTTGATCGCAGAAACTGTTCCTCTGTTTCGAGCAACTTGAAATCGATTACGTTCTCATTACTGATCTTCTTGACGACAGCAAAACAACTACCGATGTTGATAATGCTCAACCTTCTACTCCTGCTGTTCCTAAAACACCTTCCATCCCACTTGATGACTCCAACAAGAAGGAACTCGAAAAGGACAACAAATTGGCTCGGAGTTATTTACTTAACAATATGTCCAACCCATTGTTTGATCTATTTGTGAACTTTAAATCTGTAAAGATTATATGGACCAAACTGGACGCGAAATATGGTTCAGACGACGCCAAAAAGAAAAAGTATGTCGTCGGTAAGTGGTTGCAATTCCAGATTGTGGACAACAAACTGATCATGGAACAAGTTCATACTTACGAGAATCTGTGTGCTGAGGTTCTGGCGGAAGGCATAAAAATATGCGAAACCCTTCAAGCCAACGTGTTGATTGAAAAGTTTCCACCATCTTGGAATGATTACAGAAACTATCACAAGCATAAGAAAAAAGATCTCACGCTGCATGAACTAATTAGCCACATGCGGACTGAAGAGGCAAACAGGCTGAAAAATAAGATGTCTTCTCTTTCGTTAAATTCTGTTAATTCTAACTTGGTTGAATCTGCTCTGCCAATGAAAAAAGATAGGTTCAAAGGCAAAGGGAAGAAATTCCAGAAACCAAATCATAATCTCATAAACCAGAATGCTGTCAACAACAAAATTCAGAAGCCCAAGGTAGTGTGTTACGTGTGCGGCAAACCCAAACATAAGGCCTATCAATGCAATCAGCCAAAAGGGTTAGTTCAAGCCAAACAAAAGTCGACAACACCTATCTCCAACATTGTTGAAACTGAGGACAATGAGATAATATGTGTAGTTACCATCTTGGAGGCAAATCTAGTGCACAATCTAACATAATGGATTCTGGATTCTGGAGCTTCAAGACATTTCTGAGCCAACAAAGAACTCATGATCCATTTTGAAGATGTTGTTGATGGACAACGCGTCTACATGGGCAACTCATCTACAGCTACTGTCAAGGGTAAAGGGAAGGTTTACCTAAATTTACTTGTGGAAAAATGTTGTCTTTAAGTAAAGTTTTATTTATCCCTTCCCTTTGTACAAATTTAGTTTCTAGTACCCTTCTTGATATTGTTGGCCTAAAAATTGTATAAGAAGTTGGCAAAGTTATTATCATGCAAAATGGGGATTTTGTTTGGAAGGGGTATCGTAGTGGGGGATTACTTGTTCTAAATGCTGCTGCGTAAGTTAGTAATGAAATTGTTGTCAGTTCTATTTATATTGCTGAGTGTGTTGATTTGTGGCATGGTAGGCTTGGACATGTTAATTTTTGGTTCATTGAAAAGGCTTAGAAACATGCATTTAATTCCAAAATTGAATACTGAAAACTGTTCTAAGTGTCCTGTCTGTGCTAAAGCAAAATTTGCCAAGAAACAGTTTAAATCAGTAACTACCAGAAAAATAGAATTATTGGAACTTGTGCATTCAGACTTATCAGACTTTAAGAACACAATGGGTGAGGGTAGAAAGAAATGGTATATCACTTTTGTGGACGACTACTCTAGGTATACCAAGGTTTATCTTCTCAAGTCTAAAGATGAGGCTGAGGAAATGTTCTTAAAGTACAAAGCTAAAGTTGAAAACCAGTTAGACCGAAAATCAAGAGATTTAGGTCTGACAGAGGTGGGAAATATGATACTAATTCCTTGACTATTTTTTGTGAGAATAATGCCATAATACATGATACTAGGGCCCCTTACATGCCTCAATGAAATGGTTTTGCTTAATGGAAAACCCGTACCCTTAAAGATATGATGAATGTCATGCTTGTAAGTTCTGGCTTATCTGATAACATGCGGGGGGAGGCTATCTTGACTGCATGGTTTATACTCAATAGAGTTCCCCATAAGAAGCTAGATCTAACCCCATATGAGTTATGGAAAGCATATGTTCCTAACCTGAATTATCTGAAAGTGTAGGGGTGTTTGGCCATAGTTGCACTGCCTAGTCATAAATGTTCAAACATTGGCCCCAAGACTTTTGATGCTATTTTCATTGGTTACGCTCAAAACAATGTTGCATATAGATTTATGTCATTATCTGATTTTTCTATTTTTGAATATAGAGATGCTGAATTTTTCGAGCATGTTTTCCCTTTGAAAAAGGATGTGCCTCACGTTGTGTCTAATGTCTTGCCTGAACATGTGAACTTGCCTACTTCCAGCTCTAATGTTAGAGTCTAGTAACTAAACCTAGAAGAAGCAAGAAACAGAGGACTGAAACTAGTTTTGGCCTTGACTTTATCACTTCCTTTTTAGCAGAAGTCCTTGAGAGCTTTGATGTTGATGCATTGACCGATGAGTTTGTGTCTTTTTTCTTACTTGAGGAAGATCCTAAAACCTACTGATAGGCTATGAGGTCTATAGATGCTACTTGTTGGAAAGAAGCTATTAAGAGTGAAATAGATTCCCTTGAGTAAAAAAAAACTGGGCAGCTGATCGACTTGCCTTAGGGGTGTAGACCTATCAGTAGTAAATAGATCTTCAAGAAGAAACTTAGGACGGATGGCTCTATTGAAAGGTACAAAGCTAGATTAGTTATTAGAGGCTTTGACCAAAAGAAGAGAATTGACTTCTTTGATACATATTCCCCTGTGACAAAAATTGCAATAATCAGAACTCTAGTTGCTTTAGCTACTATTCATGATCTTGTGGTGCATCAGATGGATGTTAAAACTGCTTTTCTTAATGGTGACTTAGAGGAAGACAATTATATGTCACAACCTGAGGGGTGTGAGGTTCTCGGACAGGATAACAAAGTATGCAAACTGAGAAAATCCCTTCATGGTCTAAAGTAAGGCCTTAAACAATGGTGCGAAAAATTTGATAGCTCTTTAGAGAAAAATGGCTTTGTTGTTAACAACTCAGATTCTTGTGTTTATTCCAAGATGATTGGATCTGATTATGTGATGATATGCTTATGTGTAGATGATATGCTAATTTTTGGTACCAACTTGTCTGTTATTAATGAGGCTAAAAGACTTTTGTCTTCTCTCTTTGAAATGAAAGATTTAGGAGAAGCAGATGTGATCTTGGGGATTAAACTTAGAGAAACCAAGAGTGGCTTTTCCTTGTGTCAGTCTTATTACATTAAGAAAATGTCGAAAACATTTAATTTTTTTGATGTAGTACCTGTGAGAACTCCCTATGACCCTAGCTTACATCTTAGAAAGAACATATGACCTAGTGTGTCTTAAATTGAATAAGCAAAAATAATAGGCAATGTGATGTTTTTCATGAACTACACTCGTCCTGATATTGCATATGCTGTTAGCAGTCTAAGTAGGTACACTCATAACCCTGCTAAAGAACGTTGGGATACACTTTATCATTTGTTGAGATACCTTAGAGGTACTATGAATTGGTGTTTACATTTTTGTAAATTTCCTACTGCATTAGAAGGTTTTGTGATGCAAATTGGGTTGCTGATAACGATGAAGTAAGTTCTACTAGTGGCTATGTTTTTACATTGGGAGGAAGAGCTGTTTCATGGAAGTCTGCAAAACAGACATGTATAGCTCACTCAACCATGGAATCTGAGTTTATTGCTCTTGAGTGCACAAGTGACAGGCTCACTGTGTTAAACCCTGGAGAGCTTCTTCACCTCAACGATTTGCACCTAAGTCGAGTGAATTTAGCTTTCAGGTTAGTGGCTTCATCCATAACACAGTTCATCTCTCTGACTTCTTAGCAGCCATTACATTATTTATTCCAACACTTGATTGTAAAACAACATAGAACTCCACATATCTCAAGCTTGTTAGTGCTTTCCCACATCGAGAGGCTTTTTCAAAGTTAAAGACCCAAAATCCTCACTTTAAGTCTGTTGTCTCCAGTGATCTTGATTAGGAGTTGGCATGAAAAATTTGTAATAAATTGAAAATGTTTCATGATTTGGGCGAGTTCTTTTTAGGTAGAAAGTATCCTACCATCAGTTTGTTCTTTCACTACATATGTGACATCAAGGTAGGTTTGATTTCGTGATTATCAAATGAAGAACAAATTATTAGGGATATAGCTTTGACAATGATTTACAAGTTTGGCAAATATTAGTTAACAATTAATGATATTCTTGATTGCGGTCATCCTAGGCCCTTAGGGATAAATTGGCATATGTGGATGAGGTGATTTATGGAAATAGAGCTTATGGTGAAGTTCAAAGGGTTAAGAGTTTGTTGCATGACCTTCTCATAGAGTATCAAGGATGTGGTGAGGCTTATGTTCCATCTATCTCTGATGCTCTTGGCAAACATCATGTGGTAGTTGATCCTCTTTCTCTTGTACAACCCAAAGCAAAACTACTTTATAGGGTGAAGCTAAGACAGCCCAAAAGAAGAAGACAAATATAAGGATAGAGTTAGACTATTGTTTACATGATGATCCATATCGGGATAGGCCTAGCTTTGATGTCCTTCACTTCTGGAAGTTGGATCCCAAGTACCTAACCTTGAAAAAGATTGCTCGGAATGTCTTAGCAACACCTGCATCTACCATTGCTTTGGAAAGTGCTTTTAGTATGGGGTGTAGACATTCATGTGCTTGCAAGATTGGATCCATATCCGGATGGTCCTCATAGTGCTTCTCCTCATTTTGATATCGTGGACGCATTGTTTTGCTTGCGAAATTGGATTGTTGGCGAGTATTCGGGTAATAATAAATTCCCTTTGATATTTTTCAATTATATCAGCTGTTTTAATTTATCATATGATAGTAATTTATCATATTATTTTGTTGCATTTTAGTTTCTTCTTTTAGTAATGTGCAAACATGTGCTACAATACTTGAAGATAACTATATGGATGAAGAATAAAGTTGTATTACCGAAGTCGCAAATGTGGATCCGGTATGCTAGTTGAATGCCATATATTTTTTGAATGTGTGAACATGTTTAGTAAAATTATGATTACTAATTATTTCTTTTTTTACATGATAACGATTAGTTGGGGATGATCTCTAAACCTGGTTGTTCATTGAAGAATGATTTGTGTCTTTGTCTCCCCCGATTATGTGTTGTAGGTCTCGAATTATTGAATAATTTTTATTTAGATTTTCCAATTGTCTGTGTTGAGCATGTAGTCTTTGGACAATTTTTCTCCCCATACTAGACACAATTTGTGTTTCATATCCTTTATCATTTATGGTAATTGTTGTGTTCAAGGTTCGGGCATGTGGTTCATATTGGTTGTTGTTTTGTATGTTTAAAAATTGTAATTTGTGTTTGAAAATTTTGAAACAACTATTAACGATAAATGAATAAAATTAGATAAGGCATGTTGCACCCGTTTACCACCCGCTTCATCCATTTATCACCCGCTTCATCCGCAGGTGGTGTGTGGAAGAGATCCGGTTAAGTGAAGGGGTGATGGGTGGATCGGGGGGTGATGAGTGGATCAGGGGGCAGGCTCACCCACTCAAAATTCGACCTGTTGCCAGGCCTTCCAAGAGCTAAGCCTACTAGAATTAGTTGATAGTCTTTCTTCTACATAGTCTATTTATTGCATTCTTAGTAAGTTTACTATTGAGGTGCCCAAAATTTCTTTTTGACCAACCTTGACATCATGCTTGGTACCTTTAAGTTTTCTTATGATTTTTAAACATCTTAATCAATTTTTGATTACTTTGCCTATTCATCGGGTTGATAATTTCAACATTTTTATTCTTACACTAGAATTTTTGATCGCAAAAAGGAAAAACATTAACCCTTGAAAGTTGAATTATATTCATAATACCAATAAGCATTGGCTTGGTCAGTATGATGATGCTTTCTCCATGGAAATCCCTATGTTGAATCCTTGATGATTTGGTTTTCTCAATTATGGAAAACCTTAGCGCGGGAAAACTAATGGGCTGTTTGATGAGAGCTTTAAGGGGAAGGGATTTGATACTTGGGGGTAGAACTGTCAGTTCGAGCGAAGTCGGTTAGCTACGGATCGGGTGTATTTCAGATTTGGATAAAATATGGGCAGATTATTTTGATTTTGCAGGTTTTGGGTCGACCCAATGCGTTAGAGTGCCTTTTTCTTGAATCATTTCTTTTTTCTCAAAAATAAAAATGCAACATATTTATTACATAGAATTGTTTATACTTGATGAAAAAGTATTATAATTGCAATTTCTTAAAAGAATATTAAAAATATTTGAAATTTTCATTAAAATATGAACGGCATGCACTAATGGACAAATGGTTGAGTCAACTTTTGGTTAGATGGGTCCACCTGTATATTAAAAAAAGGTTAATAATAGATCGAGTCATTCATAGGGTAGCCCATCTAAAGCATGTTAACAGGGCGAAGAGGTTCGACCTGCTAATAACTATTTAATAATTCGATAACTCCTTTAAGTATTAACTTTACAGTACCTGATCGGTTGGACTTTATTAGTGGGCCTATCCTTACGCCAACAAAGGTCAAACTATTGCGTAACACTAACATCATAGTTTTAGACAAATCATCATATCATATGTAATCATATATATAATCTAAAGTGAATGGTATGAATGGGTTAATAGTAAATTAACAAGTGTCACATTATTATTAGCTACCTTCTTTGTTTTTCTTTCACTTTTTCATTAATCCCAAATCTCGTAATAATAAGAATTTAATGTGATATCTTACTCCTAAAATTTAAAAGTCAAAAATTATTTTACAATTAAATTTAGTTTACAATAAATAGCTTTGAGAGGTCAAAAATGACTTTACTATAAAATGATATAAAACAATGAAAGTGTTATTGTTATAACAAAGGTGTCTATTTTACTCGTGAATTTTCTCAAGTCAAAAATGGTTTTATAATTCAATTAGGTTTGTAACTGGTAATAACTATAAATTAATATAATCCTTTACTTATAGAGTTTCAGAAATAAAAAATGTGTTTACTATATATAAAATGAAATAAAACCATAAAAGTATTAATATTTTATCCAATTATTTCGGTAATTATAGACAAGTATTAATATTTTATAGAATTATTTCGGTAATTGTAGACATTAGTTGACCAACAACAAAACAAAAAATTAATAATAATTTCACGCACCCTTTAAAAATTGTCTGGAAATCAGTGCACTCACTTTAACATTAATCAACTCAATTTGACCATGCAAAATGTGTACTGTAAGATAATGCAATTACTATTTAAAAATATCATCAACTATTGATAACTATGAAATTCAAATAACTCTCGAGGATAAAATGCTTGCGCTTAATTATTTTATAATTACCCCAATAAAGAGTAAATATAGATAAATAAAAAATAATATTTATTAAAATATAAAAGGGAGTGTAATTAATACAAAATTTTGATCAGCAATTTTTTTTACTATATATTATAACTTCATAAAATATTTATGCATATTTCTCAGGTAATACACGTACTTGAGCCACATGACCAAAATAAGAGTCATAATTTCTTCTATTAAAAAAAATAAAACTACATAGAGATTATAGGTTCATTTTATGTTACTATTTTCTCAGAATTTATGCAAAATCTGATAATTAATTATCATAATTTCATTGATATTTATTGTAAAATTTTATTTCTTTCAATAATTGTTATGTATTATAGTATATGTTAGATGTTAACAATGATAAATTATTTAGTTCATTATTATTAAATATAAATTAATAAAAACCCATGCAAAGTATGGGATTCATCCTAGCTAGAATAAAAACTAAACGAAAGGATATTGAAGAAGCACAAGATATTGCAATCATGACTACAACTGTAAAATTTTAGATTATTACATGGTAACATTATTCAAAATATAATTAGACGTATTCATTTCACTAAAAATATATTAGTACTACATCCGTGTTTTTAATATCAGTCTTACTCTAAATTAATTGTCTTACCCTAAATTAATTTTCTTAATATTAGATAATTATTTCACGTCATTTTTTCAGTTGTTCCATTTACAAGTTGCGTATGACGTTGTTTTATGAGAATGAAATAAAAATAGAAAGGGCACTATTGTTTAATTTGCGAAGAATGCGATAATTGTGTAATATCTCTCTAGACGAATCGATATAATAATAATAATTACAGTTAAGACGGATAAACTAAAAGAAAATAAAAAAATAAAGATATAATATTCGGGTCAAGTGGGCGGGTTTGGGTAGGGTTTGACCTGTTACTTTTGAGTTTTTCGAGTTCGATTTATTTCGGATTCAAGTCAAGAAATCGTGTCTAAAACGTAAAATGTTCGGAAGGATTCGAGTCGGACTTTCGAATTAGGTCAAATTTTGTCAGGTACACCTGAGAACATCACGTTCTCCCCAAGCCCTAAGGGACTTGAACCCCCCATTGTCAAAGGGTATCATATCCACATCTCCTAACGACCTGATTAATTATATAAAAAAAAGGAAAAACAAAATCGAAGCTCCATTTAGCACAACTTTTGATTTATCATTTGTCAAACTTGCATAGTCACCCAAGCCCTCGCTTAGACGTGAGAGAGAGTGAGAGGCGTCGCGTTGTTGGGCCCTGTTTGGCGTGAACTCCTTGCTGGCAGAAGTCAATGTTCAAACATAGGCAGAGCTACGTTAGGGCAAGGGGTCAATTGACCCCCCAACTCTTTAGGAAAGAAAAATTAAATGTAAGATATTTTTGTGAATAAAACAAAATATATATATTAATTAGTTCGCATGTATTTTGCAAATGTGCACCTGACAGGATGGTGGGCTACTCTTTAATTGTTTTAGGGGTCACGGGTTCGACTCTCGTGAATCACCTTCTATGGTCCGCCTTGTTTGCTTCTTTTTTTTTGTGAGTTTTGGCCTTGCGTTTTTCCTATTTTCGCCCTTGCCTCTCGACTCTCTAGTCTCTGATTGCTTTCCTCCTCAGACACTCACACAGTGACGCAGCCATGACCACCAATTCCAACTCCCACACACTCTCTCTCACTCTCTACCCAGCCCAGTCGCCGATGCCGCCAGGCCCGCCACTTGTGCCGCCGCCTCCACTCCTCCTTAGCTCTCCTCCTAAGTCCCAAATCCCAATTTGAGGTAACTCCCAAAAATTGTTCTCAATTTTTGTTTTAAATTTTGTTATTTTGTAAATAATTATGTTTATTTTACTAATTTTAGTTAGATTCATGTTAAGTAATTGATTAACTTTGTGAATCACTCATGATTCATGAATTGAAAAATGAGAATTTTAACCTAATTGTCTTCTTGGTTGAAAATTTAAAGTTGGACTAATTTTGTTTGTAATTGCTTCCTTGTTTATATTTAGTTTACTAATCCTTCTCGTACGACGATATTATACTTTACTTTCAAAATATGGGATCTCGTTGAGGACAATTTTCTTGAAAATTATAGCTACGCACTTTATTTTTAGAACTATTAAAGTTTATGATATGTGTATTATTATTCTCGCTCCCCCTTGCTTTGAATCCTGACTCCGCCTCTGTGTTCAAAGTTCTATAAGTGGAAATGTTGCCATTGTTCATCTGAGTTTTCTCATCATTTTGTTGCCTTCCTTTCCATATGCTCTCAATTATGTTTTGATTTGTGTGAGAATTTGTAGAGGGAGGGAGAGGAAGGTGAAGATGTTTCAGATCTAAGTGAAGGAGAGTAGTGAGGAAGACGATGAGTATTTCATAACAATTCTCAATTTTTTCATGAAGCCTTTGGTTTTTTTTTTGGGGGGGGGGTGCATAAAGGTTCAGCAATGATCTGTCGTGAAGTATAAGTGCAAGAAGTCAATTTCAATTTTCCTGCTTTTTTGGTGCTATGGGTTCGTTCTTTCGTGGGTAAAAGGGTGAAGTGGTTGAAGTAGGTTGAAGTAGATTGAATTGTTTTTATGTGATAAATTAAACTTGGTTAAAATAGTGGAAATAGGTTGAAGTAGGTTGAAGAAGGCTGAAGTAGGCTGAAGTAGATTGAAATGGGTTGAGGTTGGTATTTTGGAATGGACCCACGAAAAGAATAGGTATGTAAAGCAATTAATTTATATGTATATAAAATTATGGTTTTTTTTTCCTTGTGATAAGATAAGGACATGGGTTTATATAATTATGGTTTTGAACCTCAATTTATAAATCTTATTTGTTTTACAACTATAGGTTTATAATATTTATTTTCTTAATTAAACAAACATACAAAAATTATGACTTAGCTTATAGTTCACAAATTAGATACCAAAAACCACAAATAATTAGCTATGAAAATAAGAACAGATAAATTATAATGGGATTTTAAATAAAAAAAATAAAATAGTTTGATTCCCTTCCATAATTGTTACCTAAATAATAAGAATTGAAACTTGATTTCATTTCTATTCTCTTCAAACGTACAGGCTTAGGATTCAAGTTCCATTCCCAACCCCTATAGGGTTTAGGAATGACTCCATTTCACTTTTCCTTACCAAACAGACCCTAAGTGGTTGTCTGATTAAAGCACCTGCTTCGTTAGAATAATATCTTGATCAATAATGATAAATAAACATAAAGTAAATCTGAGTCTAATTTCATTTCTATCCCCTTAATGTATGGTGTTGTATTTTTCAATGTGTCTTCCTACTAGCCTTTTTTTAGCAAGTTAGCAGCTTATGGGAGTTTGGACAAATTCCTATATCATACTCCTACGTATGCTCTCGAGAGTCATGTAGTAAAACCTACTCCTCATTATTCTCAATTTCCAAAATAGGATTATCATACTCCTACGTATGAGGAGATTATCCTAGAGGACACTACGTCCCTGGTTATGGAACCTCCCGTAGGCAAGGAGAATGTTCCCCAGGAAGACACTGCCCAGCCACGGGACACATGGCTCCTGCCTCGGATTGAAACCCGCCAACAACATGAAGGCCCACACTATGCTCAACCACCCCAACAGGCCACTTATTCCCATGCTCGGTCTGGAACAAGACCATTGATATTAGGGCCCAACTTGAGGTCCTCCTCAGGAGATGGAAGGAATTTGGCCTAGAGACTATGTAATCCGCAACTGATTCCTGGCAGACAACGGGCTCCTCAAAACGTCCAAAATCAATATCTACAAGGGAGGGTCGATGGTCTCAGTGGAGGACTCTCTGCTTCGGGTATTCCACCGGACAAAGGCTTCGCCAACACAACGAGGCAAGTGTCTTGTACTAATGGGATTGTTGAACCTAATGGTGATGGTGATTAGGGATAAGTTGGTGTACCCACAAGGAGCCAGATTGAGGAAAGTAGACTGGGCAGACACACATGCGAACAGCCCAGCCGAGGAGCTCACCTCCGTTAAGAGGACCTTTCTCTTCAGGTTAATATGAATACAGGAAGGAACGGTAACTCCCAGGATATTAAAGTCCTTATTTGGAACACCCAAGGAGCTGGAAGTCATAATTTCTAGAATATCCTAATGGAGCATATGAGGATGCACCGGGCACAAATTGTGGTTTTATTGGAAAGCCACATTAGTGGGTCTAGAGCGGACGATGTTTGCAATAAAATCGGAATCCGAGGACAATTTTGAGTTGAAGCCAAGGGCTACCAAGGTGGAATATGGTCCTCTGGCAGCCAAGTGAAATTCAAGTGGACATACGTGACCGTGGAAATTTCAGAAGGTGCAACCCGGTCGTGGTTTTTACTGCGATCTATGCGAATCCACATCCATCCACCTGCGAGGAGCTTTGGAATTAGTTGGAAGAGTGGGCGTCAAGAACTCAAAGGCTTTGGCTTTTGGCAGGAGATTTCAATGAGACCTAGTCACTTGAGGAGAGGGTTCGATGTGGTCCCAAAATGGCAAGGAGGTGTGTGAGATTCAATAACTGGATAGAAAATAATGCCTTGATACACATTGGCTTTTCTAGACCGAAATCCACATGGGTTAGAGTTCTATCTCCAGAAACACGGGAGAGTGCTTGGTTGGACCGAGCTCTATGTAACATGGAATGTCGGCCAAAGTTCTAAGAGGGAGGAGTCAAGCACTTGGTTCGTAATCTGTCAGACCTTGCAGCTATCCTTGTCTCCACTACGGGGTCCAGCCCAAACAGTACTAATGACAGCAAACCCTTCCGATTCCAAGCTGCTTGGTTGCTCCACAAAGACTTTGACAATTTCATTTGGCAACACTGGAATCTAGACGCTCCCCTGACCGATTCAATAAGGGGGCTTGCGGACAAACTTGGATTGTGGAACAAATCTGTTTTTGGTAATTTCTTCTGCAATAAGAGGAGGCTTTGGAGAAGGCTAGAAGGAATCCAGAAGAGGCTTGAACATGGAGGGTCGCAACATCTTTGGAAATTAGAGGCACGACTGTGACAACAACTGGATGATGTCCTGAACCAAATAGAAATATTTTGGTTTCAAAAATCAAGAGCAGACTATATGCACGATGGAGATCGTAATACACAATTTTTCCACATTAGCACCATCATCAGGCGAAAGAGGAACAGAATCGAAGGATTACAAAACGATGATGATGTGTGGGTGACGGATCCCACCGAAATCAAGGCCCTAGTTGTGAATTTCTTGAAGAAGCTCTTTACTGATGACCTTATTTCTGAGCATGCAACCGAGCCCTCAGACCCTCCCTTGGGCTTACAGCGGAGCAAGCTGTACACATCTAGTGAGGTCTGGAACGCACTAAAGAGTATGAGCCCATTCAAAGCACCCGGGCCAGACGGGTTCCAAGCCTTGTTTTTTCAGCGCTATTGGGGGTTGATTTGGACCACCATAACGCAAACTGTGTTGGATATACTAAATGCGCGATCGTCTCTTGAAAACTTGAATCACACGTTTCTGACACTCATACCGAAGGTGGAGAATCCCTAGTATATCACGCAATTCCGACCCATCGGGCTCTGTAATGTGAAGCACAAGTTAGTCACTAAGGTCATAGTGGAGAGACTCAAGGAGGTGCTGCCGCAAATCATCTCTCCAACTCAAGCCATTTTCGTGCCGAAGCGACAAATTAGTGATAATGTGATCATTATGGAAGAAGTACTACACACAATGAGGCGAATGGCAAGAACAAAAGGTACATGGCTATAAAGATCGATTTCCAAAAGGCTTACGACCGACTCCGATGGTCCTTTGTACGAGAGACCCTAGCCAGCATGCATTTTCTGCCCGCACTCGTACAAGTCATTTATTCATGCATATGTACGCGTACAATAAGCGTCCTCTGGAATGGAACCCCCATTGAAACTTTCCAACCTACGAAGGGCATCCGGCAAGGGGACCCGCTGTCCCCTTATCTATTTGTATTGTGCATGGAGATGCTGGCTCGAAGCATTGACACATCATTTTGCCAAGGGAGTTGGAAACCGATATCTGTATGTCGCGGAGGCCCACATGTGTCCAACTTGATATCCGCCGATGATTTAGTTTTTGTTGGACAGGCCTAATTAGATTAGGCCCGACGGCCACTTAAGTCGCCTAGGGCGACAACCCTAGCTGCCCCCTAACCTATATAAAGGGTTTTTAGGGGGTTAGCCTCAAGGGTAAGCGATAAAAC
The DNA here is from genome assembly GCA_017589665.1 of Selenicereus undatus. Classification (NCBI taxonomy): domain Eukaryota; kingdom Viridiplantae; phylum Streptophyta; class Magnoliopsida; order Caryophyllales; family Cactaceae; genus Selenicereus; species Selenicereus undatus. Next base: position 80,301,987 of record JACYFF010031959.1, read on the forward strand.
ACTCCCCTCTCTCTCTCCTCACGGTTACCCTACCATCCTTGTCGGTATTCGGGTTTAGGACGTGGACATTATAAGGCGACTCTAGTAGCCGCTGGGATTCCTATTATTACTGAAGAACTGGTATTCTTATTATTGTGGACTATCACCAACAGTATACTTCCGCATTCAGGTTAGTCCTGTATTTATTTCCTACAGTGGTATCAGAGCCTAAACTGTTCGGATTAGTCCCGATTGATAAATTGATAAATTTGCTAAACCTGAGTTATTGAAAGCATGCTAGTTTATGCGTTTTATTGCTTAATTTTTGTAATTATGCAAACTTAATAGTTTAACAGCATGCTCGTGTTGTTATGATATTCATAACCAACTTAAAGATCACATCTTTAGTTTGAGAGATTAAATCATAAACATGCGAGGACATTCTGTTAAATATTTTTTTTATGATTTTGACCAAAGATTAAATCTTTCTGATTAGTTCGTCAAATAAAGGCACGTTTTTCAGTATAGATGTGACTGACAGAATGTTGTTAATACTATCCAGCATGCTCTTTATATTTGCTGAGCGCAATTATCATAAACCAAAAATCATAAACATCAAGTTTTCTGATTTCTTTCAATAATCATAATCGAAAGAAAATATGCCCACTCCCATATCGAAATTTATTCACAGAAACATGATGTTTATGCCCGTCGAATTCTTGGTAACAGCATGATAGTGAAACCCAAAACCCTAACCCTAAACCCCCCCTTTGCTCCGAAACCCTAACCTTAGAAAGAGGTGGCGGCGTAGACCTTAGTGGTCTGCCGCCCAGTCTGTCTCCACCGCTAATACCTCTACGGCGGCGGAGCATGCAAGGCCTCGGTGGCCCCGCCGACCACCGCCAAATTAGTCACAACCAAAACGAAGGGAAGGGGGTTAAGCGAAAGGGGTTAAGGGAAGGGGCTAAGAACTCATACCCATCAGGAACCGACAACGGAAGGGTGGCGCGTGATTACACGCGCCGCCGACGAGTTTTTTTTTGTCCTCTTCTTCCTTTATTAGCCACCATACACTCCGATCTACGCAACCACAGAGAAAGCACACCGAAAAACGCCGTTCATGGAAGCGCGTGCCCCCACACGCCGCCGCCTCAGTGGCGCGTTGGCGCGTAAGCGGCATCGTTGGACTCGGCCTCGGCCGATCTACTCGATGACGGTGTCAGTTCTCTTCAGGTTGGCGTGGATCGAAGGGTAAAGACACCCTTCTAGGGGCGACGGTTCAACATCATGTGGGTGGTTCTTTTAAGGGCATGGTGGTCAGCGAACGACCGAAGGGGGCAACAGGGCTGAGTGAGCTCGGTGATGCCCAGCCATGGCGAGGAATCGAGAAACAAAGGGGAGAGACGAAGGCCGTTTCAGGGACACCAGAGAGGGAGAGAGAAGGTCTCAGGTAAAAGGATGGGGGGCGAAAGGAAATGGAGGGGGAGGGGGTGTTAGAATTAGTTCACTAATATGCCCCCGGTTCCTTAAACCGGTTCTGGACCGTTCATTGGGCCGGTTTTATTTCCCCCCCCCCCCGGTTCATTGAGTCGTTTTGGCCGGTTTTGCTTCTTGATATGGGCCAGGCTAATTTTTGATTGTTTTGCATCGAATTATTTTTCAGTCATTATTGTTTAATTATTATCATTAGTCATGACATGATTTTAATTGAATTATAACGATATTCAAGTTGATAAAGTTTCATGCATCTGATTCATTCGTTGAATTAAGGTTTCGAATTAGTTTTAATCCTGGGTGCATGATTTAGTTATAAAAAACATTAAATATGTTTAAAGCCATATATGAATTCGTTTTATATGTGCATCAACTTGATATTTGCCTGACCAAGTAACTTGTTATCGATTCCTTGGGTTGAAGTTATATGAATTTGTTTCATATATGAAATTAGTATGTATGACGTAAATTTGTTTTACTCAAACTAAATAAATATGTTTCATAAGTTACATTAATATGTTTAAAGTCATATATAAATTCGTTTTATATATGTGACGATTTAAAATTTTCATGTTAAGTAACTTGTTATCAAACAATTGGGTTGAAGTTATATGAATTCGTTTCACATATATGATTAGTACGTAAGACGTAAATTTGTTTTACTTGAATTTGATAAATATCTATGTGATATTTGGATCCCCTTAGTCGATAAATGAATATGTTTCATAAGTTATATAAATATGTTTTATATATGATACTTAGTTACATGACTATGTTTCATGATTTAGCAACTTTTTGTAAAATAAAAAAAAATAAAATATGAGCAATTATAAATCAATTAATTGTTCAGTTATTGTTGAAGTTAACAAAAATGATTCCTTAAGTTCTACATGAACAAGTTTCATGCTATTATTTGGATATATAGAGTATTTGATTATTTTATGAATTTGTTTCATGAAATTTAAATTTGCAATATTATATGAATGCATTTTATATAATTTGCGAACTTTATTATGAACTTGTTTCATCCAAATTTTAATATCATATAGATCTGTTCTATGTATGATTAATTGCGATTAATATTTGGATATATTTTATGTTACAAAGTATGTTGCATTCGATGCATGAATAGGTTTCATGTCAGCCACCAATTAGTAGTATTATATAAATGCGTATTATATATATGAACTACATAGGTTGTAGTAAATTTTGCTAAATTGTTTTAGTACTTGCTCCTTGCCCAAATTAATGGATATGGATTCGTTTTCATGTTACCTGCTAATTATGTAACTTAGCGGTATTTTATGAATTAGTTTCGTGAAATTTAAATTCGTAATATTATAAATGTGTTTATATTTTTGCGATTTACATTTGAATAAGTTTCATATAATTGTATATAAATGTGTTTTATATATTGCTATTTGGGCATTTTATGAAATTCTTTTGTAACATATTATCATTCGAATATGTTTGGCAATATAGATGCATTTTATTATATAGATGCGTTTCATATAATAATCTGAATTTCACGCTTGATATGTCATTTATAAAGTTCTAGATGACATATTAGTAGTTATATAATGAGATAACTTAATGTAAATTTGATTTACATAAAGTTAGATATCTTTGTGATATTTCTAAAACGTTAATTAGTTTAACCATAATGTTCTCCATAAATCCTGTTTTATGGAAAATTGTGATGAATAAGTTATAAAAAACTTCTAATTCATGTTTGCATGAGATGATTATGAGCTTAGCAAAATTTTCAATCATACGACATGGATAATGGAGTTTTTTGATAATTTATTTATTTGAAAATACGCCTAATGTCCACTTTTACAGAGTATATACCCTTAGCTATGGCAATTAAAAATAAGGTTGGTAATTTGTTTACCAATAAGAAAACTTGATAGCGCTGACTATGATACATAATATTAGAAGATTCAGTTTCTTCTAAATGAACGTGAAATGTTAGGACACTCATTAGGTTCTAGGTCTCATAGGATGGCAAAGATGGTACTGTTAGTGAATAGTATCTAGAAAACTTAAAAGCATACCAAAAGTGGTTCCAAAATAGATCGACCAAGATGTCATACTTTGTCGTATTGCATCAATGTCGATCTAGCGGGGGAATTAAAAGTCATCCCACTGTTGAGTACGCGTGGGATTAGCTTAACATCAGGTTCGTTCGGATCCATTCCCTCAAAAGATTCTGGACCTAAGATTGGTATTGCAAAAGGGAAAAAGGATAAGGAAATAAAGAGAAGCATATAGCACGTGTGAGTACTATGATTGTGGAAATTAGACATCTTATACTTAGGATTGTCCTAAGTCGATTAAGGTACTTCCTTCCACAGCCCCTCCTGGATAATGTGTGCGCTCCCAAACATTTGTTGCTAACTATGATCCTTAGTGGATTGTAGATATGGGAGAAATAAAGTACATAGTTCGGGATTGAATTGATCTTTGTGAATTTTTACTACTACCTGGTGGATTCACAAATTGTCATTTTAGATAACAACGATGAAAGGTGTCCTTGAATTAAAGACGAATCATTCGAGGCTCCTTGAAGGGACTACGTTGTCTTTTCCCAAATACTCTTTATGCACCTGGGGTGCGATGCTTCCTTATGTCTTCTGTCCCTAAGTTTAGTTTTCTTTAATTTTCGTCTAGATGTCTTAAGCATCACATGACATGGTGATTTGTTTGGCCATATCACATTGAAAGGTGTTTTCAATGGACGAAATAGAGCATTTTTCATCCTTGTCTCATTTTTTGAATTTGTCTTAGACGTACTCATTCTGACCATAAGGGTCAAGATAGAGATAACTAGCTAAAGATGGCCTTTTAAGACCAACTTACTAGGCTTAAAGTGCAAAATGTGAGTTATGTCTAGCTAGTAAAGCAATAGAAAACCCTTTTGTAAGGTTTCAAGGGCATCAAATCCCTTAGCGTTCGTTCACTTTAGACATTTGCGGGTCCATGAATATGAAAGCATATGATAGAGCCATATGCATCCATGATATAGGTATATGTACCTACTATCTCACCGATATTAAGTACTTGATGTGATCATATACTTTATAACGGTAGTAGGATTCAATTGGGACGAAATATTAAAACTCTTCGAACCAATTGAGATCATGAATATTTTCTTTGTGAAACAAAATCCCGCAATGTTGATTTTCTTAAGGATGAGTTTCTTAGCATTTGGTGAAATTTAAAAGGGCCTCAATTTGTATACGTTACAATAAGACCTTCAACCACCTCTCGGTGAGGGGGAGGATTTGAATTCTCACTAAGGCACCGAGGGTGGTACACCACACCTTCCTCATTTGATAGGAATGGTGAAGGTTTGTCTGTTAAGGAGAATGAGATTCGTCCTCAATCTCCAAATGTTGAGGAGAGTCATTCCTGAACATGTAGTTAGTCCTCACGTTCAGGATCCCACCTCCAATGGATAGTAGGAGTAATCTTCTTTCCCTAATCAGGGTTCCATACCTCTTAGAGAAAGGGGGAGAAACTCTTGGTCCCATACCTCTTAGAGAAAAGGGGGAGGGATTTTCCACATAGGCAGACAAATAATGAAGGTCCCAGGATCCCAAGAATTGAGCATGGATAAATTCCTCGACGATATTTTCAAATCGAAGAGGAAATATTCCTATGCACATCCCTTAGGAATTGAGGGATCTACCTCCTGTCAAGAGACGGTTGGTTCACCAAATTACAAAGAGTGATTGAATGCAATAAGGGATGAGATGGACTCACCGACAGGGTTTAAGAACTCATTGAAACTCCACCCAGATGTAAGTCTTCAAGATAAAACAACAGGTGGATAGTTCAATTAATAAGTTCAGGCCCAGATATCCCTAGCCCTGGTTGCTCATTCGGACTTCGAGTTGTTCGGAATGGACATAAAGGTTGTCTTTCCCAATGGTGACCTTGAGAAAGAGATTTATATGGACCAACCCATTGATTTTGTATCAAAGGGATAAGAAGACAATGTGTGTCATCTTAAAAGGTCCACATGTGACCATTGTGTATGTTGAAAGATCAACATGGGGATTACGTTCCTTATGTTGATAACATACTATTAACTAATAACTAGGGAACAACTTGGAAATGATCCAAGCTACTAAAAGGTAGTTATCCCATGTCTTTGAGACAAAGGACACAAGTGAAGCTAGGTATGTCCTAGGAGTGGAAATAATCCAAAACTTTCCCAAGAAGCATGCGTCAAAGTGGCTTGGAACAACTTTTGGGTCTATAATTCCTACCCCATAGATACTAAAATTGAGAAGGGTCCAACCCTGAGTCTTGCTCAATGTTCTAAAACAGATGACAAAAATAGAGATAGTGAACAAATATCCTTAACCCTAGTATCATAGTAAGCTTAATTAAAGTCATGTTATGTACATGACCTGATATTGCTTTGCAGATAGTTTGATAAGTCGTTATCAAAGTAACCCAAGGCTTCCTGATTGACAAGTCATCAGGAGAATCAACTGCTAACTTCGTGGCATTGATAACTCAGCGTTTTGCTATCAAGGAGCAACCTCAAATTGAGAGGATGCTCAAATTTTGATTGGGGTAGTAACCTGGATAAGTCTAAGTTAACCTTAGGACATGTCTTCACCCTGAGTGGGAGAGCCATGTCATGGTGCGGCAAAGAAGCATAGCTGCACAACAATGTCGGCTATGGAGGTAGATTGTGTATCTTGTACCATAGAGACAAAAAGCATTGCCATTGGGTATATATATATAGACTAATAAGGTGATTATGTTCACTTAACTAAACCCATTCCTAGTGATGTGTCTAAAACTCATTGGTTGAGTCTTGGATTTCATAAGGTTTGGCATCTAGACATGTTCTGTTACATGATGGACATGTTTTCTTCTATGAGCGTGATGCTCATTGTTGTACGTTAGGCATATTGAAATGTCACAGGCTTCTGATTGGCCTAGTCACACAGGCAATCGCCCTGACGCCTGAGTAGCGAGCAGGATGAGACGTAATCATATTGGCACTAGGTGTGCAATATCGATAACTCATACTAGAAGTGTATGAATGAGAAGTAGTCGCCTTAGTAAGACTAAGATGAGACTCAAGGGAGTCGAGTATGAAATAAGTTTTCATATTGAAGCCTTAAAAGCCGAATCTTGAGTGTCAAGACCAACATTCAGTATGTTGATCTAGTGGCTCAGGTTAGATTTTTGAGTGAAAATCTAGACTGACGATTTGCATGGCATAAAGAGTGACGAACCCAGCTAAGTGGGAGCTATGCCATGACACACATCTCATACTGTGTGTGCTTATAAGACGACCCATATGTGGGGGTGACAATTGAATTCCCTTTCACTTGTCACTGTGTGACCCTATGGACGATGACCCTTTGACTTAAAGCTATGATATTAAGTCAAAGCTTAATTATGCTACTTTAATGTGATTCTCAAGAGCCATGACGTATACGGTTCAGCGAGAACACGTTAGGAAAGCAATTAAGCTAAGATGAGATTTCATGAGTGTTTAAGGAAAATTTATCCACCATCACCATATCAGCCCGGGCGATTATGTTGAGAACATAATCATATGATATATCAGGCATAAGGGACTGAAGATGCCACTGGTGATGTCTTGGGATATTTTTGGGGTATCGTATTTCGTGAAAGTGTTATGTTAGTTGGATGGTAACTTAATATAACACTACTTGTCATTTTTGGTCGCACGTTCTATTCCTGGTATGAAACGTAAGGAGTTGTGATACGTAGAGAATACGTGTTTTACGGCCTAAGTGGCCGAGTGGGAGCTGTTGGACGGGCCTAATTAGATTAGGCCCGACGGCCACTTAAGTCGCCTAGGGCGACAACCCTAACTACCCCCTAACCTATATAAAGGGGTTTTAGGGGTTTAGCCTCAAGGGTAAGCGATAGAACACTCCCCTCTCTCTCTCCTCACGGTTACCCTACTATCCTTGTCGGTATTCGGGTTTAGGACGTGGACGTTATAAGGCGACTCTGGTAGCCGCTGGGATTCCTATTATTACTGAAGAACTGGTATTCTTATTATTGTGGACTATCACCAACAGTATACTTCCGCATTCAGGTTAGTCCTGTATTTATTTCCTACAGTTTTATTCGCTGAAGCTACGGTGGATCAAGCCTATGTCGTCAGCGACTGCCTCCAAAGGTTCTGTGCTACGTCAGGACAAAAAATAACCCATGAAAAATCCCAGATCCTCTTCTCGCCCAAAGTTAACACATAGGAAGCGGAGCCCATCAAAGAGGCTCTTGGAATACCATCTACGGAGGATTTACGTAAATACTTAGGGATTCCGACATTATCGAAAAGGGTGACGAAGGAGACTTTCAAGTATGTCATCGATAGAGTGGATAAAAAACTTTTGGGGGGGAAGACCAAATGTCTTTCGATAGCCGGCTGCATGACCCTCACAAAATCCATGATCTCAGCCATACTAGCATATGCGATGTAAATGTGCAGGCTCCTGCGTGCTATCTGTGATGATCTAGATTGAAAGGTTCGACGGTTTCTCTGGGCTGGCACGATACTGAAAGGGAGCCGCACCTCATGGCCTGGGCAATGGTCATCAAGCCTATGTCAGAAGGGGGCCTAGGCATTCGATCCATGCGAGAGCTGAACTCAGCATCCATGGAGAAACTGGGCTGGATAGTATTACATGAGCCCACAACATTATGGACCAGAGTCCTGTATCACAAATATTGCAAAGGAAGGAAGGGCACTGATATATTTATAGCCAGCGAAAACACTTCAAATTCGTGGAAGGGTACCATTGAAAGTAGTCCAATCCTCCAAAAAGGTATCCAACATTCCATAGGGGATGGGCGAGGGATAAACTTCTAGCTTCAGAAATGGGTTATGCAACAACCTCTGCTAGAAGTTGCTACTTGTCCCGTGCCGGCTTCAGTTCATCAAAAAATGGTTTTGGATTATTGGAACCAAGGTACAGGATTGCTTTGGGAGGAATTCCGGGATCTACTTCTGGAAAGCACTCTGAGCCAGCTCTCTTCGATTCAAGTATACCCCGAACCTAGGATTCAGGACGAGGTATTCTGGGGTAGGACGAGTTCTGATCTCTTTTCGATACAATCAGCTATTACAACGCTGCGTGGAGATAGCTCATCCGAGGATAGGTTAATCTGGAAAAAAATCTAGAAAGTGGAAGTGCCGCAAAAAATGAGGTTCCTCCTGTGGCTAGCGCTTCAAGGAGCATTAATGACCAATACGAATAGAGTAAGGAGAGGGATGGCGTCAAACCCGGAATGTAACATGTGCTCGGGATTGCTGGAGGATACTAGCCACATTTTTCGTACATGTGAAAGGGCACGTGAGGTATGGCATTACTTTGAGCAGGCAAATATTAGGGTAGATGAACCAAATCTTGAGTTAAAGGAGTGGGTTCTTTGCAACTTAACCCACATGACCGGTGATAACATGTGGCCAATGAAATTCACGGTTGCCCTATGGTGGTTGTGGCGATGGAGAAATGAGGCTTGTCTTGGAAGAATATCAAATATTCCCGGTGATAAAATTCAATTCCTCTTTATGAGTTTCAAGGAAATTTCAAACGCATGGCTCTCCCCACAGAAATGGCATACCCGAGTCGAGGGAGCGAGAGAGGAGACCTTGATGGGTTGCGAACCGCCACCGGTTGGCTGGGTCACATTGAACACAGAAGGTGCATCAAAAGGAAATTCGGGCAAGCCTAGTGGAGGAGGTGTCTTCCGAGGATGGAAGGGAGAATGGCTAGGAGAATTCACAGAGGGGATAGGCATATGTTCTTCAGTAAGAGTGGAACTTTGCGCAGTGCTACGAGGCCTACTGGTGGCGAAGGATAAGGAATTTACGAAGCTATGGTCAAGGTCGACTCCATGCTAGTTGTAGGGATATTAAAGGGAGAGTTGAAGGTCAAAATCCGGCACCATGTGCTTGTCCAACAGTGTAAAGATCTCATTGACTCCTCGAATTGGGAAGTGATCATTTCCCACTGCTTTTGGGAAGCTAATCAAGTGGCTAATTCATTGGCAAATCTAGGGATCGAGCTTAATGGGGAACTACTATTGTTTAATGAACCTCCCCGAGAGGTCGTGGCTTCTTCAGGGGTGAAATTGCCTAGGTTAATTGTTAATCAATAAAAGTCTTGTTACGGGGCTTAGTCCCCCTTCTACACTAAAAAAAAAATTGTAGTAAAACCCACTTTATATATTGAACACATGTGAGATTTGAGAGGACATACTCTAGAGTGTATAATAAAACTTACCGAGTTTTTGGAGCAGGGGGAATATAAGGGACGCATGTTAATAATAGGTTTACAACTGTTAACTAGACCTGATCAAATTGAGAGTCGGGTGGGGTTGAGGGTCGGAAGACATGATTTTCTCGATCCTGACCCTACGCGACCGTCATGCGGGTCACGATATCCTTGATCCTAACCCTGACCCTGCGGGTACCCTTGGGTCATCGGGTCAGACCCGACCCTCAAATATTCTCGATACAAAAAATGAGACTTTTCACTGTGTTTCCTTTTTATTATAAAGTTCAACATTAAATATCCTACAAAACAAAAGGTCAAAAAATAATATAATGTCCAAATGAAATGTATCGCAGTTACAAACATTCTAATGTGTAATTTAGTGATTAAAACGATTTGCTCATTATAACAACTACTCCAAACATCAGAGAAGGGGCGTCAGAAGGTCACAAGCCAGTGAGATTTAACGGAAAGAGGCTGACAGAAGACAAGAAAGTAGAAAGCGAAAAAGTTTTGAACAAATGAAATCCAAAGTATCTTATTTTAATTATAAATTTTGATCTTAAATTTTAAATATTTTTTAAAAATAGGGTCAGCAAGTCGGGTCAGAAAGTCAAAACTTCTACCCAAATCCGACCCTCATCGTAGTCAGTACCCTCAGTTTGAGGATCGGGGCGGGTCGGAGACCAAAAAAGCTGACCTTGACCCTCATTTTTGAGGGTCGGGTCGGTCGGGCCGGGGCGGATAGGGTGAGACCCCGATCCATTGATCAGGTCTACTGTTAACCTTCCAATTACATCTTAATACTTCAACAACCGTAATCCAAGGATATTCATTTCAAATTTATGTATTTTTTAGCATAAAATCCCAGCCACACCCCCTTCCCCCGAAAAAAGAAAAATCAAAAAAAGGAAAAATGTGCTCTATCTTCTTTTATCGAAAAAAGGGAAAACGCCATAGAAGGTTTTTTAATGGTCAGAGACTTTCATTCACGCTGTTTTGTTAGAAGAAACCCTAATCAAATTGCTCATAGTTCAATTCGGTTGTCTGCGTAACTGAGTAGGATAGGATTTTGTTTGATGATGGACCACCTAAGATTCATAATCTTGTATGTTTGGATATTGTGTATGCTTGATTGATGATATATTTATCTTACCTTTGTTTAAATTTTTATAAAAAAAAAATCAGAAGGGAAACATTTTAATTTTAGAATAATTTTAGAAGTTCTTGTGTTTTTTGTTTTTTTTTTTTGGTTGTATCCTTGGTTTGGAAGTGATTCACGGCATTTCACGAGACGCTTTATTTCTACTAGGTGGCTGTTAAATTCATAATAGCAAAATGACAACTATCTCACTAACTCACTTTTAAAATGTCTTGTCTTAACTTAAAAATTATAACATCATCTATTATTTCAATAAAATATATGATAATTGAACAGTGGAAGGGTAAAATGTATGATAGTTGAACAGTGGAAGGGTACTATTAATTATAAATTGTTTAAATCACCTTTTTATACATAAATTTTTGCTATTACAGAATGACGCGTAAAATATGCTTTTCTCAAACACGGTTGATCCAATTAAGGTTTCATTTGTACTCGTCGTGTAGCCGATGAACACTAAAGCTCCATAATTTATGATTAATTATAATTATTGGAAATTTTGTGATTATAAATCATATTAATTTTGATTAAAACAAGACACTTAAAAAGTATCTCGTAGTAAGATATATATCATCTTCACAATAATTGGGCTGAAAGATCCACCATTTATTGATTAGTGCAAATGTGTCACCGGGTTACTCAAGTGTCCATATCGTGAGTCTGTGAGATTTGGGGGGTTACTGTTCAGTGCTGGAACTGGAAGGTACACAACTAGTCCTAGCACTAGTAAGATAGAAAACAAGATCTAGCCCTGGCAAGTGCATAAAGAGAAATATTTGGGCTGAGTTCATTAATGTAGGTCCAGGACGAAAACTGGGCAGCCCTCATCTAACGTGCTGTGGTTGCCCTGCCCAAATCTACACGTTGAGTGTGAACCAGGCCCAAATCTACTTTATGGTTTAATTATCTTTCTACTAAATTCTCGATGTTACGTTTCGTCAGAGTTAAGATTTTCACTTTTATGTAGGTTTTATCTCCTCACATTGGTGCGGGTTTTGGTATCGATTGTTTTTTCTCTCATCTTGGTGCTAATTTTCATATACTTGGAGATATTAGACCATGAAAGATAATGGAATTTCATATGGTTTCATCATAATGATCTTGTTTATAAGCGTAATATATTACATTGAATAGATATCTACTTTATGAAGTTATACTATACTTCTCAAAATGTCCAGGAAAAATATAATGACATTGAAGAATAGATAAATGTTTTACATTTATTCTTTTTACATAGTTTTCATAGTGGAATCCATACGACTTTTCATTAATAAATTTTATTTTTTTAAATAAAAGATAATAAAAACAAATCTATGACAACATAAATTAGAAAAACAATATACATACAGCATCTGGAAGCATATGCGCTGAGTTATATGTAATAATTTGCAATAAAAATAGATTTTTGAATTTTTGATACAAAACTCGTTTAATTTGGAGGCTAAGTACTAAGTCGATTTGCTTGATATATTCTTTCCTTCGTCTATTGCCCGTTCGTGCTCCAGATTTGTTGCGTTCATTTTACTTCATCGTTTGAGCTCTTGGTCTACTTCCTCTTTACTCGGTTTCTTTCTCTTTAAATTCTTTAGCTTATGTTTCAGTTTAGATATTTATAAAAACAACTTATTTTCTCAAGACATTCTAAAATCTTGAGCATACATTTGTTTTTATTTCTACTCGATCTACTCAAATGCAAACGCATATGCGCATGATTGGAGTCATGTAGCCCACAATTATTCAACCGACGACAATTCTGCTACCATTCAAATAATTTTTTTCTAGTGGTTCTTACATTAATAATGCTCATTTCTGCTACCATTCAAATAATTTCTTTCTGCATTAGTGTTCTCCATTCTATTCTGCATTAAAGTTTAAAATTAAGCTTCACTATGCATTAGTGTTCCCCATTCAAAATTATGTTTGACTCTATAATAGTTTGACCACGCAAATGGATTATTCGGTTTAGGTGTGGGTCGGGTCATATTTCAGATTAAGTGATATTTCGGATCGGTTCGGTTTGGGTCGGGTGAACTTCGATTTGGTTTCACTTAAGGTCAACCAATTTTTGATCCAATATGCTTGTCATGTAAAAATAAGCAATTTTGTAAAAATTTTCGGGTCAGGCATGGTTTGGTTCGGGTCAACCCGGGTTTCGAGTCGACTTTCGGGTGAGCTTACCTCCGATGTTTGTCCGGGTATGGATTCGGGTCATTCGGTTTGGGTTTCGGGCATCGGATCAGTTTTGCCATGTCTAAATTAATAGTATATACAAAGTAAATACCCCCAAAGTTTAAAGCACTATGAGTTATTTCTGAAATATGAATTATTGACGTTCAATATCCAAAAAGTAGATATTATTAGCATCCAAAAACCCGGAATAAAATCGGTAGGGCATTCATGCTCTTTGCTAGTTCATTGGTTGAACATGGAACTTCATCTTTCCAAGCCTTAGTTCACCAAATTGCAATCCTTCATCTGTTGGTGTAGATTAAGTTCGTCAACGTGCAAAGCTTGCTCTTCAACCACAATATTATTTCTTAGCATCCAGACACACCATGCTGTCACTGCAAAAAGGGTCTGCATTCAAAGCTTCGTTCTGATTTTGTTGTGAAAGCTCTGGGTCATCCATATCTCATACGAAAGCCACAAATTAAAGACCCTCGGATGATGATGGGAGTGCGAATTTCGGATGAGAACTCGCACCAAAATTGGCATGATACTTGATATGTTACGCAAAGATGATCAATATCCTCTCCTTGAGAATCACAGAAACGGCATTTATTTGCTTGAGTTGGCAAATACCTTTCACGTATCATAGAATGAATTTCGTAGACGACTTGTGTTGGATGTTTCATGAACCTAAGGCTTAATATGATGAGACAAAAGCATATGATGAGACAAAAGCATATGGTACAACATGGAAGCAAAACTCTCTTTGTTTTTTAAGAATTATTATCATATATCCCCTTTATATTTAGGTAAATCTTATTTATAACATACTATTTTTAGAATTATTATCTAATCCCCCATACCTTAAAAATTAGTACCATTTGGCCTTGACTAGTATCAGTGTGAGGGGGTTTGAATAAAATAAATTTTCTGTATATAATAACAATTTTTAAGGGGATTTGGTCAATTAATAATTCCAAAAACTACGAGTTACAAATAAGATTTACCTAAATGTGGAAGAGTATATGCTAATAATTTTTTCTAATCGACATGATCCCTTCTCAAACTAGCACTTCTAATATCTCTTTTATGCGGATGTATTTCTTGAATCAATATCTTTTTTTTTTTCAAATGCATCTTTTTACAACACAACAACAACAACTCCCAGTGTGAGTCCCACTTTCGCGGGGTCTGACCAAATGCATCTTTTTAACGTGTTCCAAAGATATGTTTCTTGTACCTATTTCTTACTAAGCTACGATAATTTCTTTAGATTATCATTTTTAACACTGAGCGCCTTTGAGTACAACTGTATTTCTCTTAAACTTCACGACGACCAATTTCAGATTAGAAAAGCTTTAGCATATTTTCAAACATGCATACTTCATATCGTATACATAAATTTTTTTTTTTAAATGTAGAGCTGAGTCACCTGCTTAATCTACAAACTATATATACAAATTGGGTTTTGCGTCAATTATTTTCCTAATTAACGAGTCCCTTTCGCTTTGCACAAAATCAATTAAAGGGACACTTGAACTTAATTGGTGGTGAATAAAGGTTGATTTTTGGAGCCATTGCCAAGCAAGTTAAAGCTGACGCCGAATATTTGAGGGACCCAAATGAAGATAAGATAAGGAGTACAGGCATTCTGAAATGTCAAGCATTGGTTTATCACATGAGAGTCGACATATGGGCCATGTGTTATGTTGGCCTTGAACTTGACTTAAAGCACAGCAATATGCCTAAACCTATTAATTAGACTTTGTAGTTAAGCTCTCCTGATCAATTATTGCCACTTTAATTTCCATTATCATACTCCAAAGCGACATAGTCTCTATTTATACGAATTACACGTATCTGAATCCAACCCCACCTCATCGGATAGTTGATTGATTCGTTCTAGAATGATTAGGTCCAAGATAAATCTTTGTTTGGAATTAATAGAAATTTATGTAAAAATCATCAAATTATTACCAATTGTAATGAATTATCAGTTTTAATTGTTTCGGATCTAGATCAAATGCAAAGGATAATTATTACCATAGGCGAGATTTGAGTTAAGACCTCTAATACCAACTTTCAGAGACTCTACAAGTTGAACTAATTGACACTTACATGAATTATCAGTTCTATGATTGAAAATTTGTTGGATGCCCTAATGTTTATGAAAGACTTATGGATGAATGAACGTTTTAATTAAAAGAGTAATTGTATGCGTAATTTTATAAGTGAAGAAATTATAATTAAAAATTATAACGATATATTATGTAATTTACTAGTATTCAAGTAACAATTTTTATGCATAAGATATCATAACATTATAAACCAAATCAAGACTAGTTTCTTTAAAACATTGATTCAAGATCTTTATCATTCGTATTTTTAATTGGTTCGATCACAGCAAATGCTAAATGTCTCCAATGAAGTCTAAATTTATTTTCTTTGTTAGTCCAGAATGTCGATGACACACACACCAAAAATAAGAAGGGGAGAAATGGTGAGTTGGTGTAGGACGACATTAAAAATATTCGGATATTATGTAAAGCACTAACGCGCTATATTACTTCCAAATTTTCTAGCTTATCTAAAATTCACACATATACTTACCATCTTTTTACTGGCATGATTGATTAACTGTAGTATGCTTTGTATGCATGGAGTAGAACAAAATGTTGGGATTTCTTTCTTAATAGGTGAGAATTGTCAAATAAAGAGGAGAGAGGAAAAACAGTCAAAAGGAAGGCGAAAAGAGAAAAAGAGAAAAGGAGAGAAATAAAGATATGAAAAAAAAAAACAAAGGAAACGTTCAAAACTTATTTTTTGAAATTAAGAAGTGCGATGCATTGCTTTAGGTGCACATTTTTTCATGGTAATTGGTAAACAACTTCCCTAAACTCCTATAAATAGGTGTATTATTTGCCTTTGAAAAAAACAACTACAACCAAATGAGACAAACACTTGAGAGGAAACCATCTAGA
>JACYFF010031959.1:80369759-80398151 GCA_017589665.1 Selenicereus undatus
GCAATTGTAATCGAATTCATATTTTAACTCCTTGGAACAAAGAACCTCAATAATTCCACCCCAGGCAGAGTGGCAGTATGATTGATCAATTCCCAGAGGAGCCCGCGGAACAAGACTCTTCTCCTTTTCAATGCTTTCAACATCACCATCCTGTGGCGTTTGTTAAACGGAATGAATATTCAAACTCGCAAGACTCTTATCTGATATCTACTGACTGCTTTACAAGAAAGGTTGGAATTTGCTTCCCTGCCACACTCCTTTAAATTGACCTTTACCGTCCCTCCTTTATTTTTCGTGTTGTACGCATTGGCATTATAATTAATTCCTTCAGTTTCTTCTGGGTGGGGCTCATACGTGGGATGCAACCCAAGATTCTAACATTAAGAGATTTGACATCCAATCGTTTGGGAAATTTAAGGTCACTCTCACACAAAAATCTTGACATGGGTGTGGACTCAGCATTCATGTTGACGGTATTGTTGGTTATGTTCATTTTATTTTTTATAGGAAGATGAATTATTTTATGAGAATTTTGAAATTGATTTTCAGTTGTTACTAAAATCTCAATTCAAACTTTAATAAAAAAATTTAGTACAGTCTTCTAGAAGTTTCAAACTGTGATTATCATAGTGCTTCAGCAACTTGATTTCAAGGCACCTTTTTATAATTTATGTCACTTTCGTTTGGTAAAAATTTTCCTAATCATTCGTAATTATCCAAGCAAACTTTGCTAATAATTAATCCAATTGGTTTTTTGGTTGGATCAAAAATCTCACACAATTTTTAGCACTTAGAGACTGTTCTTTTCGTAGATAAATTGAGGTAGGTAAAAGGTTGAATTAGGTCAAGATAGGTTGAAATAGGTTGAGATGTGTTGAAATAGGTTGAAGTGTGTTGAATTTTTTTTATGTGATAAATTGAACTTGGTTAAAATAGTAAAAGTGGGTTGAAGTGAGTTGAAATATGTTAAAGTGGGTTGAAGTAGATTGAGGTTGGTATTTTAGAATTGAACCACGAAAAGAACATGCCTTTAATGTCTTATTATAGCTTATAAAATGACTAATAGTTATGGAATTATTAATATTTATATCATACTCCTATGAGCACATATTCTTAGAAGTCATATCAGCAAATATGTATTAAAAAAATAATATATAACAAATACACACATGAAAAATATATATTCATGGGCAACAAGAGTATATGCTCTTACGAGCATATAAGAAATTACTATGGAATTATCTACTATCAAAGTACCTAACTTTGGCACACAAACCTTTCAATTATCAACCCTTGTTCGTTGCTAAAATGACTCCTATTATGGCAATGAGCTTCGTTGATGGGTAGCCATTATTAGGAAAATAAAGACATCCTGCGTCAAAATTGAAAAAAAAAAAAGAAGACATTATGGTTGGATTTTTTTACGACAATGAGTATTTAGACTATACTTTGCATCTTCCTACAACTCCTTACAACATTTTACATTTTTAACAAAATTTTTATAGATTCTTACATCTCCTAGTGTTTCCTTATATCTTCTTACATCGAGTCTGTTCTTTTTCACAATAATATGTAATTATAAGATGTAAGAAAATGTAAGTAACTACAAGAAGTTGTAAAGAGATGTAACAACTGCAAGAAACTACAAGAAGATGCAAGAAACTATAAGAAGATGTATCACTAATGTTTATGAAATAAATTTTAGAACATCAATAAAAAAAATTATATTTTAACATTTCAAAAAAAAAAATTGTTTTTCTATAACTATCGTTTTGGATGATAAAACATAATATTGAAATAGCATAACTAATGAAAATAAACTTTTAAACAAGTCTATTAAATACCAATAAGATAAATTCAAGCCAACAAATATGTAGAAGTGTAGAACCATATATGTTCTACACTCGAGGTAGTTTTTTGGTATTCACATTAGTTTCACCGCCCTATAAGTAAATTTAAAAAATAAATTTTTTTCTCAACAAAATTAAGTAGAACCCTGAAAATGAAATCATATTTAAATTAAATATTTTGAAATTAAAGTGAATTCAATATTCAATTGTACAATGATAGCAACTAAGTTGTCATGGAAAAACTTATTGGTGAAATAACTGAGATATTTTTGTCACTTGCAGTTTGACTATTTTTATATACGATTCATAATGAAACTCAAACATAAATGTGATTTTTATATTATAATCGTAAAACATGTTGAATTATTTGTACAAAGGCATATATGCTTCATGTCGAAACTCAAATATTAATTCACATCGTTAAATTCTGCTTTTATGTTTACAGAAATACTGTATTCATAAAAAAATTTGTAAGATTTTTCATATTGTTAGTATATAAAAACATATATACACATTTCTATAAATATGAGAAAAAATAAATGACAAATTGAATGTTATAAAAAATATATAAGAAGATTTAATCAGATGTAAGGAGATATAAGAAGATGAAAGAAGCTGTAAGAATTTACTTAAAAGATGTAAGGAATTGTAAAAAAAATATAATAAGTAATAAGAAGTTGCAAACTATAAGCTAAATCCTTCCAGTTGCATAAAAGAACATGGCCTAAGTGTTATAAAAAAAATATAAAAAAATTTAAGAAGATGTAGGAAAATATAAGAAGAAGGAAGAAGTTGTAAAGTGTTGTAAGGAGTTGTAAGCTGTAATCTAAATCCTCCCGATTGTAGAAAAGAACAGAGTCTTGCGACTCCTAACAACTTCTTACAACTCTCTACATCTTCTTACAGTTTACAATTACATCTTATCATAAAAAAGAACAAACCTGTGTGTCTCAAATTTTGTATATTTGTTTTGTTGTATTAGTAATTATGTACTTATGTACAACTCATCTACGATGCCAAATGATTTTTATGATGCCAAATGGATTCTTATTTAATGTAAAGTATTTAGGAATAAAATTGGAATTATTAAAATTAGGAATAAAATCAACACGTATAGAGTTACTGTTTAATTCTGAGCAGTAATTGTTTAACTCAACCCACGAATTTTTATTTTTTTTTAAAAAAAAGATTCCAATGGTGAGTTTGCATTTATGTAAATCATTGAGGATGGAGATGAAGGCTTGAGTTATTCCTCCTATATATGATTTCGAATTTAAGTATGGGAATTACATATTCCATTCGCATATGTGGAGTAACCAAAAAAATAAATTTTTAAAAATAGTGAACTCAATCCCCCGATATAGAGTATATGGAAAGATTAGGATAAGTTGGGCATTGTATAAGGCACATGCTTCGGAAGGATCTTGATTTTATGTGTAACATAGATCTCCAATATCAAATGCATTCATATTTTCCAAAACGTGACGTGATTATGCATGTTTGTTTCAGCATTTTGGATTAGCAATTAGCGGCTTGTAGTAGTGTACTAGCGATTACTAGCATTTATCAATGGGTTATGAATACTCATTGGCGGTTAGCAATGTTTATTAACCGTTAGTAACGGTAACCACTAGCTTTTAAAGATAGCAACTAATGGTGTAGGGCATGGTGCTGCCTGTGCAGGGTCTTGCCTCTCTTTCAGTCTAGTTTGTCTTCTTTTGTGTGTTTTTTCCTCTAGTTCTGATGCTTCTGTTTGTGTGTTTTTTCCTCTAGTTCTGATGCTTCTGTTTCTTAGTCTTACTCTTGTCTTCTTCTGTAATGAGGACCTCTGCCAATTTTGACATTAATAATCGGCAAAAAAAAAAAAAAAAGATAGCAACTAATGGTTAGCCAACATTTATTAGCATTTACTAATAGTTGTAATCACAGTTATTAGTTGCCAGCATTTGAGAACGCTTAGGGCAGTCAGCAATTGTCGAGCATTTTCTAATTGTGTGAAAGGAACAGACAGATGCATTGATGTTGAATGATACAATCTGACATGGTCAAGATAAGGCTAGAAGTTTGGAGTTAGTTAATTAGTATATTTAACATTAACTCAGTTCATATTGTATGTTATTTTCCATTTTAAGGCTTTCTTTGCAATTCCTTCAAACTATGTTTAGCTTCTTCTGACTCCTTGCAGTTTTATAATAGTCATATCTATAGTTGTTTTCCACTTTCTGCAGCATCTACTGGCTTCTTCTAGTTAACTTCTAACTATTTTTAACCCCTCCCAACTTCTTCCTCTACTTCGGACTTCTCATAGCTTCTTTATAACTCTCAACTTTTTCAAACTCCTTCCAACTCCTTTATCACTTACTCCTTCCAACTTAAAAGAACA
This sequence comes from Selenicereus undatus, assembly GCA_017589665.1. Taxonomy (NCBI): domain Eukaryota; kingdom Viridiplantae; phylum Streptophyta; class Magnoliopsida; order Caryophyllales; family Cactaceae; genus Selenicereus; species Selenicereus undatus. The sequence continues at coordinate 80,373,993 of JACYFF010031959.1, forward strand.
TGCTAGCGCATATCCTTGTAATTCTTTTGACTTAGTGCAGTAAAATTGATTTCATACCTAGTTCACATCAATTGCAACTGGTGTGCCAAAATGGGATAAGAATCATTAACTTTCTAAAGATAAATATTTATTTTCTTATCTTAGATTGAATCGTAGCCATTGTATATGTTGTATAACTTCTCACTAACAAAGTTTACTTTTAGAGTGTGTTTGGGAGGGGTAAAAATTATTTTTTCGGAAAATAATTTTCTCATTTTACGGTGATTGGTAAAAGGAGGGTAAATTTGTTTGAAGGAAAAATTATTTTTCCTAGAATAAAGGAAAATATTTTCATTTTAAATGGAGTGTAAGTTGATTTTACGTTTCTTTAGCGTTCACACTGTTTCACATTCTTTATCTTTTCCGTATCTATTTTCTCGATATATTGTTCCAAAATCAAGGCAGTACCATATAGTTCGAATATTAAGGCAACTTATTAAAGATTAGCGAAACTCTATCATCTCGATGCACATACCGATACCGAAGCCGATGCCGGTGAAACTAACAACCATGATTTCATCAAAATTCAAAACGCTCTGCAATTTATCGTTATCATTGAGAAGATAGAGAAACTTACTAGGTCTTTCTTATTCTTTGTTTGGATTCCTACTCGAATGTGAGAAATCGATGAAACGTTGCTAGCATCAAATTTTTGGCAATAAGTAAGGTCAAAAAATTAAAAAATGTACATGTTGTGACAATTTTGATCTGTATAACACCGCTATTGTAATATCACTCCCTAAATAACAAAATATAAATTCGCATTTTTTCAAATATCTTACTTATTTTTGTTTTTTCACTAATGTGTCTCTTTTTAGCTTTGTTGTTCATTTTTTGCTAATCAAACTCATTTTTCAGAAACTTCATGTCTCATTTTATCAAACAACTGAAAATATGAGCTGAAAATTATTTTATATAAAGAATTATTTTACATGAATAATAATTTTTTAAAAAAATAATTTTAAACCCAACAAAGACACCCTTAATATTTGCAACACAATCGCACTCTCTCTGTGGACCAATCTTGGGCGGAAAGAGAGAGAGAGAGAAAGAACTACTTTTATGGGGGATAGAACTAAACAGCAGGCGCAGTTGCGGGACCCCCCAAAAAAAAATCATATCTTTTTACCCTTTGATGACCACCTACACCCTCCTTCTAGAAGATATAAGTGAATATACCAGACCTTTTTCTGTTTTTGCCCCTACGTTAATTTTAAACATTGGACAACAGTTGGCTGACTCCTCACAGATGACCGGAGATAGCGATAGATTCTCAATTATTACTATCGTGGAGCTAGCAATAGGCCAATAGCGTAACCACTACTAATTCTTTCATTAGTATCTTAATTAATTAATTGATTTATTTATTAATTACATTATTGCTGACTTTGATGCTCAAACGAAAGCCAATCATATGGTCGATATATTGCAGGAAAATTAGTGCATAAATACGGAGAATATATTACTTAATTAATTTACTTTTTGATTAAAAAGACTTAATTTATTTACTTTTCCTTTCGTTTTTTTTTTTGGATCAAATATAAAACATTAAAAGGTTGGTAATGGAGGGCAACGGACCTCGATCTGTTGTGGCTTTGCTACCATGGCTAACATGTATTAGTATCAAGAGAGTGAACACACTCCAGCACTTTGAAAAATGACTTGCGACTGAATGGCTTCTAGAAGACCTTGCAACGTCAAGCAGCTATTTCCAAATTATTTTTGTTAATAGAATTTTTCGGATACTACGTACAATTTATTGCTTTATCTCCCCCAATTTTTACTTAGACATGTAAAATAAGCTTCTGTAAAAAAAAAAAAAAACGGTGTATATATAATTACCCTTCTTTCTAACAGTAATGTACAAATCATTGAAAACAAATAATCTGTTGGAATTACACTATTGATTATGTTTCTTCTGATGAATGACATAATAAGTATATTCCCTTCAGTTAATTTGGACCTGCTCCAATATTTATAGTGATGCTTTAAAATTTGTAGCTCTAGTTAATCAGTTGTAAAACTTTTGCATGCTACAAATATTTCTATTAAAACTTTAATTAAAACTTTTTGAATGGTCTTTGCAATTTATACGTCAATTCTAAAATTCATGTGCACTGAATTTTAAAGTTTATAAAAAAATTTTAAAATTTACAAATAATATTCTGAAAATATTTAAAAAGTTTTGAGGATAAGAGTCCAAATCTTAGAGCACTAAAAGCTAAAGAAAGCTTGCCCATAAATGATAAACATATGAAATTTCTAACCTTTGCCCTAAGGACATATGTTAAGGTGCAATTAATGAATCTAAGGATGACAATAGACCGGATTTGGATCGAACCTGTTAAGATTTAAATCCATATTCATTTTTTGGACTTGGATCTAGATTCGATCCAAATTTGTAGGGTCTATAAAATTTGGATCCAAATTCGGATCTTTTGGATCTAAAGGGTCTAGCGGATCCTTAATAGGTCCCACTACTTTGAATCGCGTTTTTTTTCACTTTCTTATTTTTCTCAACAAAACAAAAGTACATACATAAAATTTTAATACAATGGAGTCTAAAGTCATGAAGACATTGATTGAATTCCATTTTAACTTAAGAGTCTTATAATGGATTCTACTTTAGCTTATGAAGTATATAATTGATTCTTCACTGTTTGGACATGCTAATTAATACAATGAATTTTTGTTGACTTTGAGAGTATAGGACTTTAATGAACTACTTTTTGACATTGACAAGACTAAATACCCTTTAGCTTCACAAGGTGGTCAACCCTTGATGAAATAAGAAAAATGTCTCAGATGAGGAGGAAGGGAATACCAGACGCTAGACTAGTCATAAGTGAAAGTGAAGGAATTATAGACGACGAGACTCATCATTCCGCTATGCCCCCTGTTGATCCCTTATCCCTCAAATTAAGTTAATCAAAACATGGAACAAATTGAAATGCAATTCCCCAAAAAATGAACGCAATTTGAACATGATAACCTACTTTAAGCCCTCGAGTTAGGCAAAGGCAGAAATTGGAGAAACAACTATGACTAGCGCTGGAAAAGTACCTAGGGGCTTGGATAGAGGTGCCGAAAAACTGACAGAAGTGTAGGAAAATAGTCGATCTATGAAGGGGTAACGCCGAGATGAGGGTAGCACAACTAGTTCTGGCGAAACCGCGATGAATAAGACCGAACTATGGTTGCTGAGAAGAGGGAGGAGGCCAGCGTGAAGGCCCTAGACTCTGGAGAATGAGGACCAGAGGAGATGGGTGGAGACGTGGAGTGGCGAACGCTGGAAGAGAGAAGTTCGCGAGAGCTTGAAGAGCGAGGAAGACAGACGTCGACTCAGAGAAGTAAGAAATGAGAAATCTGAGACCAAGACTGAAAACCCTAATGCCTATGCTATATGAATAGTTAAAAAGAAAGTTCTGTATACGGGTCGAGGTTCGGTTCTGCATTTCAAAGTCTCAAATCCAGATCCATATCCATATCCGACCTAGATCCAATAAAACTGGATCCTCTAAAAATTCAACGGGTCCAAATTTATAGGATCCTGATCCTTAGAAATAGATTGGGTCTGGTGGATCTGAATCGGGTCCAGGATCCATTGCCATCCCTAAATGGACTGATTCTGGTTCTAAAGCTACTAAGGATGCTATGGTAAGGAAAAATAAATTAAAAAGTGAAATTTGTACTATTTGAGCTTGTAATTGAAGGACGGTACTATAGAGCAAAATCTGCTAACTAACATTAACTGTGCAAGTGCAAAGGTTGGTGAGCCTTTTTTATTAGTGTAGAGAAATAGTGGCTTCTTATAAAATACTATCCTATTTCTTCACTTTATATGTAGAGTGTTTATTAATTAAGTAGTAATCATAATTCATAAATTTTAATTTAGATTATTAATTTTCTCCATGTTAACGAGTTGGAAAATAAATAATAATTGTGTAGGCTTTTGTTTGAATCATATAGTTCGATTATAACACTATAAATAATGAAGGAGATAGTTAATTCAAGTTTGTCATCTTTTACAGCTCTTTTTCTCCTTTTTTTAAATATGAACAAAAATATAAAATATAACATTTGGAGAAAAGCTTATTACAAGATGAGATATTTTTAGCATCAAGACCAAACATATTATATTATAGAGTGAAGCTCCCCCTCTAATACTATATACTGGAATTAAATTGCGTGGTAGATTACTAAATTAAAGATGCAGCACTAATAATAATAATAATAACAATAATAATAATAATAATAATAATAATAATAATAATAATAATAATAATAATGTATGCATAACTATTGGAAGACAATTTTGACTGAGGGACAAGCAAAAATGTCTCGACCAAGTCTTGGCACTTTGTAGTTATTATTATAATTTTCGGGACAATGAAATGTGGCGACGGGGACCCTTGGTGTAGCCATCGGCAAATACAAAGGTCTTCTAGAAGCAAAAATGCCCCCACACCACAAAAACACCAAGCAGGGGAGGACACGTGGATTTACAAGGAAACTCACTGTGCAAAAAAAAACAAAAAACAAAAAAGATGATTTTTTTTGTTTTTGGTGAGAAAGGTTAGTGAAGATATCTAAGAAGCCCTTTTCTCAAAAATTCTTCTTAGATTATCCTGATAGAGGATACACCTAAAATTCCTATGCAGAATCTTATCTCACACCAATATGGAATATAGAAAAAGATGATAATTAGGGATAAGTTGACCTTATCAATTCTTCAAAAACTTATCCGAGTTGAAAATTCGACCCGAATTCGTTTAAAAATTTTGAGCTTTGAACACGATATTCTTGTTCCGGAACTTAAATAAATCGAATCCCTTAAATATGTGAATTAGTGGATCAAACTCAATATGAACCCAAACCGGAACCCACCTACATGACCATTGACCTGAACATTATATCCTTATTTTTTGGTTTTCTCTAATTTATCCTCTTTACAATAATGGTTAGTCATTTTTATCGAATAATTTAAAGAAAAATTATATAACTATTGCATCCCTTTACCAATTAAACAATAATACTCATTCATTCCCACTCTATTCTCTAAAAATAGCATCATACACAGTAATAAAAGAAAAGTTCAAAATGGGTATGGAATTGTATGAAATAACTATCTAATATTAAAAAAAATCAATTTAGAAGAAGACAACCATTTAAGGCGCACAAATCATGCTATTATATATTTAGTGAAACAAAGATGTCTCCATTTTTTAAATAAACTACTTTGTACTTCTTTAATTTCAATTTGATGTTATAAACTAAAAGATAACATCTTGTACTTTTTTCATTCTCGTTTTATTTGATTTGTTGCAACTAGTCTTGAACTATGATGCTAGTAGCAGAAAAAGGCCGACTGTGTTTGTATTGGGGTCAGCCCATCAATAAAATTCTACCTGATTGGAAATTGGTAGGTTAATTAATAAAAATATTGAATTATTAAATGAGTTATTAGCGAGTTAAATTGCTCCAACCCATAAACATGTTCTAGCAATTGACATTCTTTCAATGTTTGGCTCGATCCACCCAATCCAAAAGGGGTTTGATTCTTTACGCAATCATACATGACGTCCATATATAATAATGAAAAGCTTGAATTTTTTAATATTCTTTTGAGAAATTACAATTAATATTTTGTTTCATTAAATACTAACAATTTTGAGTAATAAATATGTCAAAAATTTTATTTTGAAAAAAGAAAAATAATTTATATAAAAGGCGTACTGAACTCGTTGGGTCGACCTGAAACCCATAAAACCGAAATACACCACTCGTATTTTACCTGAATCCGAAATACACATGACCCGTATTTTATTCGATCCCGAATACACTAGACTCGTATTTAACCCTCCCATTCGAACTGACAAGTCCACTCTATAAGTCTCTATCCACCTTGGCGCTCTTGTGAATTGCGATTGGTGGGTTTGAAACTTTTCTTTGGGGAGCATAAAACCGAAATACACCACTCGTATTTTAACTGAACCCAAAATATACGTAACCCGTATTTTGGCCCTATTTGGCAAAGAGCTTTTTGAAGAGCATTTTGGCCAAAAAGAGCTTTTTTGACCAAAATTAGCTTTTTGACCAAGTAAAAAAGCTAATTTTGGTGTTTGGTGAAAAAGTTTTTTAAAAAAGCTTTTTGGGTCCTAAAAGCTAATTTGAAAAAGCTAATTCCATAAGTTTTTTAGAAGAGCTTTTTGAAGAATTAGTTTTTTGTCTCGCAACTTTATCAGAAACAGCTAATTTTACTAAACAGTTTTTCAACAAACAGCTAATTCAAACAGCTAATACAAACAGCTAACTCAAACGGCTAACAGTTAATAGCTAATATAAATAGCTAACAGCTGTTTTCCAAACAAGGCCTTTGTCTAAATCTGAAAACACCTGACCCGCATTTAACTGGCTCATCTGAACTGATAGGTCGAGTCTCTATCAACCTTGGTGCTCTTGCGATTGACGGGTTTGAACCTTTTCTTTCGGGAACAAGCAACAACATAACATTTTATTAAAACAAAATTCAAAACACGTATCAGAAAAAAGTTATTAGAGTATCCATTGGTCCTATAAAAAAATAATTGCGAATTAATGTACCATAATATTTCAAAATATATATGTCAACAATTATTTTTACGTTTTCTCCATATATTTTGACTTCGACATGTATAGCATTTTATCTAATGATTGATTTATATATAATTTTTATTTTGTTTTTGCATGAAGGTAAACACTTCATGACTACTCACAAATCTTAAATGGAAATTACAAAACTATAAGAACAAAAGGTTACCACCACCTTCTAGGAAGACCTCTCCACATCCTCAAGCTTTTTCATTTCCATACAGAATTGTCACCAATTTCATCGTTTTTTGTTGCAGGAAGCTAAAACTTTCATGCTATCCAAAGTGACTCATATATAAAGCTTACTAGAAACAATCGCATCAAGTTAAGCAGCTGAAAAGACAAACTCATTCCTATTCCTCCATATCTGGTAGTGAATTGAAAATTTGGAACCAATGAGGAGACTCCTATGAACCTTTCTCCATCTTCACTACAACAACTTCTTGCTCTTCTCCATAAAACTTATAAGTTTCCATGCAAAGCCAATATAATTTGGATGGGCCCTGCTCACTGAGGTATGCTTACTATATGATTGTGAATGATGCCCATCAGAGAGTTAGCAGCTCCTCTTTTTCGAATCAAAAATTTTGGAAAGTTATCTAGGCACTTAACGTCCGGCCTCGCATTAAGTAGTTTTATTCACGAGCTACCATAGGCATTTTACCATGGGGTTATAACTTAGCTTGCGGGTTTTCTCTTTCAATATAGCGTGTTCGATTTGTGGCCACCCTAAAGAGTATAATGTTCATGTCGTATTGGAATGCCCAATCACTATTAGTATATGGGGAAAGTAGTATTTTTGACCCTTTTTTTTGGGCTTAACATTTCAAAGCTCTTAGGGATTGTTTGGGTTTGGCTTTACAAAAATGGATGGGGATCAATTGGGAGAGTTCATTGTTGTCCTTTGGGAGAGCTCGAATGCTAGAAACCAATTTATTTTTAAGAAGCATAATGATAATTTGGAACCATTAAGCTTGAGCGCAATTTCTTTTGTTTAGAGCTACTAGGATATTCAGGTCAAAGAGGCCATTTCAGGCGCTACCTGTAATGTGGAGGCCGCCCAAGGCTGGTACCATTAAATTAAATTTTGATGGGGGCAAATTAATGAGAATGAGTGGAGATGGCATTAGTTATAAAGGATGCGAATGGAGATATGATCTTTGTTACTTCAAAGCAAGGGGCTCGTTTCAAAGAGGGATTATGAAGCAGGCTAAGGCATGTCTTTTTGGGTTGAGGTGTGCTCGAGATGATGGTATTCACAATATACTTGTGGAAGGGGATTCTTTACGCTGATGCAAATGCTTAGGTACAAGCAAGTTTAGGATAGTAATGTTGGTTCTTTTGCTAGAGATATTCTAGGTTTCGTTTTTGCCTTTTGATTTCTTTTCTTAGTCCATTGTAAAGACGAAAGCAATCATGTTGAGGTGTGCTCGAGATGATGGTATTCACAACATACTTGTGGAAGGGGATTCTTTGATGCCCATGCAAATGCTTAGGTACAAGCAAGTTTAGGATAGTAATGTTGGTTCTTTTGCTAGAGATATTCTAGATTTTGTTTTTGCCTTTTGATTTATTTTCTTAGTCCATTGTCAAGACGGAAGCAATCATGTCGCTCACGATCTCACTCATTTCCAATCCTCTAGTTATAAGTGTAGGTTGCAGAAGTGGGATGTCCTGAAAAGCATCGTGTCGTGCGTGTCAAATGATATGTATAAGTTCATTATGCTAATTTAATATAATGTCCCCTTCCTTTTTAATTAAGAAAACAAAAACCCCATAAAATTTTCTAACAAATCATAATAATATGGATCAATTCCTTCCATAAATAAGAGCATTTTAAGAGCCATTAACCACATAAGGAAGGAGATAGTTTAATCTTTCACACAAAACTTTTGCAATACATTTATATACTACTTTGCAACATGATATTGGTACGGACTCTCTAGCTCACAAACTAGAGTTTTCAGGGAAACTCGAGAGAGGGAGAGAAAAGCTTGGACTTATGATTGGCGGACATGTCACCTTGCTATCGATGACATGTGCTCCTTTTGATAACCTACATAAAGGTTAACCTCGAGTTTTACCCAAGGAAGGTCCATCTAACGTGCAAATCAGTGTCAGAAAACAACGTGAGAAAAATAAAAAAAGGGGGGTAGAGAGAATTTACTATTTTTGGTGAAAATTGCAAGTGTCGTGTCATGAATAGTGTAGAATAGTTGCTATAATGATGCAAGTTGGGGTATTTATAGCCTTGGGATAAGCACCCAAGGGTAGAATGGTCATTCCTTATTCTCAGGTTGAAATGACCACTGTGCCCCTCTTGGTTCCTTTATCCTCCTTCAAGTCAACCCTTGACCTCTATTGACTTGGTCTTCGTCATGTGTCACTTCACCATTGAAGGTTCCTAAATACCCCAATCATTTATCCCCACATTTTAACGAGATGTCTTGTGAAGCGTTCAAGTGAGATGTGGATTTATTCAACCCACCCTTCTAGCGTGTTATAAGAAGAGCAGTTTTTTCTCCTCATACCATTTATATTCTCAGGTTTCACCCAATGGCGAAGCACAACTTTCCTTCTCTCAGAAGCGACGACGAGGCCAAGTTTATCTTGTTGCAGTTTTACTTTGGGAAGTTGGGCAAAGGGCCTTTAGTCGCTCCTCTTAGGCCTCATCCACCACGGTGGCCATCATTGTGTACTCAGTCTATGAAGACTAAGGTAGAGTATTACGCTTATGATGTCAGTGTTCCTGAGATCATTCAGTTCGTCTTTTGTACTTCCATTCTGTATGAGGCAATTTGCTTTAGAATCATTTCATATCTCATGGCCTAAGATCTGATAGATGCCCTGGAAGAATTTGAGTCAGAAAGCTTTGAAGTTTAGTTGGATGCAAATAGCGACTGGCTAGCTTAGTATATATAATAACCAAAAGAGACTAGGTTTCATGCCCCGGTGATTGAGAAACTATTGAGAGTTCAAGTTCATCCATTTTTTTGCTTCCCCTTCCTCGAGGGATTCCCCTAAAGGAGAAGAAAAAATTTTTGCCAAAGGAGGAAGCAATGAAACTTTTTATGGAGAAGGAGAAGGACGCCTTGAAGGAAGAATAGAGTGGTCCTCCTGTTCAACTAAAGTGGTTCCTTTCGAAGGATAAAAGGAAGTTTCTCCCAGCTCAAAAGAAGCTAGGCTCAAGCTCCACACCTTGACATTGAGTCGTTAGTATTTGCTTGTTTGTAATGATAGGATGACGTAACTTAGCTTCTTTTGTAGCTTTTTCATATTTCTTTCTTGACGCAGACACTTCTTGTCGCATTAACGCAGTTCTAGCTTGTAATGTGGTTGTCTTTTGCCTTGTATTTAGAACTCAAGAGTAATCAATTATCGTTTGTTGGCTTGAGTATTCTTGTTCTTTTTCTTTTTGTGATTCACGAATTTCATACATTTTTGCCAAGGACAACTCCCTTTATCCATGCCTCATTATGGAAAACTTCTTTCGTGTAACAGGTAGTGGCTTCTTTTCACTTGCTCTAATTTTCATCAAACCAAGTTGGGGGCTTGACACTATTTTACCGCCCAATTTGGTTTCCGTTAGACCTAATTGGGAGCATAACGTCTCCCAAGCTGGATTTCACCCAACAAAATTGGAATTGCAAGGCCCCCTAATTTGAAGTTAAGTTGGGAGCACAATGCCCCCTAATTTAGATTTTCATTGGGTTGAATTGGGAGCTCAATGCCTCCCAATACCAATTTTGTAGGGCCCAGTTGAGGGCATGACACCTCCTAATACATATTTTCGGGGAACCAAATTGGGAGTGCAATGCCTCCCAATTCGGATTTTGTCATACGGAAGTGGGAGCGCTGCACTTCACAACTTCGCCTTCATTGAACAGGATTGACAGCGCAACGCTCCCATTTCGACCTTTGTCGGACTGGATTGGGATTGTGACACCTCCAATTCAGACTTGTAGCAACTTGGAGAAGGCCAATTGGCCGACTCAGTGTTGTCATGCCGAATTGGAGAGGTCATTATTGCGGTCGAATTGGAGAAGGATGACTCTCTAACTCGACATTGTGACTGACATTATCATGGCCAAATTGATGAGGTTGCTCGGTCGAATAGGAGAAAGCCAACTCTCCAACTCAGAGTTGTCATCGTCGAATTGGAGTGGTCGTTGAGACCAAATGGGCGAAGGTCATAGTCGACTTAGAGAAGTCTTCTTAGTGGAATTGGAGCACGCCAACTCTCTGATTCAGCATTGTCATGGCCGAATCAGAGAGGTCATCGTAGCTAAATTGGAGAAGGTCGACTCACTGACATGGTGTTGTCGTGGGGAATTGGAGCATTCATGGTGGCCAAATTGGAGAAGGTCGACTCGCCTGTTGGAGAGGTCATCACGACCAACCTAGAGAAGGTCGACTCTCTAAACTGACAGTGTCGTGGAGGAATTGGAGAAGTCATCACAGGCGAATTACAGAAGGCTGACTCCCCGACTTGGCATTGCCATGGTCGAATTGGAGAGGTCATGGCTAACTTGGAGAAGGCCAACTCTCTGACTCATGATCATCGAAACCAAGTGGAGAATGGTACCTCTCTAACTCACCTTCTCCAAATGAAGATGCTTGAGTTGATGATGGCTTCTCTATTACTCGCTACAGCCAAACAGAGAATCGTAGCTCATCATTGCCGAATGGAACAGCCGAGCAAAATATCAATTTCCTCATGGCTCATCTTACAGTTGTCCGGCTTACGGCTGAACATATGATTATTCCCAGAGGTAGTTCATAACCGAGTAGATGGGAGACCATGATAGAGAAGATGGAGTTCAAATCCAATGCCTCCTCCCTTGAGTACTCTCTTCTTTAGAGTTTTAGATGCTTCTTGAAATTGTTGTTTTGTTTCTTTGCTTACTTTGGATTAAGGAACATGTGTTATGACACTTTAATTTGCATAGTCCGCATGGTTACTTCATATGCTTGGTCGTACACTTGGTGGTGTATCTCTATGTTTTTTGTTTATACAATGTGCTCTCGCCTTATTTGCTTAGCAAATCAGCTTAGAGATCCAAAGGCTTCCAAGGCCATTGGGGCTAAAAGGTGTAATCTTTGGTACCATACTGAAATGTTTGTACTGTCCCTAACCATCTCACTACTGCGCGAGATAGTTGTTAGGTAGATTCAAGTTAGTTGCCCACTCCTTAGCCCATAGGGGTTGAAGGCTTAGTGGGATAGTGAATCGGTTTACATTCCCCGTCTTTTTCCAGTGAGCATACCAAACTGTTGCTTGTAATCAAGATAACTCACAGTAATCCCAAACACCAGTTGATTTAGCCAGTCCCTGCATTGGCGTGTGATTTAACCAAGCTATCGCACCCTTTCTAAAGGGGGTAGGTCGTGTTTGATTGCAAGGCTGATGCCTTTGTCATTCCCGTCGCCTATTGTAGCATTCGTGGGAAAGTTCCAGACACTAATCGGATGAGCTAATTGTTACATCAGCGTATAGTTTAACCAAATTGTCTTGCTTGGTTAGATCTCTTTCTTAAGGAGCTAGGATGAGTTTGGTTGTAAGGCCGATGCCCTATAGTTCTCGTTTCCTATTGTGGTATCCATGGGATAAGTCCGGACACTAGTCAAAGAAGTTGATCCTTACATTAGCATATCATTTAACCAAATTGTCGGACTCGGTTAGACCTCGTCCTTAAGGGGGGTAGGAGGCATTCATTTGCAAGACCAAAGTCCTATTGTTCCCGCTACCTATCACAAAATTTATGGGTTTGGACACCAATTAGACAAGTAGATCCTGTTTAATAATAAAAAATTCAGATTTTTATTTAATAAAGTTTTCCCACCAAAGTCCAAAAATCAAAATTTGAATTATTTCATCAAATTGGAAGGAATAATAATATCCCAATAATCCTCCTATTATCCAAAATTAAGTTGCTCATAATTTTATTCCCCTATCCCTATCAGCCATGAATTAGCAACAAAAAAAGGTGCTCTTCTTCCCTTTTATGTGAATAGAGCAACACCATCTAAATCTTTGCTTCACCCCCAGCGCTCACTCACTCTCTCTCTCTCATCCTATCGCATGCCACTGCACCACCCATAGTCACCAACGACCACCATCATCCTGGCCAGATGCTTAGACTCGTTGACTGTTAGCGCTCGTGTCTTCTCACTCTCTCCCTCTCCTCTTTCTTGATCTTTCCTTCTTGATGAATATTATGTATGGACATCTCTTTTCCCAACCCTAAATTTGAATGTACTAAGTTTGATGCAAACTTTGAACTAATGATTCTAACGTATTGTTTTGGAATGAAATTCCAGATCATGGGTGGTTTGAAGAAGGAAAATCTCCCTTTTTGTCACCCATCACAATCTTTAAGGTAAATCTAAAACTTTCTCTTCAAAATCCCTCTTAAAGGGGCTTGGATACATTTTATTAGCTTTAGAGTTAGTGTTGATGGTTAGAAATGATTTTAGATTGATTTTTGTGAGTTTACTCGAATGAGTATCATTATTTCATGCATCATTTATAAGTTTAGTCAAAACTAGAAACTGAACCTACAGTGACCCAAATTTACAAAATAAACTGCATTTATATACGAGGGTGAAAACCATAAAAATATTCATGCATGCAGATCTATGAGTCTATTTTTCTAGGAATTTTGAATCACTAAGTTTTAGTTTAAACCGAGTAAGAAATGAATTTTCTCTCAAGACTGCACAATTCTGACCTGAAACTGGTTGGATGGAAAAATGTGAGTTTTGAAGTCAGTTGCTTAGGTTTGTTGCGAATGCTTTTAAAACAAAAATTGTAGTAGGAAAAATGTCTTTTCATATTCTGTTTAAACACCTCAATATGATTTTTATAAGTGAAGTTATGCTATCTACAATTTAGGCTAGAAAAAATTGACCTGAAACTGCTCTCAATTCCTGATGAGTTTAAATTTCAATATTTGCTTTTATTGAGTATTTGAGCTTTAAAAGTTGCTTAAGTTCTTAAAAATTAGTGTCTTGACGTATTACTCATATTCATGTGGTCTTAATGGTTTGGTTGACGTTTGGGTTGAAATGATTGGTTTTGGTTGTAACGACTCCCTTAAGTTTGTCCATATTGTGACGTTTTAATTTTATCACTTAGGCCCAATACTCTAGTTCAAGATCAAGCTAGGTACTTTGCACTTAATGTCTATTCTCTAACTCCCCTTAGTTGATCTTTTAAAATGTGTTTGGATGTTTATAAGTTATTTATGTGATTTTATATGGCAAGGAGACCCTATTTGTAAAACCTAAACTGCAACTCGTGGTTTTATGGATTTTCTGAACTTGTAATATGCTGTTATGATTGAATGTTTTTACTTAAGTAGTTCATGTTTCAAAGTGGCTTTACTAAGTTAATAGAAGTTTTGGTTGAGATGGGTTGCATGTATTGTAAGACAAACAGACCTATTCATAAAATACTAAATCCTCAAGTGAAAGGTTAAGGTGAGTTTGTGGGAGGATGTCTCCTGAGATCAAGGTAGGTTTACCCTGATATAGAGACAAATTAGTATCCCCAAGCTATAACATGTGATTGCTGTGTACAAGTTAGGTAGATGAACATATGCCAAGATGGGATCTGGTAACTCTAAAATTATTCGACAAATGGTAATGAGACCCTTTGGTGGGGTTGCTCGCCAATGAAGTTGACTTTGTTTTGGATTTGAACAATGGTTAATGTTTGAAGTTTAAAGATCTTGAACTGGCTGGGAGTTCAAGAATCTTTTTGGAACTGTTTGAATATTTCCCTCTCATTCCTAAATGTTAGAAATGAATTTAAGTGTTTTACAGTTAGGGATAGGCATTATGGAGCTCCGTCTCACTATTCAAAATATTTTGTTTTTAGGTACCAATGTGCTACAAGGGGATGGGTTGTGAGCAAGGCTGTATAGAAATTTTAGTTAAACTTTTATTTAGCATGAATAAATGTTGGAGTTTATGGCTTAACTAAGTTTGACCTTTTGACCATTCAAATTTTTAAACTGATAATTTTGTTCTTGTCCTTGTTTCTTTAATGAACCTCTTGTTTGCCTTGTATTTCATAATGAAGTACATAGTGATGCCCAACTAGGCTATTCCTCTGCATTAGATAGGTTAAAGATTAGCATAAAATGAATTACAATTTTCGGGGTGTCACAGATACAAAGAAACGAACATTGATTGAAATTTATAAGTCATAAAATTGAGGGCCAGCCGCTCATATAACTGAGATTATGTTGAAACAGATCTTTCTTGAACTTATACTGCCCAAGCTATGCTTCTTCTACATCGATATCATATGTAGTGCTTCGTTAAGTTGTGGAAGTGTTAAGTCCTCGGTACACCATTTCCTTCGAGTGTTGTAAGTTTCAATGTCCCAAGATGAACTTTTTCAACAATTATATATGGATCTTCCCAATTTGGAGTGAGCTTCCCTTGGATTGTCCCCTTTCCGATAGGTTTCATCCTCCTTAGGGCCAGATCACCTTTGATAGGGCCGCAACTGCACAGTGGCGTTGTAGCAAATCAAGGTCATCTCTCATAATGACTAGGTTGACCTACTGGGATTTATCCGCTTAAGATAGGCAAAGTGAATCAAAATTTGACATTGAAACTAAACTAATATATTATCTAATCTAATGGATAAATAATCAAGGAATTATACAAAATAAGCAATCTCTCAATTCATGTATCAATCAAGCAGTTCTTCCTCAACTGGTTATTTTAAAATTGACAATCGAAGAATTACAACCCTCTTTTAAGGTGAAATGAAATACCTAAGTCCAACTAATTACCATTTCTCGAGGGATCTTGATTTAATTAGGTTTATTAAGCATGCGATTATGAAATTTGTGATTTCTCAATTAGTGTGACTTTCTCAAGACTTCGCAAAATTAAGTCAAATCCTAGGGTTCTAGTATCGAATTTTACGTTTCACTTCTTCATTCAATAACCAAAACAAGCATCTATGATTTGATAAAACAATCCAACAAAGTGCAAAGTGCCAAAAGATATCAACACCAGATCGAGAAAAGTACTTGCAAAAATTCAAGATCAAAGCAACAAAAGATAATCAAAATTAGAGAACATAAATCCTAAAATGAGAAAAGAGAAGAGAAGATAAGAGAAATTATCAGCCAAAGAACATGCGCGAATCTATTGATTGCAAACCCGACATGGAATTCTTGCAAATATTCACTTCAATTCACTCACTCTTTCTCTTATAATCTAAAACCTAATCTATATGATGGATTATGGTGGAGTGGAATGGGATAGATCAATGAAAGCAGCAAAAACAAGGCTTTTATGGCTGAAATCAAGTGTGCAAAACCGTCCAAGCACTTGGAACATGAGCAGCCGCAATGAAATCTAGTAGACTCGGGAAAATAGGGGGCACCACGGACCGACCGTGGTGCCTACTGCCTTGGACGTTGTAAGCTTCTTCTGTTGCTTCTTTCTGGAATGTCTTGGACCATGGCACTAATCATGGTATGTTCGTGTTGGGTGTCTTTGGGCCATTTTTGCTCTCTTATTTGATCCATAAGGCCTTAAAATCTTTATTATATCCCTCATGCTTTGGGTTTATAAGATCAAAATCTACAAACACTTCTCAAAACAAGCGGAACCAAGCATAATGGTAGAAATAGGGGCACAAATCATACAATTAAGCGTATCAATCCCTTAAAATCACTCCCAAATACTCATGAAATCCTGTACAAATATCACATTCACCACTCTCCCATGCTTAAACCGCTGCTTGTCCTCAAGCAAACACTAAATAATACAAACAAGGGAGATTCATCTAGGACTCAAAATGGTTAATGACCTCCTCCTGCTAGGCAACTCACAACACATTACAAGCAAAAATATCAATCAACAGTAACCCAAATAGTGCAAAAAATATTTCAAAATCAAGAGAAGGAGGATGTTTTAAAGAAATATAAGATCACAAGCCAGATATCAAACTTGATTACCCCCAAAAGAATCATAAAGCATATCATGCAAGAACATGGAGTGGTATAGAGCCAAATGGACTAGTAGAAACTCAATTTTAGAAAATGTGAAACACTCCCACTCATGTGTTTAAATCATAGCATAAGTTCACTCAATACTCATTCCAAAGATGCAATCTACCATATGTTTGCCAAGACTCTTAAATTCTCTACCACTAAGAATGCAATGTGTACATAACAATAAAAAGGACATTACGTGGGTTGTAATGTGGGCTAGAAAAGTTGACGGAAAGGAAGTGGACAAATGCATTTGGGCAATGTGGAGCTAGGTATCCAAAGGATTAGGGAGCAACCAACAAGGCACCAAGAAACCATGAAGTTTACCAACAATCCAGGCTTCCCAATAATACAACGAACATACCCCAATGAATCATGTAGAACATGAGTTGACAAAAAAAAGGAACTCAAGCTATTTACATGCCCAATGCCAATCACGAAGTTTTTTTGTTTTTCTTTTCTTTTCTTTTTTTGTTTGTTTCTTTTTCTTCAACATGACTTTTTTCTTCTTTTTTTTCTTCTTTTTTTTGGGTTTGAAATTAAAATTACAACTATTGAAAGGTATAAGGTCATGAATTATCAACTTACAACCTAATACATATATACACAACCCAAATAAGAGGGAAACACAACTAAATCATCAATCACTCAACCAACATACCAAAGCCACCTTAAGCTCAATTACTCCAAAACCACCCACTACATAGATGAAGTGATGCTCCATAGACTTGGCTTAAAGGTAAGAATATGTTTATGGCCAAGCGTCTATATAAAGGATTCTTAACAAATACTGATATAAGCTCAAATGGGCTACCAAAGGAGATAAACATGTAACACAAGGGCGGGCTATTTGGTTATGAGGCTAAAATGTTCAAAAACAAAGAAATGCATCTATCATATCATCAAATATACACATGCTAATGTAATTTTGTATAAGAATCTAGTTCTAGATATGCAACATGGAAGAGTCACACACATGAAAGAACATGAGACTAAATATAATAAATTAGTCCAAAGAAGGCTCAAAGTCTCATAAGATATCTACCAAAGTCTCATCTAGCATATAAAATGAAACACATGTACCAACATTAGTGCCAACGTAGCTCTCAATCAAGACAAGGGTCAAAATAGGAAATATTTAAAAAACATTCACAAAGATTAGCACCAAAAGGGATTACACATCAAAAGTTACTCAAGCTCATGAAGACCATCATGCCTAGCAAAATCATCATTGGAGGGCATCTCAAACCCATCTACACCATCCATATATGTAATCATATATGCAAATCTAAAATGCAATACATAATTGCAAAAGAAAGGAAACCTAAAACTGCATGCTTTACAAGAATACTAACTAAAAACAAAAATGAAAAACATGAAACTACTCTTTCCCAACGCTTAGAAAAAGCATTATTGTTCAAAGGAAAGAAAGTAAGAGAAGAAAAAGGAAACAATACATAACTATCTCACCAGGTCAGGTGTTGGGTACACTAAGCTAAGGCCTCCTCGTAAACGGGCAAAATGAAGCATCAGACACTCCATCACAACTTCAAGACACGGCTCGTCAAATCAATTGTCGTCAAAACTCACAGGAGCTTACCAAACTCTTGGGACCGCAGTTTAGAAAACATAAGGTAAGAGGCAATAACCAAAATCACAACAAAGACAATAAGCATCCTCTTAACCTTAGCAAAGGCCTTAGAAAAATCATAGGAAGGATGAACAAATGCAGTCCACATGACTTTCATAGGCAAGTCCTCTAGACACAAACTATAAGGGTCTATGGAGGGATCATACCCTCTAAAATAACCTAGGGATACATAATCATCAACATTCCCACCAAGCACATCAAACACATTGTCCTCATAGCCCAAATCTATAGTAGAGCATCACAACTCATAAGATTACCAGTGGACGCATCAAGGTAATACTCGAGGGAAGAAGAGGGCAATGAACAAAAATAGGAAACATGTAAATGATCAAGGGGATTAGGGAGAACACTATCATCAAAACCAAGACTAAAAGACTGACATCACATGACCCCTCCAAAGAAATCTTAGCTAGATCATGTACCTTATCAAAGGTATCTTCCGACTTAAAACATGTATCAACAACATCAAACCTAGTAACTACCCAAAAAGTCTCACCCACCTCGAGCCCTGTGCACTGAGCTAAAGGGAACGATGAATCGGGTAACATCATAACAACATCAGTATTGTCCACGGGTGATGCAAAGTCGGGTCAAGCACAACATTCATAATAAGGGCACAAATTCATAACATGGTCAAAAGAATTACACAAGTCACTCCAAAAAGGAGCATAATAAAATCTAGCATAGAATGTACAAAGATTAGGGAATGAATATCCAGACACACAACTAGCCTTCTCGAACTCAAATGAATCCCAAGCAATGCACTCAAGCAATTATCATGTCTCATCAACATTTCTACGAAGAAAATCCCAATACTCTAAAAGAGTATGGGTTTTACTATTCACACCCTCATAAACAATGTCCAAAATTTTTCATTTACCCACACAATAACCACATGGAATAAGAAAAGCATGTACTCGTTTAAAATACCTCCAAAATAATTTATGCTTGAATTTGGGAAATGGAAAATCGCCATTATTTTTTAGAATTTTTTTAATTTTTTAATTTTTATTTTTTTTAGTTTTCTTTTTCATAGAAAAACAAAATGCTTAGTCAAACATATAAGAAAAAAAATCAATATTCGACACTAGCCCTCGCCAACGGCACCAAAAACTTGATAGGGCCACAAGCATATGACGACGTTGTAGCAAATCAAGGACGTCTTCCACAAGGACTAGGTTGATCGACTAGACTTTATCCCCTTAAGATAGGCTAAGCAAATCAAAATTTGAGATTGAAACTAACTAATCCATTATCTAATTTAATGGATAAATAATTAAGGAATTATACAAAACAAGCAATCTCTCAATTTATGTATCAATCAAGCACTTCTTTCTTAATTGGTTGTTTTAAAACTGACAATCGAAGTATTAAAACTCTCTTTTAAGGTGAAATGAAATACCTAAATCTAACCAATTGCCATTTCTCAAGGGCTCTTGATTTGCTTAGGTTCATTAAACATGCGATTATCAAATTCATGATTTCCCAATGAGTGTGACTTTCTTAAGACTCCACAAAATCAAGTCAAATTCTAAAGTTCTGGTATCGAATTTTACCTTTCAGTTCTTCATTCAATACCTAAAACATGCAAGAAAGTGATCAAGTTTCTTATAAAACAACAAGTATCAATGATTTGATAAAACAATCCAACAAATTACAAAGTGCCAAAAGATCTCGACACAAGATTGAGACATTAACTAGTACTTTCACAAATTCAAGATCAAAACAACAAAAGATAATCAAAATTAGAAAACATAAATCCTAAAATGAGAAAAGAGAAATGGTCAGCCAAAGAATGCGCTTAAATCCGTCAATTGCAAACCCGACATAGAATCCTTGTAAATCTTCACTTCAATTCAGTCACTCTTTCTCTAATCTAATCTAAAACCTAATCTATATGATGGATTATGGTAGATTGGAATGGGATATATCAATGAAAGCAGTAAAACAAGTTTTCGTGGCTGAAATCAAGTCTGTAAAACCGTCCAAACACTTAGAACAAGAATAGCAAGCAACAAAATCTAGCAGACTCGAGAAAACAGGGGTCACCACGGACCATGGCCCCCACCATGGATCGGTCGTGGTGTCCACTGCCTCGGGCGTTCTCACTTGCTCCTTTTATTGCTTCTTTCTGGAACATCTTAGACCATAGCATTGATCACGGTATGTCCGTATTAGGTGTCTTTGAGCCATTTTGGCTATCTTTTTTTATCTATAAGGCCTCAAAATCTTTATTGTACCATCATGGTTTGGGTTTGCAAGATCAAAATCTACAGACACTTCTCAAAACAAGCGAAACCGAACATAATAGTAGAAATAGGGGCACAAATCATACAATTAAGCGTATTAATCCCCTAAAATGACTCTCAACACTCATGAAATCCTATACAAATATAATGTTCATCAACCTTCCTTTAGGGATCATTCTTTGACTTTGGGATTGTAAAACTAAGTCATCGTAATCTTGGTTATTGCTCCCTTAAGTTATACGTCACCCCTTGCCATGGGTAGCAAGTTTGGCCCTTCTCTTAGTGCTTTATAGTTGAGGTCCTCTTGGAAGATGGTCAATCGGAGGGTATGAATGGTGATTGCTACCAGAAACACCACTTCAAAGTCATAGATAGGCATGAATGGGTTCTCTCCGGCAGTACTCTTCTCGATTGTCCGAATGGACCAGAGCATGATCGAGAGTTCATCTATCCATAATTCCTTTGCCTTATCCAACTTCTTCTTGAGTCCGTTCAGGAAGTGCTTATTGGTGAACTCATCTTGCCCATTCATTTAGGGTCTGAAGACAGTTCTGAATGTTGTTTAAATGACATAGCTGACACAATAGTCTCGTACATTATCAGTGTCAAACCAGCAACCATTACGAAAGACCAATGGCCTTAGGGACCCTAAATCTCATGACGATGTTCTTTCATATAAACATTCGGACTTCCGTTTCGGTGATGGATGCTATAGTCTCAACTTTTGCCTCTTTGGTGAAGTCGTCGATGGCAACAAAAAGGAACATATGCTACAAAGTTGCCTCTAGGAAAGGTCTAAGTGTATCCATGCCCCACTTTGCAAAAGGAAACGGAAAGTGCACAGTTGTTAGGGTAGTAGAGAACTAGCAAGGGGTGGGGTCAGTCCAGGGCAGGTTATTTCATAAGTTTTAGCCGTAGTGGATAGCACTACTAGTGCCTTTATGAGTACCCTCTTCCTAACCTTGTTCGATCATGGAGGTCTCTCCTAGAGGGATTTTTCTTTAGTCCTCAAGGATTTCAAGCTCACGTAGTAGCATTCCTTTGTCATTTTTTGGTCTCCATAGAGCTTTCCCACCTTACCGTCATCCAGCTCGAAATACATGAGTAGGAAGTAGGGTGCCACTACTACTTTGATAGCGCTAAGGGTTGAATGTCCGATGATGACATTACTTGTCTTTGGGATATCCACCACCAGAAAGTTTGCTTGAATTATTCAAGAACTTTCTTTTCCCCCACTTGAAGAGCCACCCTTTTGGTTCCTAATGGATATATTACTTTCCCTCCAAACACAACAATGGAGGTTCTGGTAGCTTCTAAATCTTTCTCATAGCAATTCAACTTTTTGAGGCAAGCAAGAGAGATGATGTCAATGAAACTTCCTATTCCACTAGGATTGGTCGTACCATGGAGGTTACAATTTTAAGTTGTATTACCAGGGCATCATTATGGGCTCTTTGTAAGGGACAAATGTCATCTAGTCCGAAAGTCATGATAGGCCCCATCACTTACTTTAACTCCTTAGTGAGCATGACTTGGATGGGCTTGTGAATTTAGGCTTTATGATACCCAACCTTCAACTTCTTTTCATCCACCCCCCGAGTTATGGTTGCAATTACCTCCGTTTCCCAATCGACATCATTGTCTTTCCTTTCTTTGAGGTTGGGAGGATCATATTCATCTCTCTTTCTTCGCCTTAGGAAGTGGTTAAGCTGCCTGTGGTCGACTAACTCATTGAAAGCATTTTTGAGTTCGTGACAATCGAAGGTTACAACGATTGGGAATTGGGAGAACTTCGTGATTAAACCTCATCACAGTCTTTTAAATCTTCCCTTTTGCCTTAGCGTAACTTGGCACGGTGGATGTTGCTTCTCCTATCACATTTCCTTGAGATGAAGTGAGCACTGAATATTCCAGCCAACTGAGGGAATGAGGTGATACTTCTGCTGGGAAGACCATTAAACTACTTCTAAGAGATTTCGTTCAATGTAGGTGGGAAGTATTGGCATTAGGTAGCATCGTCAACTTCTTGGACATACATAAGTGCCTTCTAAACATCCAGACAATCTTCTGAATTAGTGGTACCATCAAAGGGTTCATGATTGGCATTTTGACTTTCTTGGAGCGTGATCCCTCCGTAATCTTTCTGTTGAAAGAGATTGCAAAGGAGGGTAAGGCATCTCTTTTCGAAGAGCCCCTAATCTTAGCACGGGTGGTCGAGAATGCCCTATCTCCATCAACGAGGGAGAGTAACAGTCCTTTTATAATGCCCCCATGTCCGCCCTTCTCTTGGCCTAAGCCGTTTAGAGAGAGGGTGAACACTGTAGGGCAGTCAGGTTTTCATTTTGGTCCATCCGACAGACTCAGTCGGTGAATAAGCTCTGTCACTTGAGCTTCCTTGCATAGAATATAGGTTCCTTGAGGATTCCTCGTGTTCCTCATACGTTCCGACACTTATGCTTTTGGATGCATACAAGGTCGTGGCTGATAGCGAGAGGGCAACCTTATGATGAGCATTTTCAAGCGCTTGTTTGGCCTCAATGATCCTTTGAGTGTCTCCTCGTCATGAGGCACTTGGTTCTTCTTGCGGGCATTGATTCTAGCTCTTTTGGTGGAGGGGAGTATATCCCAGAGTAGGCTCGTACTCAATCTTCAAATGGGCTCCAGCTCATGCTCAAGCGCCTACATTGTTTCACATACCCCTTGGACCACCATCTCTTACACTTGTTTAAGTGCATTCTCTAGCTGTCCTGTGATGATGAATTGTTGCGAAGAGGGACGACCCACTAAGTTTTCTCCCAAACTATAATATGAAGATTTGGCACACTTCCTAGGCAGATTCTCATCCCTTTTGTGTCTACCCTTGTCTCCTTGCTTCGAGGTTTTAGAGTTTACTGGCATCCCCCACATGTGGCATCAATATGTTTCTGGAGAAACTTGAGTGAGTGAGAGAGAGAAGCCAAGACTGACGATCGGTTGACATATAGCCTTGCTAGAGGTGCTAACATGTCCTTTCTGCGATGACTTGCATAAAGGTTGACCCTGAGTTTTACCCGAGGAAGACCCTTTCGAAACTCAAGCTAGTTTCAGGAAGGGAAGTGTGAAAAAACAACAACAAAAAAAGGGGATAAAGAGAATTTACTATTTTTTTTGTGAGAATCATAAGTGTCAGGTCACACATAGTGTAAAATAGGTGTCATAATGATGCAAATTAGAGTATTTATAGTCTTAGGGTCAGCACTAAATGGTAAAATGGTCATTCCGTAGTTTCAAGCTGAAACGACCACTATGCACCCCGTAGTTCCTTCATCGTCTCTTCAAGTCAACTCTTGACCAATGTTGACATGTCATCTGTCACTTTTCCATTGCTTAGGGTCCTAACACCGAATAAACTTGTCTCTAAAGGATTAGCAAAAATTTAGTTGCATTTATCTAAGTGAGCACCTTCACTAAAAGACAGAGTTCCTGTGTTGTCTTAGTAAATAAATCTCCCATAAAGAATGTGTGTGTGTGTGTGTGTTTGTGCGTGTGTGTGTGCGTGTGTGTGTGTGTGTGTGTGTCTATATAT
>JACYFF010031959.1:80398551-80428012 GCA_017589665.1 Selenicereus undatus
GATAAATAAATGAAAATCACTTTAATCATTTTAGGCAAAGTTTTCATATTTAACAAAATTTTAAAAAAATATATACATCTTTTTTGAGAAACTTCAATGTTGTCTCATCTAACTTATTTAGGGAGTGTACATACCTAAATTTTATAAGCAATTTGGTGGTCACAACAAATGAAACATAATAGTCATGAATTTCAATCATAGATATATATATATATATATATATATATATATATATATATATATATATATATATATACATACATATATATACATAATTTTATATGCAATTTGGAGGTCGCAACAAATGAAACATAATAGTCATGAATTTCAATCATATATATGTATATGTATGTATATATATATATATATATAGATATATATATATATATATATATTAAAACAAAACATTCCAAACCTACCGTTTACCACTAGGCAACTTCGACATTAATTCCTAAGCCAAATCCTCTTGTTAAAATTATTAAAAAAATATTTATGATTTTCATTGTTATTTTGTTCCTTTCTATTTTCTTAAAAATACACATATTAAAATATTCTAACTTCAATATTATTGTTGTTTCCTTTTGAAAAGAATTATAGATAGGAAAAGATCATGACAAAGTATTTACCTATTCATGGCACACCATTGTTACATTGATTATAACAGTACCAAATAATAATAAGTAGAGGTTTAACTTTTTAATTTATTACATTTTATTTGAACACAAATGTAAATATGTAGTAGTAAATGTTCCGTACAATATGACAACAATTATGAACTCTATATATATGAGATAGTACTACCATTGTACATTGCCACCAGAAGGTGCAAAATTGTTTTTGATTTTGAAGGAAGAGGAGCTTAAACGACTATCAACCTATTCTTTTAGCATCACTTGTCAACATTTCTATTTTATAGGTAACATTATTCTCTATAAATGCATGCACATTTGATATTTATTTTTAGAATAAAAAAGTACATAATAATTTGTATGTTTTAGTTAATTTAAAATTTTATTGAATTATACTGAAAAAGTTATTAAATTTTTTAATTCTAAAGACCTCCAAAACTTTACATAAAGTTGCTATCTATACTATTATCTAATAGCAATGTTGTGATAATGTGAATTTTTCCTAAATTCTCATAAATTAGAGTTTTTAGATTGTTGGATGCAATCTCTCTCTTGATCTCAACCACTGATTCAATTTTGATTTTATTTAAATAAATTTCAAAACTTCCCCTAAATTACAATTGCTTTGCTATGTGGTTTTTTTTGTCTGTTTTCAATAACAAAAAATAAAATTGCAGGATTTTGTTAGAAAAGTCAACTTTATTCATTTTTTATTAGTTTTCTACATTTTATGCTATTCATTAAATAGACATTCCAAAGATTTTTTTTTCTTTTTAAAGAATATTAATAGTTTTATGTTTCTTTCTAACAAAGAATATTAGTACATTACTAAATTCGTACAAAGCACGGGTAACAAATTGCCTAATTGATAGGGTTTAGACCTTCCAAACATTGCAAAGTTTGGACCCTCTAGCATTTGCACATGGGCCACTAGTTTTAGGATTATTTTTTTTTTGCTTCTTAAAGTATATTGATTTATTTTGGTTTTAAAAGAATATTAATGATTTTAGGCTGTTTTGATTATTGTGAGTTATTGGGCTGGAAAAAAAATTATAAAACATTAGTTATAGAATCTACATGTTATTTGGAAATTTTTTGTAAATTTTTACGCATTTTGGATGTTTAATTTGTGAGTTATGAACTTTTTATTGGAATTTCCCTATTTTAGTGGATGATTTCATCTATTGTTTCAATTACTATGAGTCATTTGCTTGGAGAAAAATTGTGAAAATTTTATTGTATATTATCTATGATACTTGGATATTTTTTTGTAAATGTTCAAGAATTTATGATGTGTATCTTGTGATTTATGCATTTTTTATTGAAATCTCCCCGTTTTAATGTATATCTTGGGATACTGTTTCAATTTTTATGGATGATTACCAATACATCATCGTGTAAATAAAAATGGATGAATTTATAAAATGTTATGATTTCACTATCCAATATAACTATAATTACATCATGTCTTTCATGTTTAATATTTAAATATTAAATTTTGATACACTAAATTTAATATATTTGTAAAATCAAACCCCTTTCCATCTCCGCCTAAAAAAGGAAATCAAACATAAAAATACAAAAGAAAGCAAAAAAAATAAAATCAAAAGAAAATAAAAATAAATCCATTTAATTCACTTAGTAGGATTGAATAATTAAAAAAATGGATAAATTTATAAAGCGTTGTGATTTCGCTATCCAATACAACTATAATTAGATTATGTCTTTCATGTTTAATATTTAAGTATTGAAGTTTGAAAGTACGTTAGATACAATGATTTATCAAACATAACATATTTAAGGAATAAAAGAGTTGTTACCTAATGAAATATTATTACAACATAAAACTCTTTTACCTTGCCAAATGGTTCTTATTGTGAAGTACTCTTGATTATAGATTTTGAGTTGTATGTTAACTCATAGAAGGTATGCCTAGCGAGTTTTCATTGTTAAGTACTCTTAATTATACATTTTGAGTTGTGTAGTTAACTTAGTTAATGGTTTATTTTCAATAAGTTTATTATTTAATATTATTGTTTCTCATCCAAAACGTTCATTGCAAAACAAATATATTTCGTTTCAATTATATTAAGAAATATTTTGTATACTGATGGCATTAAATTTTAGTCAAAAATATGACTAATATATCATAACTGTCATAAATTATACGATACAAATATTCAATAATTCAACAGCACCTTCCATCTATCTTTACAGCTCCTTAAATCTTCTTACAACTCCTTATTTCTTCTTACAGCTTACAGTTGTATCTTATCACGAAATAGAACATGCCCTAATAGATATGTGTGTGTGTGTGTGTGTGTGTGTGTAAACACACACACACACACACACACACACACACGTACGTATGTATGTATATGTGTATATATATGTGTGTGTGTATGCACGCCCACGCCCCCGCGCCCGCGCACTCGAGCATGTGTGTGTGTGTGTGTGTGTGTACTCAAACTATCTATTGTAGCATGTGCCGCGCAAAGCACTGGTCCATACTAGTATTATTAATTATAATGCATATATATAGTTTTATTAGTGGTAAAAATTAAAAACTTTTCCTATATAATATAAAAACTCATAACACTTGCCACTATACCTAGCAAAAATTGGCCCGATCCAAAAACCCGACCTGAATCTGCCCGAAAGTTTTGAGTTTTGAACACGATTTTCTCAATCTGAACCCGAAATTAACCGAACCCGAAAAACCAGTAAATTTTTGGATCAAACCCGACCCGAACCCGAACCAGAACCCGCCCGCTCGACCCAAACATTATATACTTAGCTTTTATGTTCTTTAATTTTTTCCTCTTAACAATAATTGTTTTTCTTTATAACGAATCGCTTAGGAAGACATTGTATAATTATCACATCCATTCGCAAATTAGACAATGGTTTTCGGTTTTTTTTCCTATAAGACAACGTCATATGTAACTTATAAATGATACAATTTTTAAAAATGCCCATGAAATACCTCTAATATTTAAAAAAAACAATTTAGAATTAGATAAGTATTGAAAACATGCGAGTCATACCATTATAGTGTTGGTAAAATGAATACGTCTCATCGCATTTTAAATAAGAGTATTCTATAATAATCTAAAATTTTGATTTTATACTTAATAGATAATTATAATATCTTGCATGTATAAATATTCTTTCATTTGGATTCCTTCTAATTGGTCTTGAGTCTGATGCAATGTTGGGCAATGGACCAAGTTATGTTCGTGTTAGGATCAACGTACTAATAAAGAATGCCTAATTAGGTAATGTAGGTTAATTAATGAAACATCAAATTATTGAACGAGCTATTAATGGGTCAAACTGCTCCAACTTGTTAACATGTTTTAGATTGGCTGACCAATGAAAGACCTGACCAATTGTTAATACTTTAGTATGTGCCAACTTATCCAAATATGACTCATTACCCACTCGCTCATGAATTTCATATATCATGTTGAAAAGTTTGGATATTTTTGATATTCTTTGAAAAAATTACAATTACAATGATTGTTCATTAAATACAAACAACTTTAAGCAATAAATATTCCGAATTTTTGATTTTGACAAAAAATAAAATAATTTAATAAAAAGGCGCTTCAAACCCATTGGGTTGATCCGAAACCCGTAAAATCAAAATACACCCGATCTGTATTTTACTCGAACCTAAAATACACCAAATTTATATTTTACCTGAATCCAAATACACCCGATTCGTATTTTACCTGCTCATCCAAATTAACAGATCTATTTACCACAATTAAAAATTTATGAGAAATATGATAGATACAGCGTAACCGTACACGTGGGTGCCGTTAACGTCACCATCCGCTTGTGGGTTCCCCTGGCTTCTGGAAGGAGAGCAACTGCGATTTTGCAGCCTGTTGTTTGGCAATGAAACCAGGAGCCAGCCCTACATCTTTCATTTCACTTTCAGGGCCCTGTGTTTTGTTTGTTTTGTGCCAATAGTTTTCGCCATAAAATAATACATACAGAAGTACCTTCAAATTCATGCGGGTTATTTTATTCAATAACCTGCGCATTAATCATTCCATTCGATTTCAAGGTATATCAAGTTTGAAAGGGCTGCATTTGGGCCAATTATATTTTAATTGGGATTCCATTTGAGTTATGTTAACTCCGGTTGAGAATTTGAGATCCGTTAATTCATGTCTTAATTTAAAATCAGGCTAACCTATTTCGGGTATCAATATAGTCAAGCATGTAGGTTATTCAGATCAATTTTATCATTTCTTTAGGATTCTTTATTTATAAATACTAAGAGAAAATCCTACTTTTTGAACGATACAATTTAGTCGACCTTATTATAGAGAGTCAAGTAAGAATTCAAGAAAATTTATAGAAGGTAAGTCAAATGACTTTTATGCCCTTGTTCTTGTTTTTTTAGTTACAATTCCACTCTAATAGGCAAAGGTTGATTCACCAATAATTCTCGGCATAAGTACTCCTCAAAATTGCATCACTCAAAAGGTGTTGTGGTCCTTTTATAGCTATTCAAAATGAGGGGCGCCAAAAATAATTTACACAGATGTCAAGGTAATGTCATGTATATTTTTTTATTTCTTTGCCACATTTATGTTCATTTAAGATTTATATCATGATCCTGGAGTCACTTATTTTCATAAGTCACATCAATGCATATATATTAAAAAGTTAATATATCACAAATATGTGCATAAAAAATATACATATATGGATAATGAAAACATGTACTCCTATGAGTTTATAAGAAATTATCATTTCTTGTTGCACATTGGCTGCCCTAAGCAATTGTTTGTTTTGACATACACATCCGTTGTTTGTTTTCCGGCTTTCTAGTAATTAGAATGTGCTAATGGTGCAGTGCAATCTATCACGTTAGGCCCTATTCTCTTTGGCTTATTTTTTTGTCGAATAAGTTCAAATAAGTTCAGTTCAGAATAAGTTTGAGAAAGAAGTTTTAGAATAAATTCAATAAATAAGTTTAGAATAAGTTCAATTTAAAATAAATTCGGTAAATAAATTCAAAAATTTGTTCTTAATAAGTTTAAAATAAGTTCAGATAAGTTCATGCTAGAACCAATTTAAACAAACTAAATCGAAAAGAATAAGGTCACAGTCACACACCATATAGGCGTCAATTCATTTGGCAAGTTTTTAAATCCAAAGAAAAGAATTGATTTTGTGCAATAAGCTCATAATTTTTTAATAGATATAATAAATTTGTGCTATTTATAGTTGCGATCTTATTTGAGTTGAATCTATAATTTTTCCAAAATATCCTATAAAAAATTGGAAAATTTAAATATTTTAAATAGATATTCATAAAAATCAATTGTTACTTTTAAATTTCAAGAAATTTAAAATTAACACACATATATGAAATTTTCAAATCTGTAACTAATAGAGACCTCCATATATGATTTCATAGTAAACATATTATTTATCTTCTAAGCACAATAGGTTGGTCTCCTCTTTTTTTCTTTTTTTTTTGGCTTGCTGTTTCATTAAAATTTTATTATTACCAAAAATACGTAATCAAAACCATCCTGTATTGGCATTTGGTGCCACACCCAAAAAAATGACATTGCTTTGATTCATCATGTGCAACGCATTTTTAATATCTATTAGATATAGATTTTATTTGGCAAACAGCTATTATTTGTTTCATTATTAGTTGTTAGCTCTTTCAGTAATATATTTGCATTAACTATTTGAATGCATTATTTCTCAAAAAAGCATTGGGTAAAATTAGCTATTTCTAAACCATGCTTATATCTCTGATTTACTATTCAATATGATTTTGTGTAATTAGTTGGCCATTTACTTTTTTTTCAACAGGAATTAAATTCATGTGATACATACAAATTACCTTCACTCGTATGATCCTGTTTTATTACTAATTCTACCTAATAGGAATTAAATCTTCTTGTTGATTTGTACATGACTTGTATTTTTTTAATATAATTTTCTTTTCAATCTAAATTAAAAAATTGTGTGATTTTTAAGCCCATAATACAACCTTATTTGTTATTTGCTTGGACAAATTTCTATTCATTATCTGTCCAACTTTCTTTCAGCAGGAATTATTTTGGGGTATAAATTGTGAATTAAATTGCATAGCATTTAATATTATTATATGAAATTGACAAGAATTTATGATTTTATCTTTTTATCAACCACTAAAATAAAATTATGAAGGTGCGTGTAAGAATGGATGGAAAGAATGCATTATTTAATTTGAATTTGAAGGTGCATGTTAAAACTTAGTAGCGAGAGTGTAAGAGCACATAAAGATTGTATTCATGGCAATTAATCATATGGCATAGTTTTTTACATTAAAAAATCCAAATAGTCAACTTTAAAAAGTTATAAATTTTAGCTTTTTAAAAAATAGTTTTTTGGGTGAAAAAATTATTTCAAAAGGTGATAACCCAAATAACTATTTGACTACCCTAAAATAATTTTTTAACAAAAATCATCCAAAAAGTTATCAATCAAACACCACTCTTGTGTTAATTGGTAGTTGCATAAGTGAAAGAGGTAGCATTTTTATTTTTATTTTGAAAGGTAAGTGCATACACGTACTAGATAACCCTTCTCTCAAGGGATCTACTTAAGTGGTTGTCAAATATAATATGGGAGACCTTAGGGGAAGGGGAGGTACAGAATGTTAATGTAGTTTTAGTGAACACTCCCAATTTAGCTAACCAATCAGCTGCCAAATTTCATTCCTGATAGACATGGCGAATACAAACATCGGGGAAAAGAGGTAGCATATGAATATGAGCAATCATCACACAAGGTTTGCCAATGGAAGTCGTCTCTAAGGGCTTCAAAGGATTTTGGATGATGGCATCATATCCAAATTAATCTAATGATGACCGTAGACGGTCGCAGAAAAACTGTTTATAGCTCTATAGAAAACTTCTTAAAAAATTTTAAATGGATGTTTATAAAAATTTGTTAGCACCACTAAGGGTCCATTCTTTTTGTTGAAAAATAGGGGTTGAAAAATGGATAAAGTTGGTTGACGTAGATTGAAGTGGATTGAAGTGGGATTTTTTTATTTTTTTTTGTTGGGTTGAAGTGTGTTGAAGCTAGTATATTTTTTATATGATGGGTAGAAGTTGGTTAAAATAGTTTATTGAAGTTCGTTGAAGTTGGTA
Organism: Selenicereus undatus; assembly: GCA_017589665.1. Lineage (NCBI taxonomy): Eukaryota > Viridiplantae > Streptophyta > Magnoliopsida > Caryophyllales > Cactaceae > Selenicereus > Selenicereus undatus. Next base: position 80,406,362 of record JACYFF010031959.1, read on the forward strand.
TTTTTTATTGAAGTTTGTGAAGTGGGTTGAAGTGGATCGAAATGGATTGAAGTTAGTACATTGCGATATACCAACGAAAAGAACAGAGCCTAAATCCTAAGATGCTCGATAGTGTGACACCATTATACATAATGTTCATAGAATCATTAGTAATTTTGAATGTAATTGATGTAAGGTTCTAAAGTTTGTAATTTTTAAGATAGTCTATTATTGCGAAAGGATGTATCTTTCAATGATATTTCTTGCCTTGCGGGTAGAGGATACTAACTGTTGTTTTAGGGTTGAATTTATTTTTAGCTAGTAAAATTTCGATTCTAGTTACTTCAATGTTAGTCTGGTGGAAATTCAATGTGTACTTTTGCTATTCAGTAACTAAAAATAAAAAAACGGTTCATGTGATATGGATAATAATTATTATGTAGTGAGTTTATCTTATACAAAACTGCCTTTTTTGAAAAAAATTATCTAGATGACACAATTACTTCAGCCTCAAAAGAGATTCAATTAAAAAAAAATAAAATTGGTCAATCACACAAACGTCGATATGATTTTATTTATTCAATACCCAAATTGGAAGATTTTCTCATATAAAAATTGACATCATACTTTTGTTTATAATTTTAGGATCATAGATATGTATAAAATTCAATTATTGGAGGGGAAAATTATAGGAGGTTGAGGTTAAGAAGCAAATGAAAAAGACTTGAGCTTCTAGAGACCACTGTAAGGTATGTGACACCCACAACCACCCAAATAAACACTCCCTTGTCCGACATGACAATAGAATAATTGATATATCCAATTCAACCCCCCACTTGCCTCTCCTACTTGGATTTCTCTCCTCTTCCTTTATAAACAAACTCGCTCCACGCTTTTGTTCCCCTGTCCAACTTCCTCCCGGTGATCCGTCTCGCCCTCTCTCTCTCTCTCTCTCTCTCTCACTAGTTTTAACTCTCAAGCGTAATTTTATTATTCACAATCAGGCCCTCCATAAAACCCTAATTTTACTTTTCATGCCCCCCAATTTCTTGCTTATTAAATAGCCGTTGTATTGTACTCTCATTCGGTCAAAATCCCTAAAATTTCAACCCAAATCCCTAATTTCATCTCAGATGATGCAATCCCTCACATTTTCCGGCAGTCTGTCCCTCAGATTTCCGATTCCCTCCCACCGGCAACAGAGGATGCTGCAGTGCAGAGCAGCGGTGCAGTCGTTTTCCGGCCTCGTCGCCGAGAGAAAGCCAGCGAGCTTCTACGAAGTGCTTCGAGTGAATGAGAATGCGTCGGTGACGGAGATTAAGGCGGCGTATCGGAGTTTAGCGAAGCTGTATCATCCGGATGCCAGCGAATCCGACGGCCGTGATTTCATCCAGATCCACAACGCGTACGAAACGCTCTCCGATCCCTCCACTCGAACGTTGTACGATTTGTCGTTAGGGTTAAGAAGCGAGAGAAGATCATCAGGTTCTTCTTCTTCTTCTTCGTTTGGGTTCTATCCGGTTGGATTTGGTGGTCGGCCTACTCGCAGGTGGGAAACCGATCAGTGTTGGTAGCATCAAAATCATCACAATCTCTGACCTGCCTCCATTTCAACTTTCTCCGGCGCTTAATTAGTATTTCCCAATACTAACCCCCCCCCCTCTTTAGGATTTTGGTTTTTGGGGTGTTTAATTAATTAATACTTAGTCAATTGTAGGTAGTAGGGAAGATCAAAAGGAACGATTAATGTACGTTCTGATCTGGATGACACCACTACTGTAAAGAAATTCCCAAAAGAAAAAAAAAATCACTGTGAATTCTCATTTCTTCTATTTATGTTTTATTTATAATGTGCCTTTTTAGCTTTTTTTTCTTTTTCTTTTTTTTTTTGGCTTGATCAATCATGGCCATGGGGTAGGCGCATTTTGCTGCTGCTGCTCCATTAGTTGAAATCATGAATGGTGTTAAAAATATAATTACTCCTTACTGGCAAGGCAACTATATGTCTTGTTGCAATTTTGAGTTTGGTAGAGCGTAGCATTTGCTTAGGTGATTTCTAGAGAAGGGACAGGGATTTTATATCGTTTAGTTATAGGTTTTACTTTTCTGTTTTTTTTCTTTAACTTTGAATTTGAAGGTGACACAAAAGGATAATAAAATGCAACAGATTGCTTGCCTTGAGCTTGACGTGATTTGTCGCTCCCTTTCTTTTTTATTTGTTGGTTGGCCAAAATTGAAATTGGAAATGAACTTCAAATCTAATTTTGGAATTGAGCACTGGGAACGAGTGGACGTGACACATGGGTCATTCGGTTTGAATACAGGTCCGGTTAAGTTTGAGTCGGGTCATGTTTCGGGTTATGTGACATTTCGGATCGGTTTGGCTTGTTTTGGTTGAACTTTGGTTCGGGTCGATTTCAGGTCAATCGATTTTTGATCTAATACGCTGCAAAACAAGCAACTTTGTAGAAAATTTCGAGTTGGGTATGGTTCGGTTCGGATTAATTCGAATTTCGGGTCTACTTTCGTGTGAGTGTATTTTGGATGTCAAGTTGGGTTCGAGTCCGGGTCGTTCGGTTTGAACTTCGGTCCCAGATCAATTTTGCCAGGTCTAAGAATGATGGGGGAATTGCACATGAGATATTTGAAATTTCATCTTGATTATAAATGTGACTATGCATGCTAAAATTCAATAATCATATTTCCAAAAAAAAAAGAAAAAAAGAGCCCATGTTCTATAACGGAAAAAGAGTAAAAGTGCCTCATAGAGAAAATTAAAAAAAGAGTAATAGTGACAACATCCTTTAGTGTCTCATTCATGCTCTGAACAAAAATACTAAAAAAAGAATAAATAAAAGTGATGCAAGGGGAAGTGAACCATGTCAGGCTTGAGCTTTGTTCAATCAGAGCACAGCAGACGAACATTACACTAAACTAGAGCTCAAGCTTAAACTTGTTTCGACCTTATGATCAAGTCGAATGGGCTCATGTACAGCCATAAAGAGCTAGTAGGCCTAGGGTTCAATCTTTAGTTTCTACACCAAAACTTCATCAACAAAATATTTATATTATTAAGTTTAGCAAAAATCCTCAATCAGAAATTAACTATGGCCCTACTTGCCACAATTGATTATTTAGTACATGAGTGGTTGAAGAAAATTTATTAGGTAAATTTCACTATTAAATTAGCTGATTAATGAAAATTCATATAAAAAATGTGAATAATTTACCAGAGATAAAATTAGTAAATGATATTTTAAATCAAAAGATAGAAACTCTACTTTCAAAGGATCAAAATCTTATTTTATTAGTTGTTCAAAAACACTACTTGCGATAATGTTTTGACTTGGCCAAAAGGTTAATCAAACTGTTGTTTCCCTATACGGCTTATATGAATAGATTTGGCCAGATGCAATCGTTTTCTTTTTTAAGAAAATATCATCTTAAGCAAGCGTTACATGAGAGTGATCCGTCTAAGACGTAGTTCTTTAAAATATTTGGGATGCCTATCTATGAGGAAAGAGATTTGTTAAATCATCGGCAATCACCAATTAGTTGTGTAGTCGAGGAATTTCTTTCAACCAGATGCCTACCAAATATTAACTCATACATAAAAGATGTGTAGTTCCCAGTGATTTTTGATCGGCAACGGTGTCTTCTGTGTAGTTGTCCCATACACAACTTGATTGAGAAACGGAGGGAAATTTGGTTAGCCTAGATAGGCATTAGGTTTGGGGTGGTAATCTCACATAGAGATATATAGGGAGGAGTCTCAACTGCAAATGGCCCCAAAATTTTCTTACTAATCTCTCTCTGTCCCCTTCAGCTTTTTCTCCTCAATTTCCAACTCGTGGACCTCTAATATTTTGGTATATCTGTTCGACGGCCTGTCCTTTATCTATTGAAAACTATCATCATTTAACAATTAACATAGAACTACTTAAGAAAAATTTACTAAAGTAACGTTAACTTAGTAGCAATCTATATAATGTTTTGTTTAAGTATTTGATCAAATTTTTGATAATTCTCACTATGCATGGCCTAGCGGTTTCTCTCGTGCCCCCTAGAATCTGACCCATCTTTATATTGCTATTCATGTTACCATAATATTTCATTACTTTAGACTGTAATGAATGTGTTTTATCATTTCTCCATACGTTTTTTTAAAAATAAAAACTCAATTGTTTTATAAATGTCCAACGACCAGAATATCATGGTTTACCAAATTGAGACACCTTTTGAAATTATCCAAAGCTTTAATTGTTCCTTATACCAACCAAGGTTGGTTCAAATAGTTCGACTCATCAGGTTGCCCTTGGATTCTTCCCTCCAACTGATAATGAGATGGCTGTCGGCTAAGATACTTCACGAGCCAATACGGCTACTCTTTCTTGTTTGTTAGTGCCCTCTTATTCCCCTTAACTAAAATCTTAGGTTTGAAAAATTTCTCGTTTGAACCTTGCCCTTAACTTTAAGGTTATTATGTCATTAGAAGGTGATGCTAAATGTAAATGAAAGGATCTTTATGGGTGGAAAAAAATTATGATTGAAAAGTTCTATCTCGTCACACATCGATAATAGCTTGGCTCACTTAAAACGGAGAATCAAATCAAAAAATTTTAAAAGAATGTCTTCGTAATTGAGAAATCTCCACACTACGCCTAGGACAAAAAATCAATTATGCACTGTGTCACATTAGAAGTTTAGAACGGGGGACCACCCTGTACAAGATGATGCACATGGAACTGAACCACAGGTCCACAGCCGGATCCCTTTCTTCCCACCAAAAAAAAACAAAAAAGGAAGAGAAAACGAATAGTGATGTTCTTTCTGCTTTTAACACGATAAGCAAATGGGCAAACTATATAAATGTCTGCATTTTAGGGAAGAACTCAAATATTTTGCAAAAAGGGTATTTCATTGTGATTATCCCTTTCATGAAAGCTAAGGACAACATGCTTAAGTAGCTCTATCAAAAATGCACCAACAAATCCAAAACCCCGCACGATACAGTGCTACTGCTAGCAAATGTGATTACATTTGAGATAAACCCGAAAAACAAAAAGAAAAAAGAAAAAAACAGGGGCTCCTGACCAATATCCATGACAATGAATGCAACTCTTCAAAGGAATCTGCGAGTTCAATCTGCATCCCATCGGTTTTCCTTTTCAGGTTTAACTTTAACATACGCCCGAAACAAGCAGCAAAGACAAAATCATCCTTACATAGCATATGTAAGAACTACTCAACCAACGCATACATCTTCCGAGCCCAAAAAGGATTCCCGGAACACTTGGGAAAAAAAAAAAGTAATTCTATACATAAAATCCACCTACATAGTCAAATCGACAGACTAGCTTGAAATGAGAGATACAGTTGCTGGGGAATCATTTCATTTACAGGTCATCAACATAGAGTTGATGACATGCATCACCACGCGGATGCTTGACAATTCCGTCGGTGTAGTGGTTGGAAGGCTTCGTTGATGGTTCAATATCTGGTAAACTTGTTCTAAAATTGGGCGAACATGCACAGCAATCATCGGGTCATGTGGTATTATGCAGGCTGCAACATCTGTCATCCAAGCCAGCTTCCTGCTCGTATCTTTGGTTATGTCACAAGCTAGCTGCTGCAAAAGAGAGAGTAATACACCTTGACTCAAAGGCAACGGAATTGTCGATAATATTCTCTGCAGATCAACCTGTGTTTGAAGAGCAAAAAGATCAGGAATCAATACTGAGTTCTACACCCTAATTTTGTGTTGAAGTTATATTAGAAGGGACTACTGAAAAGAATTGAGAATGATGTGGAACATATGTTGCTAAAACATACTCACCAAAAATACGGACACAAGAATAGCATGGTGTCCGTTATTATCATAGTGGAATAATCAGAAGCTCAAGCTTCACAATCAAAAGTATCTTATGGACATTAGTCTTAACCACATTATACAGCACAATATGAACCCAAGTCATACAGGTATTATCCAAGTAATTGTACAATTTAAGGGTCATCTAGTAAGATTGACGACATTTCCTAGCTCGACAATAGCTCCTCATGAATAATGACCATCTTTTTCTCTTTTGTTTTTATTTTTTGAGAGGGGGGGGGGGGGCGGGGGTCAAGGTTTTCAAATCAGGTAGAAGCCACTCATGGCACACCAACCCAAGCAGCTATCCTTTTGGATAACAATATAACATAACAGTGAGGATCTTGCTCTGCTGGGTGGTACCCCACAAAAAAATCACTTTTTAAGTTCAAAGAAAAAAAAATCATCCAGTCAGTATCTACACCACTCGCCCAATACTTAAAGGCAAACCAATAACTCCTTGTTGGTACAAGGCATACCTGTGAACATAGCCAAGAGACGATGGATACATCACTTCTTTGAAGTGCAGCCGTAAATGCTTCCTCATACTTGTGTTCAGCTATTAATCTAGATAGCTCTTTGGTTGGGTCAAACGGCTGCTCAACCTATCATATACGCATGATTCTCAACATCAAAATGACGGTACAATAGAACCACAAGCACAGCCAACCATCACTGACATAATAACAATAAATTGAAAATCATGAAGGGAGAGATATACAGCTCTGCTGTAGGCCATTTTTCACAAGCGACGAACAATAAATAAGACCATTGAACCAACCTTTTCATGCAAAGCAGCCAAAGGCCCATTACCCAATTGGGTCACCAAAGGGTTTCCTGACTTTGAATTTGCTCCTACAGCTGCCAGAGCTAGCAACTTTCGCTGACCATCAGCCAGCTCTCCGCTTAAAGTCTGGGCAAGTGATGATGCTGAATTGAGGGCATCCTGCCATAGTCAGCAACAAGATAAAAGAGATTAATGGCAATTCAAAGCCCAGGAAAAGTTGAAATCATTAGCTTTACTCATATGATTCCCCCCACCCCCAAAACCCAAAAAAAAAAAAAACACAAAAAAAAAAAAAAAAGAAACGCACCCCCCGGGGGGGGGGGGGGGAGATCAATCTGCATGGATGTAGTGTATATCAAAACTGTAGGCATGAGAAACACAGGAAGATAAAGACCATTAAGCAAATGCCAATTAATACAACTTAAACTGCTGACACAAGGAAGTTCTTGTGGTCACTGGGTCAATCAATTTTAGAAACTCTTTGGCTCTGCTTGCCAATGCAAGGTTCCACATATGTCAACCTAACCAGACCTCATGCAGGAACCACACTGGGCTTCTTGTTGTCTATCAGAACAATCAAATAATTAATGGGAACTACATTTTAGATCTCCATCGATACAGAGACATGCTTGCTACAAGTTATACTGCATCACATGGTTAGCAGCATCATGGATTGCCTACATGATGGATCACAAGATCAGCAGGTTAAGCTACTTGAGTCTAATCTAGGCTTGCAGATCCCGCAGAATGCCTGGAATGGAATGAGTACTGTTCAAAAGTCCTCAGCCATGGTTCAACACTTAGTCCATTCCACCTGCCCAGATCAATGGAAGGGTGGGAAAGGGACTGGATCGCTACTACCCTGTCAAATGTAGGAGTAATGGGTCCTGAAACAGTTGTCCCAACTGTACAGTATAAACCACCAAGATTTACTAATATTGTTTCAATTTTGTCTCTTTTTTCTTTAGATGAAGTGGTAAATCAAGGGGCCCAAGCTCAGATCACTGAATACCAATGACGGCCAGTGATCGCCATTAATACCCTGTCAGTGTCACCCCCTTCCCTTTTCCATGAATAAGCATTAAGGTGACAGACTGTCCGGGAACCTAATCCAGTGGAGAATGTCAAGACCCTTGATGGAAGATGCACCTCCAATCTAACTGAGCACCTCCTTTTTTTTGTTTTCTTTTTTTGGTGGGGGAGATGTGTGTGTGAGGCCATGTCTTAGCTCCTGCGCCTTTCGTCCTTTCTCACATTTACAGAAGCATCCAAGATCTTGTCTGTGATGCAAAGCCCTTTTCTGAGGGGTTTTGGGTGAGGGAAGCTGCAACAACTATGAACTGTATCCTTTTTTTTGGGGGGGGGGGGGGGCATTCAGTGTGCTATATTGCCCCAAGCCCCCAACATACCAGGTCAACAAGGAGAATTAACATCAACAAGTGGTTCCGAATCCTATTGTGAATCATTGAACAAGAGAATCAGGATTAAATAATTGGTTTCTAAGGCCATTTGAAACAAGGCAGTCATACAAACAATAAACCCCTAGGGACTACTTATAATATTGAAAATGAGAATAAGAGACTAATTTCTTGCAAGTCATCAAAAAAGATACCATCTCAAACTAATCTCACCACACTTGTCCAATAAGTGCATTTCTGCAAACGAATAATCCTGACAACATATGTATATATGACATACGTATGTCTCTGATCCCTCTCCTTTTGCTATCCGGAACATTTTCTCTTCCTCTTTCTCTTACTCAGTAATTGGTTTTGCAATCGTTTTCTCTATAAATATTTTTCACAAAATTGTTTTGTGGGTCATATGGAATCAACCTCTCTATGGGTAGGAATACCGATAGAGGTAAGGTTGCCTACAGCTGGATCTCCCCAGACCCCGCGAAAGCGGGACCCACACTGGGAGTTTGTTGTTGTTTTTGTATGGATGGGTGGGACAGGGGTGTGTTCAGGAACATATCATTCATCAAAGGGACAGGGGAATAGGTTCAGATGAGCTAATCTAAGGGGTCAAATTTCAAGTCTCACACAACCTATCCTCGTCATCACCCTCTCACCCCAATCCCCCTGCCTCATCCCTAGAAGCCGGCAACCGCAGCCTGCATCCATCCCAAAAGTGGGCTCAACAGCCATCACAGCTGCTAGTGAGTCAGCCTGTGCCCCACAACACTCCCCACAAACATCTAAGCCCTCTCCTCTACATCCTTCCCTCCTAGCCAACCTATTCCTCGATCCCCTTGCCCTATAATGACGTCAACCTGCCTGTCCATCCAACTGAAACATCAATGCGCTGTCCAGTTCCAAAACCCCTGCCTCCCTTCCATTATATTTCCATCTCTTTAGTCATTTTTCCTCTTTTTAATACTCTTCTCACTTCCATGGATTGTCTTCCCCTCTGTTTTCCCCTTCCTCGAGCTCTGGTGATTGGTATTATCGGTAGTGTGACACTCAGCACAGGGAACTAAGAGAAGTTGGTGGCATTTTCGGAGAACTAAAAATAATTTTATGATCTATCTGATTTTGGGAGTTTTGGATGAAGAACACTGCCAGTGTGGTCAACAGTGGTGGGCCGTAATCACCAATGACTGCCAGTGACATTCACCAGATGGCAGTACGGTCATATTGGGGGGGGGGGGGGGAGTAAAACAGAGAAGCAGGGATTTAGCCCCTTCATTTCTAACCCTACTTCCCTTCTCTCATTTGATACAACCCCTTCATTTGAGACAATCTCTCTCTCTCTCTCTCTCTCTCTCTCTCTCTCTCTCTCTCTCACACACACACACACACACACACACACACACTCATACACGCACACACACACTATAAGTACTCAAACATTAAAATGGATAACAAAATCACATAGACCAAGTTGTAAACAAGGATTACAATGGGGGTTATAGGGTGAGGAGTGGGGATGGGGCATGGGGGAGAAAAATCCATCCAAGAGTGGGTAAGTGTTCTGCCTGTTCATCAAAAAGTTTGTTTTAATTCTTTTCTTTTTGTCCCACAGTTATTGGGCCAAAAAAAGAGTAAAACGAACAGTTGGACATAGGTATGTAATTCTAACTGTAACCCATTTCCGCCCATCCCAGCCTCATCCTTTTTCCTGCTCGTATCTTTGAACAATCTCTGCTAGTCCTCCCCTTTCCCTTCTCTGTCTCCTCTTATTTCTTTACTCCACTCACAAGGTTAATCCACTTTTTCTTCTATATTTGAGCCCTATTGATATGGGAAACATCTCCCGTGGACTTCACCATGCTAAATTTTGCCCTTCTGCATATCAAAATGTTGTGGTTATGGCATGCTATATGATGTTCAAGCCACATCAGGTGTTGAGAACATGTTGCTGTTATGGGGGTGGTGACTAATTTGCCGGTGCTAGCTTCATCTCCATGCTCCAAATCCCCTATTCTTAGAGGCAACACTATGATACTAAAATGCCAAGCTAGGGTTTGGGACAATGCAGGGGAGGGGGAGGAGGAAAGGCAGACAAGGGTTAGGGAAGGGGAAAGACATCAAGGTTAACGTGGCTGGAATTGGAGCTTTAACCATGGAAAGGCGGGGAAAAAGGTAAAAGGAATGAGCAAAGAGAAGGAACAGGCAGAGAGCTAAGTAAGGGGCAGGCCGCCAAATCAACAGTTCACTACTACTGGAGAGTCCTCGGGTTAATTCAATAGCAATCAACATGTTGGGTTGCCAGTCTTGGGCTGGAGGTGAGAAGTAGGGGATACGTTGTACGTTTTAATAATCTAAAATCCAAGGGTCACTTTAGATGCTCTCACCCCACTCCTACACTCCCTCTATTCATACATCTCTTGTAAGACAACAGGGGTTTGCTACAGTGACGAACTAAAAACAGATTATCAAGAATAACTGAGAAATAAATAATCCTAATCCAACATAGGCAGTGTGAAAACATACCCTCAGGGCAAGTGCAAGCTGAGAATGTGTTGATTCAATTTGGTGCTGTGCTGCTGCTGAATGTTCAATAATTCCCTTTTGGAATGCAGTATCCACTTGCTCAAACATTGCTTTGCAGGACATCTCAAAAGCAGGGATTATAGAAGCCTCTAAAGTAGCCTTTAGTCCATCCTGAGGGAAAAATAGAGAAGATGGTACTCAGAAGGTTGTACAAAAGACGGATCAATGGACTAAACTTTTTCTAGGAATGTGAGTATTCTTGTTTTCTTCATGGATGGATACTCTTTCCTTTGCAAATAGCATTTTTACAGCCTAGTAACTAGTAACTATTGAGTTGTCCTGTGGATACCCTCTTTGCATCCTAGTTTTCATTCTTAACTTACATTCATTTATTTTTTCTTATCACCCACCAGGGTTAGAAAAATAAATTAAAAAAATAACAGCCAAATTATACAGCAATCATATCAAGAAGATTAACAATTATCTAAAGAAACACAAGATTTGAGGCTTATGGAAAACAATTCATTTTCCTGATATTGGCACATACCTGAAGTGCTTGTTTACCAGACGTTTGGAACTGAGCTTGGATTTGCCTTGCAACTGTAGCTTCGAGCTTTGAAGTAATAGACTTTTCAAGTTGACCCACAGCCTTGTCACCAACTCCTCTCTAATTAACAGCCGATGATGTAGGATTAGATGGGTAAAACTTTATGCAGAGACCTTGTCATGTCTACTTAGAATACAGACAAGCAAACACAATTGCCAAACCTGAAAGGAGTCTGAAATAGCAGAGGCGATAGTTTTCTCAACAATTGGAGTCAATGAGCGAGCTACATTTGTGGCAACAGCAGCCAATTCTTTCTTGATCGTTTTCTCCAACATGCCAAGCAAATCCTTGTTAACAAAGTTATTCATCAAAGCGGTAATTTGTTGAATACGATCTCGCAACGACTTTTCATGTTTAGCATTTTCCTCCTGTATTCGAGCCCACAGAGCATCTGTATTGGCTTTGATAGCCTTCTCCATGCTCCGTCCTAAAGCAGCTTCTAATCTTCTACCCTCTTTAGTAATTGGTACAGTAACCATCATGCTCATTTGCTTCTGCAATTCTTTCTGAGAAATCACCAGCTGCAGAAAAGTTCAGTGTAAGAAGATCACGGACCGGATATGGGACATAAGATAGGAATCTCAAGATAATGCAAACTGGAAATGCTCATTAAGGAAACACAAAATGATCACCTGATTAATCACATCCTGCATAGCAAGAAGCTGTGGGAAAGCAGCTTCCAAAGGTGGCACACTAGAACCAGTACCAGCCCCTTGCATCAGCTCTGCTGAATTTGAGATACTCCGAGAAGGAGATAAAGAACCAGATGCTTGAGAGTTCTTCCCTTTCTGTTTTTTCCCTTTGCCAGCTGGTGCTTGAGATTGTGCCACTGCTGCTGACACAGCAAAGTCGGTGCCCTTCCCAGCCATGCTGCTGGCTTCATCTTCTTCCTCCTCAGGTGAATTTGAAGGTTGTGCAAGAGCCTCCATTATGCTATTTCTAGCGTCTTCCATTCCGGAACTTTCAGATGGCAATGCACAACACTCTCGACTCATATCAGCCCCAAGATCTGATGCCTGGGAGAAGAAGGATTTCTCTTTCCTGTCTCTCACAATTTGGTGATCTACCTGAGTGGTAGACTCATCATTATTAGCAAAGCCTGCTTCACCCACAACTTTAACCTCTAGCTCAACATTTCCTGTATCATTAGTGACAACATCTTGAATCTTGGTTTCAATCTCGCCCTTCTCTGCAGTACGAGTCACATCACCAGATGATGTAGCCATAATCTCGGAGGGCGTTATCAAATGAGTAGGATGTTTGAACATGACAGGTGGATTAACATCGGAAGTATTCCCTTGCAAAGTTCTGCTATCGTCATTTGAAGAGGGCAAAGCAGCTGAGCTTGCCTGCGCATTATCAATTTGCCTATCAACAGGATAATCTGTGACAGCTTGATCTCCACGATTATCACTGGCTTTTCTGGATAAATTCGGACTAAGAGGAAGAGGTGGAGATGCAGGAGAAATATCAGCATGACTTGATGCTGATAGCAATGAAGCAGAGGTCGCATCCACATTTGAGGTAGTGATTTCCTGTTTGATGGAAGCATCAGAGGAAGTGCTTACAGGACACTTAATCTCAGGTGAACCCTCAAGGGCTGTAATTTGATTGCTTGGTTTTTGTGCAGGAAAGGGGACCTCAACAGCTTTTCTTCGTGATGGCTCTAACAGAGGAACAGGTTCAGCTGCATCATGAGAAATACTGGGCTCCGACTTTTCCACAGCCACAGTATCCATTGGTGATGGCAAACACTGCGAGAGGTCCAAAGCATACTGTTGTATAGCCTGTGTCTGAACACAGTAAAGCTGGACTAGGTGTTCTCCATGAGGCAAGATATCACTTGTCCCAGTAAAACTCAATATAGGCATAGTAACAGTAAACTCTGCCAAGTAATCCATACGAGTAGCTGCTGGATTGGCACTATACTCTAAATGTATTGCATATATGGCGTTTTTCTTGGCATTTGCAAGCAATAGAAGCCCAGCTTGAGATAATGTCACAACTTGATTAAAGAATGCTTCCTCATTTCGAGGCTCAGCTGAACTCTTCAACTCCAATGTCTGTATACATCGCCAGGATTCAGCATCACTAGGAAGCAGCCATCCTTCATCATCAGATGACGACCAAAGCTTTATCTCTCGATTAAGTGTTCCCTGTTTGAGAAGTGTTCAAAATGTACCAAAAGCTATCTCAAAGAAGAGCAGACATATAAGAAGTAAGGAAGGAAGCAAATTTTTACGACATACTAAATCCTAAGATTCAGGGAATATTTACACAAAGCCCATTAACTGATATATAACAGGTCAATACCGATGCATGAAAGATGATTAAAAAATCATTTATCTTGGGTAAATAGGCTATGTATAAAAGGCTGGGCAGAACCAAGTGAACCCAACCAATTAACTCCAGAGTCCCTCTTAGACCCCAGCAGGGGGGGGAGGGGAACGCGAGATGTGCATGGTGGCCTCAGTCCTGAAGTGCAAAATTTGTTTCTAGCGAAACAACAATTCGAAATGTATTCATTTAGGGTCGTTGGCAAACAACCTGCCAGGCTGTTAAGGACAAGAATTGTATATCTCTATTTCCCCCAATGCCTGGCGTCAGCAGGCATAAATTTTTTTTTCTCATTTTCCCTCTTATAAGACGAGACAATCTCAACAAAACTTGACCAAGAAAAGCAAGGGGAAAAGTACCATACCGCTGTGATAAGCATGATATGGTCCGGTCGATGAGGAGAAGTCAAAAACTTAGCTGCATCAACAGGCTGTCCATCATGGGGCCTCAGTACAAGAAGCGGAACTGCCTTCCTATCTTCCCAAATCTTAATCTGAACAATAACCACACTGTCAAATAATCCATTTTCTAGACATCAAAGGGAGACATAAGCACCAATACGTGTGCTGCCCAGCAAAGACAAAATCAGCGGATGAAATGCACACAATTAACCATTAGCAGTACCAAAACAGTAGGTCTTTCCAAAACTTCGAACTCCTTCAAGAGTCCAGGGAATTTGCACACAAAAAGAGCTCCAAGTCCCCTAGAGGGGCTAGCAAAAAAAGCTAAATGCAAAGACTAGTGCCTCAACTCTGAAGCACCCACAAAAGCTGGATTTAATAACAAGGAAAATACTTACAAAAGCCTGTAGACACTTAGATGAAAGTATTCCATAACAGTAATCCTAATTCCTATACATCTTCGTCCTTCAAGATCAAGAAAATCCTTTTCTTCCTCATAAAACACACGATGACCATTAAGCAAAAGACCAGTCTCAAGATTACGTAAAATAATAAATTGCTGCAGCATTCAACTGATATTTGGCACAATGTTAATGTGCTTGAATGAACATGGTCAGTGGATGGCATAAGAGTTATTTCACTACTTAAAACGAAAAAGTAATCTGAAAGAACAAACCAAGTTGCCAGCAACTATGGAATATGCTCCAATGGGTGGATTTTATACACAACCAACAATCCAACTAATCAACTGAAATAGAAGAAGAGTACTGACACGACCACAAGTTGCAACACAATATAACAAATGTTAGCAAGACCATTGACCCAATAGTTCAACGAAATATTAATAGAGATAAAGATGAGTTCCACCATAACCAAACACAAAATAAACTAGATCCCTGCAACATGAATGTTGAAACTAATAACTAACTGGAAAAGTATAGTACACTGTGCACAAATCTGAGATAAAAACTAGCATACATATAGTGGAGCAGATAGTAACACACCGTCCCATCTTTGGAGGCAGAAACTAGACGAGTGGTCATCCATTGGCACATTGATAAGTCAGTGACCTCTCCTTCATGTTTGCCAACAAGTTGAATCCCATCGACCACCTTGTCCAAAGGGCACTCTAGAGGCTCCTCTGCCACGAATTCAACACCTCTGCCTACTTTTGTGGTGTCAATCCTAAGGACACTTTTGCCAATGGCTACAACCAGTATCTCCTGCAGAGTGAAGTGTTAACAGAATAGACCATCACCACTGTAGCATAAAATTACCAGGCAACTCTTGGTAATGAAATAAATGAAACAATGACCAGGGTACACTGTAAAATGTATTGCAAGGTCACGTACTTGTTTGTGGCAATGCCAACAGACCCGTGGATGAATAGATCCTTCTTCCCCACTGATATGAATAGCAAGCACCACTACTCCAGAGATTTGTGACTTATCTTCCTCACCTGGTCCTTCAGATATCTTCCATACATAAACTCGTCCATCTATGCTTGCACTGCATAAAGTGAGGTCAGTTAATTTAAAGACAAAAATTGAACTGAACAAGGAATCATTATCAATCATCATAATACCTAGCCAAAAGATGAACGTCTTCTGCAAAAAAGGCCATATCTGTTACCCTCTGCAGAGAAAGGACAAATAGATAAACAAGAAAGCTCACCCAGACGATATATCATAAAGCCATAGATCTAGAAGCCTAGAACACAAATTAAAAAAAATACAGGAGGCAGACAGCTAGCAAAAAGTTGAATTGCACTAAGTTGTCCCCAATTGCAAAGACACAACTGACATGTAGCCAGGTAACATTCAATTACCCTTAGCGGTTATGTTGCTTGGACTCGGGCACAGCGTGTCAGACACAGGCGCATATCCGTGTGTCCAACTTGGCAGAAGCAATAATTGAGGATACGGGTATCTATGCCCAAAGATTGGACAACGTGGGTACTCCATGAATACAGGCATGGGGAGACAACAACATTTCAAAATTTAGATCTGTTATTAAATTAACATGAACATTTTCATCAAATTAAGTTTAATTTTAATTTACTGTAAACATCCTTGAATTATTCCGTAAAGGGGAAAAGTTAAGTGTTGGATTACTATTAAAATTAAGAAATTAAGCTTAATAGGAAAACAAAATTAACTAATCCGGCTTTGAAAATAGGAAAGTTCATCAGTGAAATGCTTAAATCATGGATCACTAAAGTCAATAATAAATTACCAAAACCAATATATATTTAGCTTCTCTATCCTTCCTTGCTGTTTGGCAACAAAAAGGGGAAAAAAAAAGGGAACCAAAGGGGAACAAAAGAAACCCACATCCCTGATGTGTTAATTAGCAGCAGAGGCGCCCAATGAGAAAAGGCCAATCCTAGCCTGCAAAACCCTAGCCTGCCCCGTGCGAGAGGGGGGGGGGGGAAGCGACGTAGAGAAGAAGATCGACAAACAAAGCAGAAGTGCAAGAACATATAATTGAAGCTTCTAGAAGTAACGCAAGCTTTACATCAAGAAGCTTTCGCCATCATGAGTCCCCTCTTCTAGGCTCCTTCCCCCCCCCCCCAAAAAAAATCAATTTCTTTTAAGCCCGACTACCTGATGTTGATAACTTACCATGTTTGAGTGCCAAACAATGTGTCCAACCCGAATTCAGTGTCCATACCCGTGTAGTGTCATGTCAACACAAGTACGGCTGGTTGAAGATCCGAATCAAAGCCTTAGTTTAAAAAGGGGCGCCGCTTGCAAGGCAAGGACCACTGCGCCTTGCCGCGGGTCAAGCAATTCCCATTCCAAAAGTATGAGGAGGAACGCAATTAGTTGCGCTTCAGGCTGGGGGGGGGGAGGCGACTCAGGCGTGTACCTTTTGGGTCTTGAACAGAATCTCAATAAAATTCATGAAATTGAGCACAAGTACCTGTGTACTACCATAAGAAGCCCTGTTTCTCCATGAATCATGCATCAAATCTTTCTGTCCATTGATTAATTGGTGTAATTTTCAGATCTAGGGTTTTATTCAAAAACCCTAGATATAAGAATTGGATGGTAATAATGGAATAATATCTCCACCACCATCAAAGCTATAATACATAACTACGGTGGGCAAAGAATCCCCAATGCCATTTAACTCATTCAGAATACAGACCAACACCATTGTACTCTTCAAGAATCCACTTGCATAACTTTTCTCAAGCTAAGTTGTCTATCAGTCTCACATACAAGGAAAAAGAATAGAAACGGAAATAAACGAATGAGGTAAGAACAAGAAGAAAAACAAAAAGGGTATCCCATCAGTCTCTTCTACAAGAACTTCGAATTATTCCTTTTGACATATGGTCGATAGATAATCCAACTTATGAATCTTGGCTTCCATTACAATTGCTTAGATTTTTATACTTAACTACACGCAAGCCGTACTGTCGTAGCAGGTTCTAGCTTCTCTCCTCTCTTCTTATCTTCACTACTTTAAAGTCCTGCTTTAAAAAGCTTTGCATGCTGCAAACAGCCTATAGGCGATTGTAAGCACTGAATTTTTTTTCTTCAGTCTGTTTGTAACAGTGTCTACAACACCAACAGTAAGAACTTTCATTTCATTGGAGTAATAGTGTTACTGAGTTGAACACATCAAGGATAAAAATGGAATTCGTCACATCAAAATGAATACAAAAACAACCAAAGGATTCCCACCCTGACTAGCCAAGAGATAAAAGTGCAATAATCACAATATTGCTCACCCATACGTATATGTAAAGCACACAAATAACACAGTGAAAAGTTTCACAGCTCAACCTCTTCATCCATTTGGAGAATAAAGCAGCACATAACTCCAAACCCTCAATAGCGCCAAACAACATTCGGCTGTCCAATAAGAATATATTTCCAAGCATATGTTGTCCAGCATAGTTCACAAGACCACTTAAAGTTATTAAAAGAGCAAACAAATAAGCTATAACGATACAGCACGAAAACCATACAGGCCATTCCACAAATACATGAAGCTTAAAGGATTCTCAGAGGGATGGCAAACCTGAGTATGACCGCGAAGTAGATACCTCGATGCAGTATTAATATTAAGGACTCGTATGGCGCCCAACTTAAGCCCATAGCATATGTACGTCTTGTTGACAGCAATTTGCTGGCCAAGAATGAGGCCAGGATCGGAAACATACTTTGTAATAGGAGTGACTTCCAACTGTGGCTGCTCTTCGCCTTGCAGCCTAACATCAACATCATAAACCACTTGATCACCTACCAAATGCCGTCCCCTGGGGAGCTTACTGCTGGGCATACGCATTGGTGCTGGCTGAGAGATGGCAACATGGATATTGTGAAGTGGCTGCACAGACGGGGAGACAGGGACATTGGGGGGCATTGAATACTCGGACGAAGAAGGAGGCTGAACAGAGGGCAATGGAGGTGTAGGCTGATGGGAATACTCAAAACTGGGAGCTGGGCTGCTGAGCAAGGCCATAAGTCTAGCACCAGGGCTCGGATTCTGAGGTGGGGCACTTGGGATAGGCTGCAAAGGGGGTGTAGGGAACGAGGCAGACCTCTGGGCGTGCAAGTTAGAAAGCTGATCTTGAGGGAAAGGGGGCATGTGATAATAAGGAGGTGTTTGTGGGGGATAAGAGTAAGGCCCAGTTGGTGGGGGATAAGAAGCAGATGGGGATGGAGGTGCATAGTTAGCCCCCAAATTGCTAGGGTTTTGGGTAGGGGTTGCTAAATTTGTTGTGGGTTTGAAGAATTTATTCATATCAAACGGCCCCCCACCCCCTGGTTGTTGCTGTGGTTGTTGTTGATTCGGATTCCCAGTTGAAGTCATCGCAACACAACACCCCCAAGCAAGATTTCACAGCATCAACAACAAAAAAAATCCCCAGAAAAACAACACCCTAGGCCAATAAAACTATAAAAAAAACAACAAATCAAAATATCAGAAACAGATCTGAAATGGGTTAAGCATTGAAGAATGATAATCAATGAATATACTCTACTAAACGACATAAATGGAAAGAGTTACCGGACTTGCAGAAGATGGGGATCCGAAGGTGACGGGAAGGGCGGAGAGAGAGAGAGAGAGGAGGACCTTCAACAAATGAAGTTAACGCAGTTGTTGAAGAGGATGGATTTGAGCGGCGAACAGCGGTTTGTATTTGATTTGAGAAGGATTTTGGGAGAGACGATAAATATGAATTGAAGATTGTTTCTGCAAAACGCCAGGGCTTGCGACCTTGCGTAATTGCAAGCAGTAAGCTGTACCACTGAGATTGGTGACGAAAATGTTTCGTTCTTTGTTAAATTATTATTATTATTTAATTTTTCACGAACATTTACTTGCTTTAGTTAAATCCCATTAGACGTCAGCTTATTTATATTTTTTTTTCTTTCCTTAAAATATTAAGCTTGGCAATTTAGGGATGAGCAAAAAAATTTAGTAGTCAATTTCGGACATGGAATTGGTTTGAATCCAATGGGTATGGACTTAGATTCAGTTAAACTCATTTTGAGACTGGTTTCAAAATCAAATTCTGAAATTTTAAAACTGGAATCAGACTCAGTACCTATAATCCGTTCAAAATTTAAATAATTTTGATGAAAAAATATAAAAAGATAAGCATTTATCCCCCAAGTGATGTATCTTCTGTGCCTAGACCCAACCTTCAACTATTATAGTTTATCTTTTTTGTCTTTTTTGCTTTCAATTTATGTTCGACTTACTATTTATGCGTTTCGATCGCTATGAATTTCTTCCTTTAACTTTGGTACTTCTCCTTATGAGTTTTGGTACTTACTAGGCATTTGCTTTTATATTATTTTGACATACTCTCCCTCTTTCTCTTTGTATATTTCAAGCAAATTGAAATAATTTTTAGATTTCTCGCTCAGTTTGTAATCTTAATTTGTGGATTTGTGGTTAACACTATTTCTAATTCTCAAATTTATTTTAGAGTACATGAATCTTTCTTTACTATTTACTACATATTTGATTAGTCTTATAATTTGGGTTTAAGGAATTTTGGCTTCAGCTATGGATTTTCTAAGGGGAAAATATAAAATAAAAAAAATTGACTTAGGAACCAGGTACCGCAATCGAAATTGATCCCGGTTGGGTCCAATACCAAGCCCAAACTTTTCAGGCTCAAGTAGATCGATTCCAGAGCCAGTTCCAAATTCTAGGAGTTGGTTCCAACCAATTCCGGTTCCTGAAAATTCAACTAAACATTTAGTCCCGCTCCCCTACTTGTGATCAAAACATATGTATTCTGAGGTTTGAGATGTAGCTATGCTATTCTTTTTTTTAACCCCTATTTTTAACTATTATTCTTTATGTCAATCGTGTGAATAATATAAGATGATGATATACACGAGGAAACAAAAATCAAGAACTAAACATTGGATTTAATATTATAGAAGTTTAACCATGTCAGCAGACTTTCTTATTCACGCTCTTGTTAAATGTGAAGTAACAGTAATGAATTCAACAAGAAGTTAAATTTGTTATATGAGGGCAATTTAGGTAATCATTTACTTAAAAAATTACCTTAAATTTGTAGCTTACTAAAGAATACAAGCATAATGAGTACTTAGTTACGTTGTTATTGTCAATGTCCCTCTCTTCATCCTAGTTACTACCTCCCCTCCCCCTTCAAAACTCCCCCCCTGTACTCAAATCAGCATCAAATCTGGGTAATAATAGAAATAAGAGATTTTTGAAATTTAATAATCCTAACTTTTGACAGTTTGCAAAACAATAATTAGAACTTAGAAAATTACTCAAGCAATTTGCACTTCTAAGTGGATTATTTCCAGCATACTACCAATGAGCCCAACTTGTGTAAGAGTTGATGTGGTGGTGGTGTGGGCAAATGTGATTGATACAATTTAGAAAAAAAAAAAAAAAAGGTTATGCTGACTTATTTTTTTAACACATCAAGTATGTTGACCAATTTTGTTTGAATACATGTATCTTCCCTCTCTTCCATTTCTCTCTCCTCCGCTTAACTAAAAATAAAACCCTAAGTGCCCACTAGAAGAACATAAGAAAGCCCACATTTTTCAACCCTGAAACTCTTAAGTGTTGCTCTGATTTTGATTCACAAACTTAGGGCCTGTTTTTTTTATGGGTCAATTTATTTTTACCCACTTCAACCTATTTCAACTTACTTCAATCTATTTCAACCTGTTTCAACCCATTTGAAAAAAAAATACTAACTTCAACCCACTTCAACCTATCTTAACCAACTTCAACCCACTTCAACCAACTTCAACATACCCCCTTCATAATTTTAATAATTTATAAAGTATCATGTGAGATTTAGGGTCTGTTGTTTTCGTGAGTAAATTGGGTGGGTAAAAGGGTGAAGTATGTTGAAGTAGGTTGAGGTGGGTTAAGGTAGGTTGAAGTTGGTATTTTTTTTTGGAAGTGAGTTGAAATAGGTTGAAGTGTGTTGATGTTGGTTGAAGAGGGTTGAAGTTGGTATATTTTTTATGTGGTGGGTTGAGGTGGGTTAAACTAATGAGAATGTAATTAATGTGTGATAATTTATGAAGTTATCGAAATTTTGTGAAATTCTTGTTTATTCTTTTTAATTTTTAATTTTTTAAATTTTTTATTTTTAGTTTTTTATTTTTCGTTTTTCGTTTTTAATTTTTCATTTTTTTTATTTTTTCTTTTTTATTTTTTTATTGTTTTTGTTTTATTTTTTATTTTTATTTTTATTTTCA
>JACYFF010031959.1:80434005-80450174 GCA_017589665.1 Selenicereus undatus
ATAAAAAAAATAAAAAATAAAAAATAACAAACAAAAATTTCACAAAAGTTGGATAACTTCATAAATTATCACACATTAATTACATTCTCATTATTTTAACCCATTTGAACCCACTACATGAAAAATATACCCACTTAAACCAACATTAACCCACTTCAACCTATTTCAACCTATTTCAACCCACCTAAAAAAAAATACCAATTTCAACCTATCTCAACCCACATCAACCAACTTCAACCCACTTTACCCTTTTGACCCACCCAATTTACCCATAAAAGAAACATGCCCTTAAGTGTGAAAAATTCGAGGGAAGGGAGAAACAGGCCTATAGAGGAAGATGCTGAGAAATAAGAGTACAATATCTAGTAGGGTTGCCATTGTTGTAAGGTCTTCAACTTTGGCAAGGCAAGGAAATTTAGCTGACAAAGTTAAAAAATAGCAATAGCGAAATACTTTCATGATGATCCTACTATCAATCAAGCCTGCAAAAGACCCCCACATTGTGAGAAAACATTTTATAATATTAATTTTGGAAGATAAGTACATTTTGGTGTTAAATCAAAATTAGAGTATAAAGATTTTAGCTTTAAATTGAAATTGCGATTTGAGGTAAATTTCTCTTGCTATGTGAATGAAGATTATGGATTTAGGAAGAAGATGTAGAAATAAAAGTTATTGAGACAAACTAGATTTTCAAGGAGTTGGTTGGTGAGATTGACAGAATAGAGCTCGAAATGAAAAGCAACGAGGGTATTGAAGGGAGGTGGTAGCAAGGGTGGAACATATGATGATGAAGGTAATGACATTATGAATATGAATGAAGAGAATGTTAAATTGAGAAGTAGGATTAGAAAGGGGAATAAGAAGAGGAAAAGGTTTAAGGAAGAAATAAAGCTTATAAAAGAATGGCAGTTAAACTCAAGGCTTCAAACAATGGTGGATGTGGAGAATTCTGGGTGTGTTTCTATTTATTTATTTTTTCTTTAGTGTTTTTTACTGTTGTAATGAAGGCAAATTAATAGTGTGTTAGGGATAGATGTAAAGGATTAATGGTTTGTAACTTTTTCGTTGGGGTAGGCTTGATATGTACTTTGGTATTGAGTGTATGAATGAAATTGAATTTTAAAGATGAGAAACACAGTGCTAGTTTCTTATTTAATTGTATTAGTTTGATAAACAACAACACATGTGATAAAGCACCAACAAGTGCTGATGGGAGTCAACTGTAGTTTGCATTACATAACAGAAAGCAATGTTTTACAGGTTGTGCAATACACAGAGTAATGTTTGTATTTGTTGTGGTGAAGTTGATACTTCAATGACAAATACATGATATAATCCATAGAAACATGAGCTACAAGTATTGGCTAAGGCAAAAAAAAACAAAAAAAAAAAGCTAGCTAGTAATGTTCAACCTTGGTAGAATAGCACATTATATCTGATGCCCTAATTCTCATACATACGAATAACCCCCTTTCAAAAAGAACAAGACATTAATCATAAATCCTTAGCCGGTCACATGTATAAAGGCAGCACACAGGAATGGGTCTTTACTAGGGATGGCAACGGGGCGGGTTGGGGACGGGGAGTATATTCCCCGTCCCCGTCCCCGCTGGAATCCCCGCCCCCCGTCCCCGCCCCGTTCCACGCTGCGGGGAAAAAATTTTCCCCCGTCCCCATTCCCAGCGGGGATTTAATCCCCGTCAGGGCCCCAACGGGGATTTTTACCCGCTGATTTTCCCTTACCTTCTAAACTCTTTACGATCATGAGTACCAAATCCAGTACATACCTAGGATTTTTACAAAGAAAATTACATATATAACCTTAGTTGTTTCATTCAAAATTTTTGAAAATAAGGTTATTTTTGTAATTTTAATTAAAATTGGGGGCGGAGGCGGGGATTTTTCCCAATCGGAGAATTGCGGACAGGGATGTGAACGGGGCAAAATCCCCGGCGGGGAAATGGGGACGGGGACGGGTTGAACTATGTCCCCGTCCCCGTCCCCATCCCCGAGCGGGGATTAATTTTCCTCCCCGTCCCCTTTGGGAACGGGGATTTTCCCCCACTTCGGGGCGGGGCCCCGGCGGGGACGGGTATTCCCCAACTTTTTGCCATCCCTAGTCTTTACTGTGGGGGCATGCTAAAAGGCTGGTAGTTGCAACTAGCTAATAATGTTTGAGTGAGCATGAGTGGCTACTCTTGATATGTAGGGAGTGTGGTATAGAAGATGATGGCATCCCCTATAAGGGTGTGCAAAACTGGTTAACTGGAGTTTCGATTAACCAAAAATCGGTTAACCGGTTTTTCGGTTCGAAAAAATTCCGAACTGTAACCGAACCGAAAATTTCGGTTAACCGTTTTTCGGTTAACTGAAAATTTCGGTTTGTCCAAAACCCGAACCGTAACCGAACCGAAATTTTCGGTTAACCAGTTTTTTAGTCCGGTTAACCGATTTTTCGGTTCAGTTACCGGTTAACTGTTTACAAATAATAAAAAACTTATACTTTCTTACCTAAATTTGTCATTCTTTCATGTTCACATTCTTTTTATAAAAATTAAACTTTGGTTACCATTTATAAATAATAAAAAAGTGCACGTTCTTACCGAAATTTTTTATTTTTTATGTATAATTTTTTTAAAAAATAAAATTAGTTTCGGTTCGGTTAACCAGCGCGGTTAACCGAATTTTCAAATAATCCGAACCGTAACCGAACTGAAAATCGAAAAAAAAATTCGGTTTGGTTAACCGAACTGACCTTTTTGAAAAATTTGTTTGGTTAACCGGTTTTTTGGTTCGGTTTTCTCGATTTTTCGGTTCGGTTTTCGGTTTCGGATTTTTTTGCACACCCCTAATCCCCTAGGGTATAATAGGAAGAAAAAATACAGTAAGTTCCTTTATTTTAGGAGAAAAAGTTATTTTTTAAAAAAGTATCACTAAAAATTAAAAAAGCTACCTTACTAGTTTCTCCTTGTAATACCTTATCTACCCTTGCTGACTGCTCTTCCCTTGCCTCTTTTAGATTTGAACCTCCACCCTTAGTCTTATTTACAGGCTCAACTAGATGCTTTCTTAGTTGTTGGTTGTGGTTGTGAGCTATTACCTGAATCAGATTTGTTAGTGCAACCCTTCCTATCATGTCCAACTTGATGGCATATGATTCAGATCAGTTGCCTTCTGCCCTAATTAATTTGCTTGGCTTCTTTTGATCTTCAAGGGGATCCTTTATTCTATTTTTATTAGGTCTGTTATGCTTAATTTTTAGTGGAAGAGGTTCAAGGCCTTTCTCCAACACAAGGAGTAATTGAACCTTCATATGTTTCATGTACCTCTGCCTTTTAAAGTAACCATGCACATAATATTCAGCATCTTGCTTGAGCCATGTTGCATAAGCAATGACATAACAACAAGATAAACCTGTTAGATCCCATTTTCTATATAATGTAGGTCCTAGTGTTAAGGTCCACATGAAGATTATCAAGCCCGTGTTTAACATTGAACATTTTTGTTACTTGATAGCATGTGAAAACTATTTCTTACTTCTTCTTATTTTATCTCCTGTTTGCTTATAATTTTAAGGCAAATGTCATCTTCTAAGCACTGCCTCATTACTTTCTTCACCATAATCCTCTCTATAATTGTCATTCTTATGTCTTCCAACATATCTATCAAATGCTTGCATCTTGCTTAGGCATTGTACGCATTGAAAGTAGAGATGAGAAAGCCCAATCCGACGCGATAATACGACATGAGCCCGACCCAAAGTTACTGAGATAAACATGAACCTGAGCTGAGCTGAACTAAACTAATTTCGATCCTAAGTCGACATGATTTGATCGTTTGCTGTGAAAACATGTTATTTTTTAATTTTAGGAAAATCCAAGATATTTTCAAGACTGAAACAAAATTGACATGTTTACTAAATAGGTCAACCCAACCTGTAATGACCCAGTAATTAATCACGCTTAAATTAATTTCAAATCTGGCATTATGCAAATAATTATAGTTGTTCGAAGCATTGAGCCGTGCAATTTTTTTATTATTGTTGTTGTTGTTGTTGTTGTTGTTGTTGTTGTTGTTGTTGTTGTTATTATTATTATTATTATTATTATTATTATTATTCAAAATGCCCATGTGTTGTTAATATGTGCTAATACGCATTTTTTCATAAAGTTGTAAAATGACAAATAACATTGCGTATATATAAGGTCAATGAAGTAAAATAAATCACGATGTATCCGAACGAGATCGGGAAAATTACCAAATCCTTTTTTTTCTTAATAATTAAGGAAAGTGGGGAGCGAATGGGAATTAGGCATGTGGGTTTTGTGATAAGTTTAACATTTAATGGGGGCTTTGACTAATTTACAAGAAAAAGTTTGGGAAAAGCAATCAAATAAAACAAAAAAAAAGAAGAATGGGAGTTTGATTGCTACAACCAGCCTGCGACCCCCCTTCTCTGTCCTCTGCCAGTCACCTCTGCAAACTTGCCAGCCACAACCTGACCCCAGTCGTTGACCAATGTTTGCCCAGCATCGTCGCCGTACAATCCCGCCGCCCATGCCTCCCTCCTTCTCGCCCGCTCGCTCCCTTTCTCTTCTCTCTGTTCTAGGCTGGCCTGCCTAACCGAGACAAGGTCTTGAGCTACCCGGAACTCGACACCACCGCTAAGATCCACCACCATCTCCGACCTCTCTCGTTTCAGCCACCAACCAATTCTCGCCCTCACTCAAATTTGCATCCAAGGTAACTTCATTTTACCTTTCTTCTATTTAAATTCTAAGTTTAAAGATGTTGTGGTTGTAGAGTTTGGCGATTAATGACCTAATTGTGCAAATGAATTGAATGAGTTGGTTGATTCTTGAATGATGTGGGAATGAATTTGGTGAAGTATATGAGTAGGTTTTATCAAATTTACTTGATTTAGTTCATGCCAAGTTATTTAGACAAGATTATAGATGGGTTGTTTGAATGATGTTAGAGTTAGATTATTTGAATGAAGTTAGTATTAATCAGTGGATTGAACTAATCAAATAGGCACGATAAAGCTTGGATAAAATGGACTGGAGAATGGGTGAGAAAGTGATGCTTGATTGAAGAATTGAGCAAATTATGAAATTGTGGGATTAATTTGAGAAGATTGTAAGTATGGAGAGCAAGGGGATGGAACTAGAGAGCTTGTTACCCTGAATTAGTTCGAATATATGCCTAGGAATGATTTGATTTGGTTAATTGAATAAATGTGTAGTAAGGGAATATTTTTTTAGAAGTTGTATAAGTCGAAATTCATACAAGGTTAGTCGAATTAATCAAGTGTCTAAGGTTGGTGAGTCAATGCTCGAACTAAGTTGGCGTTGGCAAGAACGAGACCAAAGTTTACAAAGAGAATATTGGGGCTATTCTTGTAAGTAAACAAAAAGGAAAAAAACCACAAGGCATTTCTAAGTCAGAGCTTGAAATGTTAGCCAATTCTTGTTAATTGTGATAACTAAAAGTATATCGATGCCATGGAATGAAGACTTATCTAAGCAACTCTGGACACATGATTTGAGTCAAATCGTAAAAAAAAAGAAGGAGAAATTAATTCCTTTCCAAGTACGTTATTGCTTGTACCCTTCAAAGATGTTTAAGTTTACATTTATTAATGTTAGCAAATTTTTGTTTGGCCATTGGAACCTTTAGGACCATTTCAATGTTCATTGTTTGATAAGCCATGTTCAGTGTTCATAAATATCTGCTAGCACAATTCAGTGTGGGCCCTTCCTGTTAAACGGGAATTCATAGCTCATTGTAATTACCATGGCTACTATTCATAGACATAGGGTCCAAATCCCAATTAAATAATTAATTATTAACTATTTATTTAGTACAACGTTTCTCAAAGGACATTTGCAAACACTGCTTTGACATTACGTGCGCTCATTCAATCGTGTGAAAGCCCATTTAACTGTACAAGGATAACGTATTGAGTAATCGCTCATCTTCAATGGTTTTGTGTTTTCAAACTATTTTAGGGAACAATCGGAGAGCAAGCGAGTACCCAAGGAAGTTAAGGGCCCAGGAGACGTGGGCCAGGGCAGCTAATGCTAGTTCTCTAATCCACTTAGTTTTGCGGATGTAGTTTCGCTTTTAAGTTGCTAATGAATGTTGCACAGATTGTAAATTCATTTTGGACTAAGTTTTATCATATGACTTAGCTTGTAAAATCTTGGAGACGGGTTAAACTCGAGTTGTTTGTGTAATATACCCTGGGGTTACTATTCAGCTGCTTATGGTTCTCATGCATAGCCTTGTCCCTATAGGTTGGTGGTAACGCCCTACCTGCATAATGCTTTCCTCTAGCCCTAATATTCATTAAAGCAGGTAATTAAAAGTTAATCTAGCTGGGGTGTTACACAACCTTACCCATTTCCTAACTCTAATTGAAAGTCTTAACTATGTTGTTTACAATGGCATTACATCTTGAATCAACTCTCATGAAAACCCTACAAAACAACCTAGGGTTCTGAAATACAAAATGTTCAGCAGCCTTAGAAGATTCAAGCTTAAGCACCTCCAATGCATCTTTGTAATCAATCTCGTTGTATGCTTTTGTTGTATTCTAAAATAGTAGCTTCAATTCCTCACCTTTGTGAGCCTTCTTTCAATTTGCACAGATATGCCAAGCATAGTGTCTATAGTCACAATTAGGGATAATGGTGGATGCAACATGAAGTGTAGACTATAGGTGGATGAAAATGAGTTAGGAAATTTATAGGGGTTTTTTTTTGTGTGTAAAAACATAGAAAAATAAGTATAAAGTCAGGTAATAATTAAGTGAAAGAAAGATTACCTTGTGTTCATATGAAATAATTGCCAAAGCTCATGTGTGTCTCTAAGACAATTAGTCATATTCCTTAAAAACCACTCCTAGATGTTTTTGTTCTCACCTTCAACAACAGCCGAGGTAAATGAAAACATTTGGTTGTCTCCATCCATGCCAATAACAGCTAAAAAACAACCCCCGGATTGTTTCTAAGAAGCAATCATCAATGCATAGAACAAGCCTCTAAAATTGTTGCTTGTATTTGACCTCTTAAGCTCCTCAATATTCCTTCATAATTTAGAATAATGCATCCATTAAACCATGCAACAATTTCTGAGATCTGTCTTTAGCTTTGTAAGATGTCCATTGAGGGATGATTACCCCATAGATCCTCTTCATTTGTTCAATCAGTTCCTTGGTAGGTTAATAAACCATCTCTTTGAAGCTCATTATATAATGCTTTGTAATCCATGAGTATTTCAGCTTTTCTATTTTTAATCATATTTCTTATGCGTTTATGCTAGTCATTAACAGACCTGATTACCCATATTGCTTGACCTTTGTCTGAAGAAGTTGCTCTCATTTTGCATACTATACTTGCCCTTTTCCTTTTTGAGTCATATATATCTATTCTTAAGCCAATCCCTTGAGGCATAGTATACTTGTCTATTGTATGTCAAAATTTTTGAGCAATTTTAAAGTCGTCCGAACATTCCACTTAACTTTTTATAATCAGTATGCTTATAAACCTTCACAAGTCTATCGTTCCTCCTTAATAGCTTAGGAACAACAACAACTCCCAGTATGGGTCCCGCTTTCGCGGGGTCTGGGGAGATCCAACTGTAGACAACCTTACCTCTACCGGCATTCCTACCCGTAGAGAGACTGATTCTAAGAGACCCACGAAAAGAGTTTTGTGAAAATAATTTATAGAATTAAGATTTTGCGAAAACAATTAATGCGAAAACATTTTATAGAAGAAATATTCCATAGCTTAGGAACATCATCATTATTCTTACCTCTGGTGTCCAATTCTTATTGAAGTCTTCATCCTCACTCTGGAATCCTATATCCTTGATCTTTGCAAATTGTTGGAACTTTAGCATTGGATTCATCACTTTGCTTCTATCTTTTATGTTCATCATCTTAGCTCTAATAGTTTTCTACTCATCATCACTGGTCTCAATCAAGGTTACCAGAATCAAACTAGACCGGTCGGTTCAACTGGTCCCACTGGGAACTAGCCAACGGTCCAGTTCAATTTTTGGCAACAAACCGTGCCCCATTAAGCTGATCAAAAATCGGTCAAAACCTACTTGAACTGGCCGAATTCACTGTTCGACTGGATACTCAAACTAGTTCAAGACTTAGTTTTTTGTTTCAATCATTAAAAATTATAGTGTGTTGATAAGAAGATTCATACCCTTAACCTTATCTTAGCTTGGAACTTCATCCTAAGTCTCCTACCGCCTAGGCCACTCAAGATTTGTGTTAGATGGGTGACTTGCCAAATTAATATATTCTTCAACTGTTTAATTTTTCCTCC
Organism: Selenicereus undatus; assembly: GCA_017589665.1. Lineage (NCBI taxonomy): Eukaryota > Viridiplantae > Streptophyta > Magnoliopsida > Caryophyllales > Cactaceae > Selenicereus > Selenicereus undatus. Next base: position 80,442,357 of record JACYFF010031959.1, read on the forward strand.
CCCTTCATTAATCCTTTTATTTGTTGATTACACATTAGCAACTCAAAAATATCTTTCCAGTTTATCATTAATTTTTGTTCAAATTAAATAATGGTATTTTGTTACTCAAGGTAATTCATGAAAACCTTCAAAATTTAAGAAACTATATTACTCATTTATTACTAAAACATTAGAATCTAGAAATTAGCCATTCGTGATAGTATTTATTGGAATTTTTTACCTATCTAAGTTTGGAATTTAGTTATATGAATAACAAATTATCTATAATTTAATAAATTATGTTAAAAAGATTTTATCTAGTCTAGCCAGCCTAACTGGTCCGTCCATTGATCTACTAACCTTATTGGTTTACCCGCTGGTTCGATTCTGGCAACTTTGATCTTAATATCACTAACACCTGTTTCTCTTTAATCATTAGCATCCATTTCACTATCCAATCCATCACCATTGAAGTCAATATTTCCTCTTCCCTTTTGGTTTTAAAGTCAACGCTTCCTTCTCATGCCTTATCTTAACGCCTGTTTAGGTTCAACTTTAGGTACAAACTCATTTTCACCTGAACTTTCACTGTGGGAACTCTCATTAACCAATTTCTGCTAAGGAACGGGTTAGGGTCTTGGGTCATCTCAGGCCTATTCATTGTTCATTGGTTTTGCAAAATCCTTCCCTTTGTTAATAGCAGTAGCTGGGGGAAATATTGGTGTGATAGTTAGACTAGGGCCAAAGGCTGCCCCAAAGCTAGATGGAGGAGTTGGTGTTTGTTCAACCTAAAATGCTGACATTTTAATACCGTTTTTACACTTTATTTTATTCATAATAATTATTAAATTAGTAATTTTAACTGTATTTATTACATTTTGTAGGGCAATGTGAAATGACAAAAACAATAGCAAGGCTGAAGAATTAGGCTTAAAAAAAAAATGAAAAGAATGCACAACTTCACAATCTCTCCAAGCTTGCGCCAGCTAATAAAGCCCGTCCTGGCACCTCATCTCCTTCATTTTCTTTCAGTTGCTTGCTACTTACTTGACCTGTCCCCCATCTCATCTCTTCTCTATCCTCCTATCCTAGCAAACCCATGTCCCCATTTTATTATGTTCTTTCTACTTTATTGCCTGGTAAAATCAGGATGTCCTCTATCTTATTCTTCTACTCCTTTCTTCATCTACCATACCCAGCACTCTTTGTGCCTCACCACCATCAATTCTCATCTTGATTACTTACATCATCAACCTTGAGCCTTTACATCTCCATCTCTCTCATCAAGTTGGGTGAATAATTGGGTTTTAATGGAAACATTCACAAGGTCGGTTACAAGGGGTTTAGTTCAAGTTTATTGGAGCTTGAAGGGTTATCTAATTTTAGGCCTACAAATTGGACAACAAGCAAGGTAGAAGGGGAGGAGTAGGACATAGCATAGGGTAGATAGTAGAGTAGAATAGATTGCTTTAATTTCAATTTTTATGCACTTTTCGTTCTCATTCATGTCTACCTTTAGGTCTTCAATTAGTAAAATTTGGTGCTAGGTTGTCAGACTAAAATCAAAATCTACAATTTTGGATTTGGATTGTTCCAGTTGGAGTTCAATTTTCAGATTTATCCATCCTATGTTCCATTCCATTTGATTTGCTTTGTTTCTATTCAAACCCACATCTGGGTTTTTCGGTCTCATGGCTCAGTTTAAGTAGTAATGGAGTTGATGAGATGTTGGTAATCTCTTTTCTATTTCCGCTGGTTTACGCTTTGGAATTAAGATGCTAAGTTTTGTTTGAGCTTTTGCTTGGATTTGTATTAACTCTCTGGTTTTATTTTCTTGGGGTTGGTTTTGGATTCTTGTTTTTATGTTTCATATTCTGATTTCATTATGGCAGCTAGTAGGTTCTCATCAGTTATTGGACTCATGTCCACTATTATATTCTCTTATTATTATTTAGATTAAATTTGTAGCTTTCATGGGTAGTTATAAATTTAGCTACCTGTGCTAATACATTCTTATTTCCAATAGGATATTAGTTTAGCGTGGAATTTTAGTGACCTAATTTCATAACCTATCTCGGTGAACGATACCCTCAACTACTACAGCGATAAAACCGTACGCTTGTGGGAATTCACAGCTATGTCATTTGTGGGAAGTTTGTTTGAGACTCAACTGGTATAGGCCGCACAATTATGCTTATGTTTTGGGCCCTTGGAATTTTTAGACCTCAAAGATGAAGAGCCCCATGGGGCACCCTTCTATGAGGAATATATGACATAAATTTTAGGGTTGTTATAAGGGTCCATATTTGATTGTTCTGTTTGAATACTTGGCTAGTTAGAGTTGATACTTTGGGGACTACACTAGCAAGATCCACTATGAATAAACTATTCCAGGTATGATATGTCCTCAAACTCTCTCTAAAACCTATTCCAGGTATGAGATAATAAAAGTTCTCAACATTGACAAAACTAATATCCTCAGCAAGCCCTAATATCTCATATCTTGATATTTGTTTATGTCCACATCCTCAATCTCTATCACTCTACCCCTTACACAGTCTAATTCCTCACCGTCCACAAATTTCCCTTTTATGATGCAGCTCTATTGTTATGTCAACATTGGCTATTTTACATTTACACTAACCAAAACATAAGAAATATATTAATTAGTTTTTGCGTTGCAAAATTAAATCCAAATATAAATCCCCTTATTTTTAAAATAAACAATTATTTGAATTTCGCTTCCATTATGAACTACAATAAACAATTGCCTAAAAAACTAAGTGCATTGACAACTCAAATTTCATATGAAGATGCTGCAACAATTAACAACTAATTGAAATGAAATTCAACATAGTCAAGCATTCCAAGTTTCCTTATTGAACTTTGAAAACTCCAAAGTAGAATCTTGCCTCCTTTGTGCCTTTTTTCATCAAATTTCATTCACTTCGTAGATTTCGACCCGTAGGTATGAACAATTTTGACTCTAATGTGTTCAGATAAATAACTAGGGTTTGTTTGACCCTTTTGCCTTCTCCCTTTGTTCACAAAGAGAGGAAGGGGGTGAGTGAGAGTGAAAGTAAGAGTGAGAGTAAAAGTGAGAGTAAGGTGAGGGTTGTAATGATCACTTTATTACATTAGTTGGGGGTTTCTTTTAATTTGATTTACACAAGCATACAACAATTGTTTCATTTGGTTAAGGGAATGAGAGAAAAATGGGACTAAGGGAATTGAAGATGTTTTTGTGTTCTAACAAATTGGTCAACGTATTTTATGTGTAAAAAAATAAGTCAACTCATCCTTTTTCTTTTCTTTTTTTTATAATTACACTAATATAAAATATCTATTTCTACCATTGCCACATCACTCTTTGACAAGTCGAACTTGATGGTTGTAAATTAGAACTGATCCACTCAAAAGTACAGATCATCGAAAATAATTTCCTGAACTTGAATTGTTATTTTCCATAGCCCCAAAGTTAGGATTGTTAGATTTCAGAAATCCTAAGATAAAGGGAATGAAAAACTCTCCTCTACTCTCCCTATTCCTTCCCTTTTCAAAAATTGACCACCCATACGCTCTTCAATCTTCTGTCTAAATATATTATATAGAATCTTATTACTTAGAGATATGCTAAACTAGGAAAGGTCGGCTTAAAGAAGGAAGATCACATCAAAAATATCTTTATTTTAGAGAACTACGCCATTAAAAAAGAAGATGGATTAAAAATCATGGATCATTCCTTAAATCATCCTTACAACATAATTTATATCTATATGTATATTTTTGACTTAAGAAGGCTCAAAGGCCGATATCAGTAGGACTTGAACCTAAGCACCACTAGTAACTCCCAAGATTTGACCAATTATTCTGACTTGGCACTCATACGTAGATTACATTTGCTTCTCTCCAAGATTTTTCTTCTTTCTTTTTTAGTTTAATTTAAACCATAAGTATATCACATCATCTTCTCCTAATTTTGTGGTTGCTACAATCTTTCTAAATAACATTAAAGAGCTCATTGAGTTTTAACTATTTTTACTTGTTCAACTAATAATCATACTTTATAACTCAATTATTTATCCACTTTAAGGTTCAATGGATGAAATCAACAAGAGTTTAGGTCTCATAACTCACATTTTATTGAATAAATTGGGTGAATCTGTATGTGTATTTGATAATACCCTATAACAATGACCTTTTTATAAATACAAGGTTGTATTGTGATTTTCCACAAGTGTACGATTTATCGTTGTAGTACTTGAGGGTTGGTCCACGGGAATGGGGTTTTGTAATTAGATCACTAATAGCCTAAATTATCATTTACTTAAACTATGAGACAAGCTCTATAACCACAATCACTATATATGTCCAAATTATTAAGTTAAAGAAAACTAAACATCCTAACTAAAGGCAACATTACTTGACTACCATAAAATTAATAACCCAAGAAAAAGTCACTTATCTACTGTTACGATATTTGTCACAAAATAGGAATTTACCAATTTAGAATGTCACTATTCATTGAACAGGAGTTTAAAACTAAAAACAATCTACTGAAACCCAGGTTTAGCTTCGATAATGAAAGAAAGAAAGGTTGAGATTAGAGTTAAAGGTTACCCTCAGTATTGAGCCTCATAAACCAAGTCCAGATGTTCAATTCTTCATTGCATCTGAGTAAGAACCCACATCACAAGATCATACAAAATTCAACACAATCTCCAGTAATAGAGAAATTCAAATAGCAATAAGACCTCAAGTCCAAAACTGAGATTGGACCAAAATAGGGAAAGACAATAACACTCAAACTCAAACCAAAAGCCACAAAATCAGAAAGTCGAATTGCAAATTCCAATCAAATCAACAAACTCAGATATGAGTACATTAATTTGTGAAACTAAAACCCAGCTTTGAAACTAAAATAAGGTAAAAATTGAAAATTAAAAATTGAAGACTAGTAATAAAACTCTACTCCTCGCTGGTACTTTTACCACAGCTACAACCTTGCTTACTCCTTTTTACGTCCTAAAACTATGCCCTTCTTAACTACTTCAATCCAATTTTTGAATTGAACTCTTGCTTGTAATTTATGAATTGATGATGGTGATGATGATGACAGTAATTGAGGGTAACGGATGGGATTAATAGTGATGATGAAAGAGGAGAGATATTGAAAGGAGGCATTCGTTATGCCGTGAATAGGAAGAAGATGAAGCCATAGTAGGGGGCATCTCAAGTTTCCTGAGTAGAAAGAAGAGAGAGAAAAATGAAAGGGGGAGTGGAAGAAAATCCCATGCATAACGTGTGCCGGGAAAGGGCAGATTAAGTGAGGGAGGCGAAGGAAAGACGCTGGGCTAGGCTGGCAATGATAGGGCAATAAAAAAGAACAGGTGCGTCAGGATAGAGAAAGAGGGTTGTGAGGATTTGTGGAGAGGGGCGAAGACTAGGCACGTGACTGCGAGAAGTGAGAGAGGGAGGCTGAACTGGGGGTTACGAGAATGGCATGTGGGAGCAGACAAGGCAGGGCCAAGGAGCAATTGGGTCACGTGAGGCTTGGGTTGGTGAAAGAAGGCTGAGCCTCGCTTGTTGTTGGGAAGGGTTTCGACCCTTTTTTCTCCTTTCCTTGATCCAACTCCCTCTTGGTTAAACTTCTTTTTCTTTCTTCAAGTAATTTACTCATTCTTCAAATTTTCCAAGTTCCTACAAAACAAACAAAACATATTAAAGTTCTAATTTAATTATTTATTTTGAGTAAATATTAGATAATAAGAGGATATAAAATAACATAATTTCATGTTGAATAGGTTAACCCCATGTCTTAGTGCCACGTTATCTCATATGATTCTTCATGTATGTGTTCCATTTTCGAATTATTCATCACAATCTCCCTCTCCCTTTCGTGCTTAATTTTTGTGTAAATCATGATTGATAACTTGTGTTTGTAGTATGTTTTAAAGGTACACAAATTTTTACTATGAAAAGAAGCGATATACATAGTAAAAGACTTTGTTAATGAAGAGCTGGATTAGGTTTTACAGGAATTAAACATGTGAATATAATATAGTCTTTCCTTCCTTATCATGACTTATGCTTAATCTTGTGTTTGCAGTCTCTTCTATTAGTGGATTACTTTTTTTTTTGGTGAATCACCTAGACAGTTGCGATTTATGTATAAAACCTCATTTTTTTTTATTATCCTCTTGTTTTATAAACTGGAGATTGATCTTAATCTTACGGACGACTCTCTATGTTTCATCATGGTTCAATTTTAAAGATTTGTTTTTTTTTAATGAGTTTTCATTCTTTAATATATTAGTTCAAGGATTTCATAATTTTATAGAAGATTTTCTAAGATAATTGAGTAATTTAACAAATTGGCAGGCTAAGTATGGACTAAAATGGTATATCAACTATATTATGATTGTATTGTCGACAATGTAATGAAGTTTTCAACATGTTTAATACTTTAGCGGTCTTAAAGGAGAACTCTTTTCATCTCCTCTGACAATTGATAGGTATCTCTCTTCGTAGTTTATTGCTTCTTATTATGACATGGTATTTTAACCACTTTATCTAAAATTTGGATCATTTTGTCAATCTGATGAATGAGTAAGATCTGTCGTTGGTCCTAAGGTCAGGATGAAGTCACTATATAAGAGGGGTAAATGAAGACTATGAAAAACTTCAATAATTTAAATTGACTTTGACAAAAAGTAAAAACTAGAGTAAAGAGAGAATAAGAGTTACTGACACCGAAGTGCAATAAGAGACGCCAAGAGATTATGAGCCAAACAGAAAATAAAGAAGACAATATATAATGTTTGCTCATTAAGTTTGCCCTATCAATACAACTATTCTTTGCCTAGGGTTCCCCCTAAGGACTTCAACTGTTGCATTAACTCATCTTGAGTTACAACATATAAAGATCACTCTTGAACTGTAACGATTTGCTCAAGGTTCCCTTGGAACAAATCTACCTGAAATCCTTCTCGTGGATACAATATGTCAAGGCTCACTAGAATTTTTACAATCTACTTAAGGTCTCTTATGAATAGCCTTGTCCAAAAACACAAAAAATTCAAAAGAATGAGCCGAAGCTCAATACATAGACCGTTGTACTGTAAAGAATAAAATTCATTTTTTAGTAAGCACGCACATTTTAATTTATTTTAGTTAGAAATGAGGGGGAGAGAGGATTATATAAATTGTTGCTAGTTATTATTTGAAAGTTGAATCGTAATTGATGAGTTCATATGTACAATGCGATCATTGAGTAAGGTGCATACCTTCCAGGCCAAATGGAAAGCCTGACGTGAAGCAGTAAGGTTGAGTTGATGGGCCTAAGCCTTAGTAATTCTTACTTGGTGCATCCACTAGATAATTTAGCATAACAATACTTGAAAATGATTCATTAAATACTTGTACATTATAAACTTTTGGATATTTATAAAAATATATCAATTTTTGAAAGGGACAAATAGTAAACGTACCTGAAGTGGAAGTCTCATTTCTTCTTGAGATAATTAAAAAAGGACTTGGATATTTCATGATGATGACCTCATTTGTTGTTCTAGATAGTCTTCTATCATCACTAAACTCCAATAGTTTTCAACACAATATTTTTGTTTTATATAAGTGCATACATGTACTTTGCCCTGAGAGAAATACCCCTTTGTTTCAATTTATTGCTACTTGTTTGTTAATTAATCCATCCATATTGAAATATTAACTCTCATTTGGAGTTTACTAATTTACCATTACTCATATCCCAATTTAAGTGTTATTCTTCTCGATTTTACTTATAATTAGGACTTCTGACTTATATTCAAGTATGACCAT
>JACYFF010031959.1:80450184-80491454 GCA_017589665.1 Selenicereus undatus
ACTACTACTACTACTACTACTACTACTACTACTACTACTACTACTACACCATCATCATCGTCATCATCATCACTTTTATTATTGTTTTCTATAGTGTGTTCCCTTTTTCTGGTTTTCTTGAATCATCAGCATCCATATCCCCTTTTTATTTAGTGACTTATAAATGCAATTGGTTGGATTAAACAAGTATAGTTAGTGTATCTAACATTATTTTGATATAATTTAATAGTTATCTAAAATCGTGAATTGAAAAGGGGTTTTTGTTTGAGAATCCAACTAAATTTTATTGGGTGTCTATTTACTTAAACTAATAATTAATCTTTCATGGCACCTTGCAAATTTGTAACATCAAATTGTTAAATATTCTCTTTGATAAATATCGGCTAATATAGGATGGTTAATGTAATACCCACATTTTATTTAAGCTAACTACCCTGCCTTATGACATTACGAAATCGTATTTTATTATTTAGTCAAGTTAGATTAATACTGACTTGCTTGCTTAAGTGATAATTTTATTAAAAAAAGAATTATTATCATTATTAATTTTGATATTTTACGATGATCTTACGCTAATAAGAATTGTTATCGATCACTAAATCAAATAGATTCCCGAGTGTGATTGGGTTGACAAACCTTAGAATTTATTTCATTAACCATTAGACCGAGTGTTATTAACAAGAATGAATAAACCGACGAGCTTTAAAAGTAACGACTTGAATTCAGGCTAAGAGGTACGAATTCGGACTGAGAGAGATCAGATGTCCAACCAAAACAAAAAAGAAAAAAAAGAAAAAGAGCAAAAAGTCTTCACGGAAAAGCATGAGCAGCGGGGTTTCTCACCGCAGCCCCACGACCCACAGTGCACAGAGACCGAGAGAGGGGCTAGGCTGAGTGAATAGACGGCAATGACAGAGGCAGCTGGCGCTACTCGACCGACCGGCCCCTCTCTCACGGTTGGGGACGGGCAAAGGTCACAGGCTCATGATACATCACAGAGAGAGGGGCGGTACAACGCGATACACCGATGGCTCGGTGGCGGTTCTGGCCGTCAACGGTGCCAGTGTGGCGGTGGAGCAACGAGTAAAGAGGCAAATTTCTGGATTCAAGCACATCTGAAACCACACCCAAAACCCTTGAATCGAGTCCTAATCTTGGAAGAGAGCTAGATGTTCTTAATCTCCTCAAATCAGTAGTAAGTTTACAAAAATTTTACAACCTTTTTGTTGAGATATTGAAGTACATGTGTTTCAACAGAATGCAAGAGTTTATATATGGGATTATGTTGTGTTAAAATGTAGAATCTGAGTTAGATTATGCTCGATACATTTTGACTTAATCGTGCATTCGAATTGTGGTTGCATGTTGGTTTGGTGGCTCTTGAGGTGTTCGATTTTGAAGATTGGGTGTTGATAATGTTATTGAATTTGTTTATGATCAAGTCTCGAATATGCTTATGCGATAATTATATTCTGATTTAAATATGTGCTGTAAGTATCATTATATGTTAGCTGGGGATACTCGAATTGTTGATCATGAGAATTAGGTGATGAGGACGTTGATTTGAAACTCAAAACTGAATTGAACACTTAGTCAATTTGAGGTGAACCATTGAGTGAAATTGAGGAATTTTGTATAAGGTGCTGTGAGGAGGGAGCTCGGGATGTTGAATTGTTTATAACATTGCGAATTGAGCCCAAAAGTGCGATTATGAGCCGATTCTGTTTAATCACTGTAGCTGAAATTAGTTATAAGCTGATTTTGCTGAAATTGCTTGTAGCGAATGATCTTTAAACTACAGTACGATTCAGCTGAATGGTTTGACAAACTAACTTATTGAAATGAGAACTTGAATTGAGCAAGGTGATTCTTTAAGAACATGAACTTGTTTTAAAATTTATCTTCTCATTTATGAAGGCTTGAAACGAATTTAGAAACGATTAAAATGTTTAGTTGCTAAACTAAGTTGTGATTTACTTATATTAGTAAGTTGTTTAAAGAGTAAGATTTTGAGTTAGTGAACTTGAAATGAACTTAAATGTCTTGCCCTTTGAATGTAAAGATTTATAAACCGATAATATGGTTATGGAATTTATTTTGGCTTAATAAGCATGAAGATGGTTTTGCGAAACAAATTATTGAAATGAAAAGGCTCATCACCTACTTGAAGGTGGGAAACAGCCTGTGTTGCTTGTCACATGAGTTTGAATAATTAAATGACTAGGTTTAATTAAAAATGGCTAAGATGTATGCTTACTGAGTGGCCATAATGAGGGAACAGACTTGGTTTGCAGGAACAATAATGACTAGGGAGATAAACCCAGAAGTGGGAATCCTAGAAGACCATGACGAGGGTAAGATCCAATGCTATATCATGCCCCAGGGATAATGCGATTTGTGAGTGTAGATCTCACATAGGGCGAGTGTAGATCTCTCCTAATTAGTAAGTTATGAAATCTTACGCCAAAAGAAATAGTTGTATTTTCCCGTTATATGAGTAATTATTTGAGTTCTTACTTTTGATATGTCGGGAATTTAAAAACAGTATAAATCCTTAAATGGGCCAAATTTGAATGTGAATTACTCGTTTCAAGGTGAAATGGTTTAATTGTGTTTAAAACATGTCAATGAGGATTTCTTTCCCTTCTTTAACTTTTATTAAATCACTTTGGTTTAGTTGTGTTTAAAACGTATCGATGAGGATTTGTTTTCCTTCTTAACCTTTGTGAAGTCAACTTACTTTGCTATAAGTTCAAATGACATTCTTAGTGGGGTGTAGATGTTAAAGGGTGGCCTTTAATCTCAATGGATTCATTTATATTGGAAGATAGAGTTTTCTTTTGGAGTCCTGTTTGCCTAGTATGATAATATTAGTATAAATGTTATGTACTTGCTATTTATCGGTATTGCTTGCAACTGTTTTGCTTTTTATGAAGTTGAGGGACACTCAGTGAGCGTGTGGTAGCTCATTCCCTATCTATTTCCCCTTTTCCCAAGGTTCTTAAAATGATAGGTAGAAGTCGGTTCACGTAGGCTGAGGTGGAGTATACCTTGCTGCTCTAGAAATAGAATTATATGGTTTGTATGTGAACTTGTGAGTTTAGTAATGTATTATGATGTGTATTTTAGGTTGTTGAGTACATGTAAGCTAATGAGTGAAGTCATGTAATGCATATTATCTAGAAGTCACTCTGTATAGCCATGTGAGCCAACCACCTGATTAGTCAGTTGTCTTTTTAATCAGAGTTGTTTATTTTTGAAATGTAAACCCCAGTGCTCCGGATGTATGATCCATTGAGTTGTATCTTTATTTCCCACATTTATTAAATTTCATACTTAGTGCACTCTAGGCGTATGACCCATAGAGTTGCGGACTCCGGCGTGTAGCCGTTGATTTTATTTAGGTATTCTTTTATGTTTCTATTCATTGTAGGGACCTAATGTAAGACTTTAACTTTGAAAATTGGTCAATTTTTATGCGAAACCCTGTCTGTTTCGCTCTAGAATTTAAGAAAACACTAACACGTCTAGGCCTAAGGTTAGGGGTGTTACAGATGGTATAAGAGCAAGGTCCTGCGACCACAGGAGGCCGCCCGAGTCTTGCATTCCATATAGTTATTTAGGAATGTCTTCATGATGATGTGGCATATGTATTGTTTTGGTGCGTGAATGTGGTTCTAGTGTGATTGTCGGTACGACTGATTAACTATGTGTGACTTGAGTGAACTTATTCATTGAATAAGTGAGCCATTTGCTAGAGTATAGGCTGAATGACTTGCATTCTCATGAATAAGCTAGATGCTGGCTCAATCAATAATTGTTTCGTATACACACCTTGGTGATTTTAATCCAAAGTTTAAAGTTTGCGTGGTTTGAACTCAAACAATTGGAAATGTCCTAACTCTAAGCTCATTCCTTACCCCTAAGGTAGGATTTGCTCCTCAGGCCCCATAATGGAGTGAGCAGACGTACTCAATGGCTGCTAGAGAGAGGCTAGAAGTAGTGAAGCTATTTCTCTTTCGAAAACCCAGAGACTTTGAAGGTTAAATTCGTTTCTAATTAGTGAGTTAATGTTTTTCTTTCGCATTAAAAGACCCTTCTAATTATTGTTCAACCAAACATTATGATATTTCACGCCCCTTTATTATCTAATTTTTGGTCGAAATAAATTATTAATTTAAGATTTTAATATTAGTTTTATTTATTTTGTAGGAATTCGACACATTTGAAGAATAAATAAATTGCTTGAAGATAAAGAGAGAAAATTGCACAAAATTGGATTGGGTCATAATAAGCAATTGATTGAGAAAAGAAGAAGAAGAATCAGCCCAGCAGCAGCCCATTTATACCGAAGCCCAGCATCCTCCTTCTCTTCTTCTCTCCTCCTTTTCGGCCCAATAACTAGACCAGGCTAACTCCTTTCCCCAGCCCACATGCTTCATCTTCTCCTTCCCGGTCCAGCCTGTTTTTCTTTTGTCTATTTTCTTTTGCTTTCCCCCTTCTCTTTTCTTTGGGCCCTACTCTTACCCCTCTTCCCAACTGAGCCCAGCCTGTTTTTCGTTTTCTTCACTTAAACACCATGTGCCTTGCACATGACAACCCCCTCCCCATCTCCTTCTTCTTCCTCCTTCATAATCGACCCAGCAAAGACCGAAAAACAGAGCATGACAGGGCTCTTCGTCTTCCTCCACCATAACCGCAAGGCCGTTTCTCTCTCTCTCTCTCTCTCTCCCTCTCTCTTTCTCTCCCCCTCTTCCTTCAAGGTCTGTAATTAACATCATCATTATTTGGGCGGTTTCAAAAGGAATTATTGGGAAGGTTAATGAAGGCAAGCGAAGAGGGAGAGGGGTCGATGTTTTTTTGGCATCCTCTGGAGGTCTTTAATGGCGAACAGAGCAGCAGAGGGTAGAGGGAGTTTTAGGTTTTGTTTAGGCTTCAGTTAGATTCACGTTCAACTTGTAATGCATCTAAGTTCGAATTTTAGAGTTTAATTCGAGTTTGGTGTTTTGAGCTTTGTTCTCTTGTTTTCGATTTCGATTTTCAGATTCATATTTTAGCCTTCGAATTGCACAAGTTCTGGGTTTGCTCATGCGTTGTTCGAATTACCCAAGTTCTGGTTTTGCCTTGCTGAATCCCTTCTCTTTGTGCCATCCTCCTCTGTTTCATTTCCTGATTTCAGATACAATTACAGCTAAGTGTTGGTCGCTCACTTTATTTGCAGTTTGGTGTTGCTTTCCTTGGTGTTGCTTTTTGTTTTATAAATCGGTTAGTGATTGGTGGTCAATTTAATTACTTAATAGTTATGTTTCATATTTAACTTAAATATTTGGTAATTAGCTCAACTTAATTTGAATTAATTTTGATCTTGGGTTAGTATATACAACTTAGTCAATTTCACATCCATCACTGAGGACGATACCCCTTAGTATTATGGCGATAAACCGTGTACTTGCGGAATTTCACAACAAGTGTTTGGCGCCATTGCCGGGAATGACGTTGTGAAATTTGGTTTCCTCGAGTCATAGTTTAGTAATCGAGTCGTTAGAGTTGTTTTCGTTTTTAGTTTTAGTTGAGTCGTAATTTCTGTTTTAATAGTTTATTTTAGTTTTATTTTTGAATTTAGTTTATATTTTTATTTCGATTTTTTTTTGTGTCAGGATTAGTTTAATTTTAATGTTTAGATGTTTCTAACAAAACAGTACTAATAAGTTTGGTTTATATGCAGTAAAAACTTCAAGGTTGAACTGATCCAAAAATATTGATAGTGCAGATTTTTCACAAATTTTTGCCTTCTGTTTGAATTTTCTGGACCTGTTCTGGTGTGATTTCTGCTATTTTGATATTTTTCCTAGATTTAGTATCATTTTTAGAGAGTGTGTGAATGTTTTTGTAATTTTTGGAGCTGTTTAGATTTTTCTGTGAATTTTAGAATTAATATTCGGTTTTCATTTTTCTGCACTATTAAGGGACAGAAAAAATTCGAGAAAAATTATATTTATGTCCTTTGTGATTGTATGGACTTTGCTGTATGTTTAATTCTGATTTTAGGAGTCGTATTTCTATTTTAATTTTATTTTAGAATTGGGTTGTTTAGGTGTTATTTATTTTCTAATTTTCTTTTAGTTTGTTGGTGGTTGTGTTTATAGTTTTCGATTTGATCATATTTTGTTTGTGTAATTTACTCATTTTTTTATTTTGTGGTTTTAAAAAAATGTAATAATAAAAAAAAGCAAGAAAAAAAAACATGCTCATGCTTTGTGATTTGTCTCTTTGGTCTTTCGTTTCCTTAATTTTGTCCCATAGTTTTATTTTTGTTAGTTCATTTTGTGTGTTTAACTTGATTATTTTAGTCTCTTGTTTTTGTTTTAGTTATTAGTTTGTAATTAGTGTCCTAGAGTCATTTTTCATTCTATAAAACAAAAACCTTTAAAAAAAGTGAAAATCCTAAAAAGTGAAAAATTCTATTACAAAAAAAAAAAAGACTTCAAGAATGCCAGTGTTTAAATTCCCACAATATGAGCATGAATCTTTTTGGCATTATTTGTCTAGACTTAACGATTACCGTGCTTAGTTGAATCAAACTTTTGAGAAATGGATAATTTGTGAGGTCATTGTTTTGGGTCTAAATACTGAATTTAGGGGTATTGTTGAGTCCATGTGCTCAGGGGGTTTGCTAGGATTGTTGTCTAGATCTCAAGATGAGGTTTGGAATTTTTTTGAAAGGTTAGCTTGGGATACTTATGAGTTTGAACAAGCTAAAATGAACTTAAAGTACCCAACTCATGCTGAGTCTGCTTTTTTTGCTAATCCTTACTCCCGATGTCATTTTATAGATTCGTATGACTCCTCTTATGCTTCTGTGCCTCCTGTTTGGTGCGATTATTGTGAATCTTCTGCTCATGATGCTTGTTCTTGTGAATATTGTGACTATTTTGATGCTCAATGTGCTAGTGTTGAGAAGAAAATTCATGAATTGACTGATGAAATAATGGAGATAATGAAAGCGAGAATTACTGAATATTCTCAATGTTTTAATCAAAATAGGGAGCAATGTAATGAGTCTGACTCTTGTTTAGGATCTTCTAAATCAGGAGTTAGTTTTTTTGATGATTTTGAGCCATCTTGTCTTCCTAAGCCTAGCTTGAATGATGCCCAGCCTTTGCCTAATTTAGAACAAGAGGATGACCTCCCTATGTCTCTATCACAAGACCTTGCACCACACACTAACTCATAAAAGGATGTCACTAAAAATGTCCTAGTTTATGCCGACCCACCCACCATTTTTGATGAATCTTCTGAGTCTGAGGCGGGTCAGGAGTCTGAGCATACTGGTGAGTTAGATATGAGCATCCTATCTGTATTTGATCTTCATGATTTAGATGACTCAAATGCTATTTCACAGGAGTCACGTGAAAAGGACATTGAACCTACCATTTTGGACTTTGATGATGATATTCTGTCTGTGGAATATGAATATTTTTCATGTGGGTTTGATATTACTGCAAGTCTTGATGAGGGTTTTTGTGTTGAATATGAATCATTCTCTTTTAACCCTCTAATACCTTCTGAGTCATTCCCTTTTGAATATGATTCATTTTGTCTTGACGTCAATGTGAGTTTGGATGTAGACCTGTGTGTTGAATATGAATCTTTTTCTTTTGACCCCATCCAAGTTGACCTCCTTTTTGAATCTCACAAGTCTAAATTTATTGAGTCTGAGGCCATTGTCACTGAACATTTTGATTTAGACCAGACTCATATGCATATTGAACTTAAAGGACTTGTGGATTTAAGACTCCCTAATTTGCCTAGACCATTCATGCATGATGATATACTTTCTAGGCCGATGACTCACCTACTGGCTATAATTAGGTATGTTTGCCTATTTTCTGATTGGGCCCAACAGTTTGATAAGTTGAAACGGGCCTTTACTTGTGCTGAATTAACATGGTGGATGTACTCTTTATGGTTCCACCTTGTTGCCGTTTCCTGTTTCCATATTCTTGAGAGTTGGTCTTCGTTATACGATAAGCTGCTGCGTACTTTAATGGGTTTTGATTTGAATAATAGCTTGTGATTTGTAATGGAGTGGCTGATGCTCCATGGACCTCATCTGAGTGAGGCATAGCTTAGGTGTACTTCAACACCTGACCTGGTATGATCGTTCCACTCTCTTCTCTTTCCTTTTCTTTTTCGTTTCTTTTCTTTTTCTTTGTTGTAGATATTTAGGACTGTGGTTGTGATGGGTGATCAATCTTGAGGAGAAATTTGGGATTTGTTGAGCCGTGTTGGCTGTGATCGCTCTTGGTTGTATTCAGTTTTGTGTCTCTTTGTAAGTTGTGGATATCGAAGATTGTTTTGTACTTTGTTTTGTGAGTTTTTGATTTTCTTTGATTTTCTTTGGTTTTGTTCCGTGAGTTTGTATATATTTGTGTTTTGTCTCGATTTTCGGTGTTGCTTTTTGGTGCCTTAGTTCCCACAATGAGGACATTGTGGAGTTTTGGTGTGAGGGTGAGGTGCCTATTTTTCGAATTTTTGAAAATTCAAAAAGATTTTTGTTTTATTTTGGGAAGCGTTATATTATTTTGATTAGCTTCAATCCCCTGTGCTTGGATTATTAGCCTGTATATACGCATGATGTGCATGTTAGGTCTCTGTCATCGGTATGACATTTTTGGCTCTAATTCTAATCCCATTTGTTCATTATCACTGTGTAATCCAATCCCTATTTTTATCATCTTCATTGTCTTAAGGTTTTAGTTTTCCATTGTCGGCTCTCCCATTTGTTTGTGACAGAAGAAAAGAGAGAGAGAGAAAAATGAGAATTAAAAAAAAAACAAAATAAAAAAAAGATGCAAAATTTGGAAAAAAAAAGGATGAAAAAGGAAATGAAATAAAATTTGGAATGACAAGCAACCCTTTGAGGCATGCGCTACTGGGTGTTACCCTTTGAGGCAATATTGCTACTGGGAATGCTTGCTTCCAATGTTAATAAATCAATAATGTAATTTGTGTCAATTACATGGGATTGAGTTTGATTTCGGTAAACATAAGCCTTAGGATGATGATACACATGCACATGAGCACAGGGAAGGATTCAAAGCTTTCATGTACAAGTGGGGTGAAAATTAGTACTTTGATGTCATTGACGAGGAAAAGAGCCTTGATGTGTACATTTTGTTTATATGCAGGTCACTATCTTTGCTACATGGGTGATTTAGTTGATTAGAATATGTGCATATCTTTCCCCAATTTTGTACATATTAATTTTAAAAAAAGAAAAAAAAGAAAAGATTTTCAAGTTTCTGTTTATGTTTTCTTTTATAGATTTTGTGGGTATATCTTCTGCAAACCCTCACGACACCTTCCTCGTCCACTAGGGGTAACATAGGGGTTTAAATGGCTTGTTGCACATGATAAGTGCAACCGTGATTCCTACGAAAGTGAATTAGGAATTGTATTTTCTTTTGCTAGGATTTTTAGTTTTGTTTTACTCGAGGACGAGCAAAACTTAGGTGTGGGGGTATTTGTTCAACCAAACATTATGATATTTTACGCCCCTTTATTATCTTATTTTTGGTCGAAATAAATAATTAATTTAAGATTTTAATATTATTTTTATTTATTTCTTAGGAATTTGACACATTTGAAGAATAAATAAATTGCTTGAGGATAAAGAGAGAAAATTGCATCAAAATTGGATTGGGTCATGACAAGCAATTGGTTGAGAAAAAAAGAAGAAGAATCGGCCTAGCAGCAGCCCATTTATACCGAAGCCCAGCATCCGCCTTCTCTTCTTTTCTCCTCCTTTTCGGCCTAATAACCAGACCAGGCCAACTCCTTTCCCCAGCCCACATGCTTCCTCTTCTCCTTCCCGGTCCAGCCCGTTTTTCTTTTGTCCATTTTCTTTTGCTTTCCCCCTTCTCTTTTCTTTGGGCCCTACTCTTACCCCTCTTCCCAACTGAGCCCAGCCCGTTTTTCGTTTTCTTCACTTAAACACCATGTGCCTTGCACATGACAACCCCCCTCCCCATCTCCTTCTTCTTCCTCCTTCATAATCGACCCAGCAAACACCGAAAAACAGAGCATGACAGGGCTCTTTGTCTTCCTCCACCATAACCGCAAGGTCGTTTCTCTCTCTCTCTCTTTCTCTCTCTTTCTTTCTTTCTTTCTCTCTCTCCCCCTCTTCCTTCAAGGTCTGTAATTAACATCATCATTATTTGGGCGGTTTCAAAAGGAATTATTGGGAAGGTTAATGAAGGCATGCGAAGAGGGAGAGGGGTCGATTTTTTTTGGCGTCCTCCGGAGGTCTTTAATGGCGAACAGAGCAGCAGAGGGTAGAGGGAGTTTTAGGTTTTGTTTAGGCTTCAGTTAGATTCACGTTCAACTTGTAATGCATCTAAGTTTGAATTTTAGAGTTTAATTCGAGTTTGGTGTTTTGGGCTTTGTTCTCTTGTTTTCGATTTCGATTTTCAGATTCATATTTTGGCCTTCGAACTGCACAAGTTCTGGGTTTGCTCATGCGTTGTTCGAATTACCCAAGTTCTGGGTTTGCCTTGCTGAATCCCTTCCCTTTGTGTCATCCTCCTCTGTTTCGTTTCCTGATTTTAGGTACAATTACAGCTAAGTGTTGGTCGCTCACTTTATTTGCAGTTTGGTGTTGCTTTCCTTTGTATTGCTCTCGATTTTATAAATCGATTAGTGATTGGTGCTCGATTTAATTACTTAATAGTTTCGTTTCATGTTTAACTTAAATATTTGGTAATTAGCTCAACTTAATTTGAATTAATTTTGATCTTGGGTTAGTATATACAACTTAGTCAATTTCACATCCATCCCTGACGACGATACCCCTTAGTATTACGATGATAAACAGTGTACTTGCAGAATTTCACAACAATTATCTAGTTGAGCCTTACTGTTGTGTCTGAAGACTTGTATTTGCTTTTCAATAATGTTCGAGTTTAGTTCTATGAGCATAAGTTTCTATGTGTAACTAAATGCTCCGGATGCCTACATGCCAAGATGTATACGTTGCTTGATGTGTTAATGACAAGTTGTTAGTAAGTGATTAAGAATTGATTTGCATAACTGAAAGTTCTTTTAGACGACACCCCTTTTATGTAAATTCTCAATTATTAAGGGAACTAAGTGAGATCTTTGTATACATGCATGTCAATATGAGTAGTTGTGACGGGATCTTGTTTATTGTTGCATAAGTGATTATTCCAAGTCTTCCATATACTTGCCAGTGATACATATATGTGGTCTTAACATAGATTTGTTAATTACATAAAGAGTCTTCCTTCCTTCCCAACATGCAACTACTGTTTTTCATGAGTCAGTTAGGTGTTATGCTTATCATGTTATGGAACGCTATTCTTATTATAGGATTGATAGTGTCCTGGCTATATCAACCCCAACACACTTAGAACGGAGATAAAAGAAAGAACCTGACAGACTTTGAAATTGTTATACCACATGCATCACGTCCTTACCTCTTAGGGCAACGATCCATACCTTTTCAACATCTTATTAAGCATTAATACCAATTGTAGAAGCTGGAATGCCCCATAATAGAAGGTAGAACTTTCGCTTTCGTACTATGAGTTCCTCGGACTTCTACTATTACCTTATGAGACAAATGTGTCGTAAAGCCTCAACGTATATCTGTAAGACCACTCATGTCATTGTTCTTACCCCTTATTAGTTGATCGAGGGCTAACTTCTAATGATTTTAGACAAGCCTCAAGACATACCTTTGATCCTAGGTTGAAAATGAGGGCTACAATTGTGTATACTTGTCTGGATGTCCTTCTGTGGGGCACTATTGCGAACCTGTGTGTTTAGAGCATAACCATGACTTTATGTACAACCTAAAGGCCATAGAAGCTTATATAGATATTTAAGCTCATTATGCATGAACAGTTATGTGTTTTATGAATGAATAGTATAGTAAATACACTTCTTGGAGCTGCTTATCACGAATGTTGGTTAAGCAAATGGTTGAATTAGTTCAATGATTTAACCTATGTGAACCATTGCTTGTGTGATCGCAGAGTCGTTACTTGTACTCTATGAGTTTTATTATCTTATGATATAGTTTGAAAAACTATATGCATGTGCACTTAAAAATGCATGATGTGGTGGCCTTAAGTGTTTACCTTCACATTCATTTGCCTTTGTACAATCTGTGCTTGCCCATATAGCGTACTAGTCTGACCATGATACATGACTTTAAGGAGTTATGTATGGGTGCGTGTAAAATGATCGTTGACATGATTTGACCAAGTGCACTGACATGACATGATTGAGCTATCCTATATTATGTTTTGTGTGATGAATTTATGCAATGCATGGTAAATTTCATAGGGAACCTTGAGTGATGTTTTGCTAGCCATCACGTGTGTTGCCAACACTATCTTAGTATACCTTGGTTATACATTTGGCCTTCACTCCGTTCTGGTCATCTTATTGCTAGGCATGATACCATTTTGCATATTACCACTACCATTCTTTGACCTTAGGAAATTGTATTCGTGTATCCATTTGCTTACTTATGAACATCTTAGGAGACATGATAATGTGCATGTGGCCATAACGAAATCTATGTTGATGATTAAACTCCAAATTATGATTGTTGACGTGCTTGATCGAAGTATGCGATGTTATATGACTTAGTTATGTTGAGGTATATACTTTTGATATTCTAAAAGAGATGCACATAGCTTTTTGAAATGTCTATAAGTATGTCACCCTAATCATATGTTCCATGATATAGAGATAATGAGTTTCATGTGGAGATCCTAAAATAAAACCTTTCATTAGCTAAGCTAATTACCTAGTCTATTCGATGGTCCTTCTTAACTAGGCACCCTCGCCAAAGGTTTTGTATCTTGTTAATTATAGACATATGCACAATGTGAGGTATTGGCCTAGAAGCTGTGAGTAAGTGCCCTACTATCCTATGCTACTTGCCATGCCGTATTCCGTAAATCGCCAGAATGAGAAGTCTCCTTAGTGAAGACCTTCGTCTGAAATAGCTATCTCGATTAGCTGAATTAGCAGTCACACTATAAATGCATTGTTGAATATAGGGACTTTACACCAAGCCAACCTCCGTCTCCGAGCAACCTTACCAACTCCTTTAGACAAGTCGTCTGTGAGAAATGCATAGGACCTCCCTTGTCCATTGACCTATGCTCCTATTAGACCATTTCCCCCCAAGTTTCTCCCTCGCTTGCTAATTAATAATTCCACGTATTCTCCTTAGTAGTTTGCATGCCATATATCTATGAGGTTCGTTGATGCTGCTTATTCATCCTGTTTAGGGATGCTGAGTCATTAATTTTCTTTGATGTCATTGTGGCTTTGGATCTTGTTTGGAGTGTCTTTGTCATTAATGTGATGCTAAATTGTTGTTCTATATGATGTAATTGCGGACTTGCGTGTTGTACGCATGGTTTAATGTCATATAGTGCTTGCGATGCCTTTATTACTCTATTGTGCCATAGAGGCTGCCAGGTCTATTGACCAATCCAAAGTGATTTAGTTTCATGCCTAAAAATGAACTTGAATCAATTGACTACCTATATACGACCATGAACTGTTCAGTTTCAGTTGTCATGTCTGAAAAGCCTTTGGATGCCATAAACTATCTTTTGCTTCTATTTTGAAAGAATAATAGTCATCTAGTTTTGTTGCAATATTTGAATATCTTTACCATCCATGTGATGCTATGTGATGCTATGCAATGCCCCTACTAACCTTTGATGATATAAAGGCCCCGTTCGATTGGCTTAATCATAAAATGATGACTCTTTCGTGCTTTAGGATGAAGTTGATTCAATTGGGTACCTTGACTCGACCTTCAGTGGTGCCACTAGATGTTATGTGTAAAAGGTTCCTTAGATGTCAACTTATATGCCTCAATGTAGAGCGGTTTTTATTTTAACTTTGGTGTTAACATGAGTTTGAAAAGAGTATCCATGCCAACTCAATTGTCCCACTTCGATGAGATTTACCCTGGGTGCCTAAATAGAGTGAGTAGACGCTTGAAGAGGATTGGTGAGGAGGAGATTGGATACTATAAGCCTCTTTTTTGATTTAAAAGATACAAATTAATTGTAAAACAAGATTCGGATTCTGTTATGAGTTGTATAGATTGTACCATGTGTATGCACATGTTGTGGATGGCTGAACTGTAGACATTAGAATTTTGAGGACAAAATTCTTTTAAGGGGGGGGGGGACCATAATACCTGCATTTTATTTAAGCTAATTAACTACCATGCTTTATGACATTACAAAATCTTATTTTATTAATTAGTTAAGTTACATTAATACTGACTTGCTAGGTTAAGTGATAATTTTATTTAAAAAAATTATTATCATTACTAATTTTGATATTTTATTGTGATCTTTAATAAGTGTTAATAAGAATTATTATCGATTACTAAATCAAATAGATTCCCGAGTGTGATTGGGTTGACAAACCTTATAATTTATTTCATTGAATATGAGACCGAGTGTTATTAACAAGAGTGAATAAATCAACGAGCGTTAAAAGTAATGACTTGAATTCAGGCTAAGAGGTACGAATTTGGGTTAAGAGATATCAGATGTCCAACCAAAACAAAACCAAAAAAAAGAAAAGAGCAAAAAAGGGCCGAAACCCCTTCTTCTTCACGGAAAAGCAAGAGCAGGGGGGTTTCTCACCCAATCATCGTGACCCACAGCGCACGAAGAGAGAGAGAGAGAGAGAGAGAGAAAGGCTAGGCTGAGTAAGGAAATGACGACGGTGGCAACGTGCGACACTGTTCGACCGACTGACCTACCCTCCTCTTATGGTCCCGAGACGGGCAAAGGTCGCAGGTTCGTGATGCATCAAAAACACACATGGAGGGTGGGGCGGTACAACACGACACATCAGTGGCTCGATGCTGGTTCTGGCCATCGAGGTGCTAGCGTGGTGGTGGAGTAGTGAGTAAAGAGGTGAATTTTCGGGCTCTAGCACGTCCGAAACCATACCCAAAACCCTTAAATCGGTTCCTAAGCTTGGAAGAGAGGTGGATGTTCTAAATCTCCTCAAATCAGTAGTATTTCACAAAAAAATTACAACCTTTTTGCTGAGATATTGAAGGACATGTGTTTTAGCAAAATGCATGAGTTTATATATGGGATTATGTTGTGTTAAAATGTAGAATCTAAGTCAGATTATGCTTGATTACATTCTAATTTTAATCGTGCATTGGAATGATGGTTGCTTGTCGGTTTGGTGGCTCTTAAGTTGTTTGATTTTGAGGATTGGGTGTTGATGATGTGATTGAATTTGTTTATGGTCAATTCTCGAATCTATTTATGTGGTAATTATATTTTGATTTAAATGTGTGTTGTAAGTATCATTATATGTCAGTTGGTGATAGTTGAATTGTTGATCATGAGAATTGGGTTGATGAGGACGTCGACTTGAAACTGAATCGAGCACTTAGTGAATTTGAGAAGAGCCATTGAGTGAAATTGAGGACTTTTGTATGAGGTGCTATGAGGAGGGATCCTGCGATGTTGAATTGTTTACAATATTGCGAATTGAGTGTAAAAGTGTGATTATGAGCTGATTCTGCTGAATTGTTGAAACTGAAATTAGTTACAAGCTGATTTTGCTGAAATTACTTACAACAAATGATCTTTAAACTGCAGTATGATTCAGTTGGATGGTTTAGCTGAATGGTTTGACGAACTAACTCATTGAAATGAGAATTTGAATTGAGCAAGTGATTCTTTAAGAAGATAAACTTATTTTAAAATTTCTCTTCTTATTTATGAAAGCTTGAAATGAATTTAGAAACCACTAAAATGTTCACTCGCTAAACTAAGTTGTGATTTACTTCTATTAGGGCCAGTTCTATTTCACGTTTTAGATAGATAGATAGATACAAAGAGATGTAAGGAGCTGTAAGGAGCTGTAAGGAGCTGCAAGGAGATGTAAGAAGCTGTAAGGAGCTGTAAGAAGCTGTAAGGAGTTGTAAGGACAGATATAAGGAGTTGTTGAATTGTAAAAGAGTTGTATAGTATAATTTGTTTTAGATGAAAAATAATAATATTAAAATAATATACTTAAGAAGCTGTATTTTGTATTTTTATTTATTTATTTATTTATTTATTATTATTATTATTATTATTATTATTATTATTATTATTCATTTTTCATTTTTTTATTTGTTACTTTTTTATTTCTTTTATTTTTTGTAATTTTGTAATTTTTGTAATTTTATTGTTTTATTGTTTTATTTATTTATTTCTTTATTTTTTTTATTTTTTAATTATTATTTTTTATTTTTATTTTTTTAAATTTTTAATTTTAATTTTAATTTTAATTTTAATTTTTATTATTTTTTAATTTTCTATTTTATAATTTTGTAATTTTTATTTTTATTTTTTATTTTTTATTTTTTAATTTTTAATTCATAATTTTTTATTTTTTTATTTTTTAATTTTTAATATTAAATTTTAATTTTAATTTTTTTAATTTTTAATTTTTTAATTAAAAAAATAAAAATAAAAATAAAAAATAAAACTAAAAATTTTGAAAATTTTGAAAATTTTAAAATTAAAAATTAAAAACTAAAAATAAACATAAAAATTAAAATTAAAAATTAAAAAATTAAAAATTAAAAGATAAAAATTAAAAAATATAAAATTAAAAAATAAAAAATAAAAAAATAAAAAACAAAAAAATAAAAACAAAAAAAAAAATAAAAAAAAAAAATGAAAAATGAAAAATAAAAGAATAAACAAAAAAAATAAAAAATAAAAAATAAAAAATTTTAAAATTTTAAAATTGCGAAATAAAAATTTTAAAATTAAAAAAATTAAAAAAAAAATTGAAAATTAAAAATTAAAAAAATAAAAAATAAAAAATAACAAAAAAAAATAAAAAATAAAAAATTAAAAATAAAAAATAAAAAAATAAAAAAATACAAAATACAAAGTAAATACAAAATAAATAAAATGAATATGTAAGGAGATATAAGAAGATGTAAGGAGATGTAAGGAGATGTAAGAAGATGTAAGAAGATGTAAGGAGATGTAAGAAGATGTAAGGAGATGTAAGAAGCTGTAAAGAGATGTAAGTTCTTAGCTAAATCCTAAAAAACACGAAATAGAACAGGGCCTTAGTAAGTTGTTTAAAGAGTAAGATTTTGAATTAGTGAACTTGAAAAGAATTTAAATGACTTGCCCTTTGAATGTAAGGATTTATAAACCGATAATACGATTATGGAGTTTATTTTGGCTTAATAGCGTGAATATGGTTTTGTGAAACAAATTATTGAAATGAAAAGGCTGATGACCTACTCGAAGGTCGGAAAAAGCCTTTATTGCTTGTCACAGGAGTTTGAATAATTAAACTGACTTTGTTTAATTGCAAGTGGTTAAGATATGTGCTTAATGAGCAGTTGTGATTAGGGAACAAATCCGGTGTGTGGGAATCCTGATGCCTTGTGAGATAGACCCAAAAGTGAGAACCCTAGAAGACCCTAATGAGGGTAAGGTCCAATGTTATATTATGCCTAGGGGATAATGCGATTTGTGAGTGTAGATCTCACATAGGGCAAATATAGATCTCCCTAAATTAGCACGTTATGAAATCTTACGCTAGAAGAAATGATCATATTTTCCCGTTATGTAAGTAGTAATTTGAGTTCTTACTTTTGATATTTTGGGAACTTGGAAAACAATACAAATCCTTAAATGGGCAAAATTGAATGTAAATTACTCGTTTCAAGGCGAAATGGTTCAATTGTATTTAAAACGTGTCAATGGGGATTTCTTTTCCTTCTTAACCTTTTTTAAGTCACCTTACTTGGCTATAAGTTCGAACGACGCTCCTTAGTGGGGTGTAGATGTTAAAGGGTGGCCTTTAATCTCAGTGGATTCGTTTATATTAGAAGATGGAGTTTTCTTTTGGAGTCCTATTTGCCTAATATGATAATATTAGTATAAATTGATGTAGTTGCTATTTATCGGTATTGCTTGTAACTGTTTTGTTTTTATAGAGTTAAGGGACACTCGCCGAGCATGTGGTAGTTCATCCCCTCTCTATTTCCCCCTTTCCCTAGGCTCTTAAAGTGATAGATAGAAGTCGGTTCATGTAAGTTGAGGTGGAGTCTACCTTGCTGCTCTAGAAATAGAATTATATGTTTTGTACGTGAACTTGTGAGTTTAGTAACGTGTTGTGGTGTATTTTAAGTTCTTGAGTACATGTAAGCTAACGAGTAAGGTCATGTAATGCATATTGTGTAGAAGTCGATCTGTATGACCGTATGAGCCAACCAACTTATTAGTTAGTTATCTTTTTAGCCAGAGTTGTTTATTTTTGGGATGTAAACCTAGTACTTCGGATGTGTGATTCGTTGAGTTGTATCTTTATTTCTTACCTTTGTTAAACTTCATACTTGGTGCACTCTAGTCATGTGGCCCGTAGAGTTGTGGACTTTGGCGTGTAGTCGTTGAGCTTATTTTGATATTATTTTATAGTTTTATTCATTGCAGGGACCTAATACAAGGCTTTAGGCCTGGGAAATGGTCAATTTTTAAGCAAAACTCTATCCGTTTCACTGTGGAATTTAAGAAAACACTAACACTTCTAGTCCTAAGGTTAGGGGTGTTATAGTTAATTCCTTTTGAAACATTATTAGGCATAAAGGCTACTCTCTATCATTATACTTACTATATGTCTGCCTAAAAAATAAAACTAAGAAATTCACTCAATTTTTCCATTATCAATATTTTTATTTATCTGAAATGTTTAAAATACCATATTTCCCTCCAGCTTGACCTAGTGCTCTTCTTCTTCTTCTTCTTCTTCTTCTTTTTCTTCCCAACTAATCAAGGGAAATGTCCCAAGTACAACACAAAGAATCAAAATTTCCCAAAATGATAGCAAAACTTCTTTGATTCAACTCACCCAATCAAATAAAAAAAAAATAGTTATAATAGTTCACATCCACCGTTAATCTACTAGTCACAACATGAACACACCCCCCAACTCAACCTTATAAGTCCAAAATTTCTGCAATCAACTGCAAATTCACTTTCCAAGCACTTAGTTAAAACTAAAACGCAACTTGTAGAATAAACTACACAGAGGTACCCTCAGTTTACTGTAAACTATTTTAAGGACCCTCAGTTTTTAAAACTAAATATAAGGTGGCTCGTCTTTTGATGTAACTAACAGAAAGGACCCTCAAATTTTTATTTGAGCTATTTTCTAGACCCACGTACTAATCTAATTTGCAAAGCACGCCCAAAAACTTTTCATATTTGCAAATCTACCATCAATCCTTAAAAACTCGAGACCCTCTTTCAACTGGTATTAGAGCCACGTGACCAAATATGATTAGGATTATTAAGCTAATTAATGACCAATTAAGCTAATTAATTGTGATTAACGATGAATAAAGCTAGAATCATCACTTGCTTGCCCTAGTCGTAATTATTCACATATTGTTTACTCACCTAAAGGTATTATTTCATTAGCACCCTAATTAAACTATATCATGGATATAGTTTTAAAATTAAAAGAAGAATTAGCTAAAATCAAGACTGAACTCAAGGAACTTAAGAATCAGTTAACTGTAGTCCATCTTTCTCTTATTGGCAAAGTTAGGCATAGTAAGAAAGCCATTCCGAGTATTACTACTCCTTTTCAGCATAAATATCCTTTCCAAAATCCAAAAAACAAGATTCTATTTCCTTTGCATGAGATAAAAATCAAAAAAGAAGTAGGAGAAAAATCTGGTGAAAAAACAACTGAAAAAAAAGAAAAAGAAGAAGGAGTATGAACAATATACTCTTGAAGTGCTATAAATATTGTTCGAGAAAGAACAAAATCCGGAGGAATTAAACAAAATAATGAGTGCCATTAGTGACAAACAGGATGTTTTATCTGATGAAAATGAAGAAACCAATAGTGTCCAATTAGAAGAAGAAATATATCAGCAGATGAACCTTCTTAAGCTTAATGATCTTAATACATTACCTTTAAAAGAAATTAGAAGAAAATTGGATAAAAAATATGGTAAAATGACTGTTGAAGATGAGATTAATGAAATCGGACAAGAACTCGACTTAGGTGAAATAGAAATCAATCTTGTTAACAATGTTGTTCCTAAACCTGAAGAATTTGGTGAACCATCAAGAAGAAATACTCATTTTCTAAAGCGTAGGTATATTCCAGCAGGACACACAACTAATTTTTCCTTCGGGTTCATCCCAAGAAAAACAACAACCTTTGACGAAATTGACCTTACCCCAATTAGCCAAACTGGATATGTCTTAAACATTGATGGGGCTCATAATAGAGAAGAAATATTTGAACATTGGCAAAGAGGCATGAATAGTGTCTTGAACTTGAATACTACATGAACTGCTGCCAATTTCTTCAACTACGTCGAACATAGCTTTTCTGGTACTGTAGCTGATTGGTATGATTCATTAACCGAAGAAGGTAAAAATGTATTACAAATGATGGAAACACCAGCTACAATGTACAAAAATCTATGTAAAAAAATTAAAACCGAGTTCATCGGAGCTAAACTTGATTCCGAAGAAAAGGCAAGAGAATGGCAAAGAAAGATTAATAACATAGAATTATGGGATATGAGATGTCTGAAAAATTATATTGATAAATTTAGCCAATAGTATTACAAAATTGGGCATAATGAAACTAATCTTGTAATGTTCTATGACAAATTACCATATCCTATAAATTCCATAATTACTGAAAAATATGTTGTGTATTTGGAACAAGCAGATGTCATTGATATTCTCGGTTCAACAATCTCTTATCTAAGAAAATTGGTCAATGATCAATGTCTTGATCTTCAAAAGCAAAAGAAAATCAAGAAGCAATTTCTGACTTGCTAGGATTCGCCTCACCAATGGGGAAAGGAACCTGAAAAGCGACGAAAGTGAAAATTCTATAAGGAAAAGAGCCTTAACAAGCAGAGGGATGAAAAATATGGAAGAAAATATTAAACAAACCATGTCCTAAAAAATGAATATATTTTAGGAAAGCCGCTTACTGTCCCGCAGGGAAAAATAATTGCAAATGTTGGGCATGCGGAGAAGTATGCCATTATACTAATGAATGCAAAAATAGGAAAAATAATAAACTTATTGAGACTTTAGGAAGCCTAGATTATGTTGAGCTTAGGGAAAATGAGACATTAGACCTAGCCCTAAATAACAACAAAGGGATTGTTGAGATTATATTAGACAATGAATATGAAGAAAGTGGTTAGACGAAACAAGTCATAAGAGGGAAAGTAGCTCTATCAGTCTTGTTGATCTTCAAGGAGAAGAATTTATTGTAGACAATGATCATGAGGAAGTCAAAGGAGATTGGGTTTTTCCTATAATCCTAAAAGACAGGATTTATAGAAAATCTATGTTTCAATTAAAAAACAAATACGTATGTGAAATTATAGAAGGAGATCTAGAGATAAAGGATTGTGAGTATGACGTTGGGGAAGTTAATCTCATTAATTAGAAAAATATCCTTAAGCATAATAAAGATAGAAAGTATAGGTATATCCATGTCGGAAGTGTCAAAATTCAAATCACTCCATTACAATACTGTGGCAAAGATATTGATTTTTATGCTTTACTTTGTGACATTAGGCATACCAAATTTAATAATCAGATTATCATATGGATAAAGACCAATTTATATAACGGGTCAGTAGCATTCAATTGCCGACTAGGATACTATGTAAGTCTAAAAGATGAATTTGCTAAAAACTTACCATCCCTTAAGATAAAAACAGTTGGGATGGATATGAAAAGAGGAGGATATCCTTTACGGATATTTTGAATAATTATTTATAAACTAGATAATATCATAGATTCAAAGACTAAGGTAACAATGATAGAGGCAGAAAAATTTGAAAGTTCTACCTCTATGCAAAAGATCCAGAGGATTAAGCCCAATCCTCAGGAGATAAAAATCGATTGTTTATGGATATCTAGCTTTGCCAATCCTACAAAAATCAATAAGAAAAATATAATAAAAATTGATGAGGAGGGCAAAATCACCATTAAACCTCAATTATTGAGAAGTATGAGTATAAGGTCAGAATGGGGAGAAGGATCTTCATCAGCCAAAGAAGAGCTTAAAGAAGATGACACAATTGGCATGAGCATTGAAATGAGTAGAATGAGCTTTGAAGCTTCAAGACCCAGTGTAGATCGAATTATGAGTCTAGATAGAAAGGTCATTTGGTACAAAACAAGAACTGTTAGCGAACCAATTTATGAGGATGAATTAGTCAAAAATATGACTATAGAGATATGTTATGAAATCACCAACATAAATCCTAATAGCATTTATATCCTAATAAACGTATGCTTAGAGGAATATAATAAGTATGAGTTATGCGCCCACATAGATAGTGGTTGTTCTGTATGCTTTGAAAAAAGATAATTATTTCCAGAGTTTATGTGGAAAAGAGCTAAAAATCCTTTACAAGTGAGAATAACTGATAATAGTATTATGAACCATAATGAGGCAACAGAAGGGTTATCCATAGAATTAGGAGGAGTCCAATGCATTATACAAGTTCTATGGGCTACTGATCAACCCTCTCATGATATGATTATAGAAAATAATTTTTAGAGATTATATTCTCCATGCACACAGACCATAAACCAGATAATATTCACGATAAATGGTCACTCTATTCCTATTGAAAAACTAAGTAAGGCTTATACACATAAGAAGATTGAGTTTACACGCAGCCTGCATCGTGAGAAGGGAATGCCAGCACAACATGAGATAACACTGACAATCTTATTACTTGAATTATCTATTAAAGAACAGATTATCGAACAACAAGAAAAATTATGTAAAGAACTATACTTTGATAATCCACTAAAGTTTTGAGATAAAGATAAGACCTTTGCAAAAATTACTTTGGTAAATCCCAACACTATTGTTTGATTCAAACAAATGGTGTATACACACCAGGATATCCAAGAATTTGATAAGCAAATTAAAGAACTTTTGGATAAAGTATTAATCAGGAATAACAAGAGTCCTTACAGTAGTCCCGCTTTTATGGTAAGAAATCATGCAGAAGAAAAAAGAGAAAAAGCAAGAATAGTAATCAATTACAAAAAGCTTAATGATAATACTGTCCTTGATGGTTATTATATTCATAACAAAGTTGTCCTTTTCAACAGAATCCAGGGAGCCTCTTGGTTCTCAAAAATGGATTGCAAAAGTGGTTATTGGCAAATAAAAAAGGATGACGAAAGCATTCCTCTAACTACATTTAGTGCCCTACAAGGATATTATGAATGGATAGTAATGCCATTTAGTCTTACAAATGCACCTTAAATATTCCAAAGAAGAATGGATAACATCTTTAAAGACCTCAATCATTGTTGTTTAGTCTACATCGATGATATCCTTGTCTTTTCAAAGACTATAGAAAAACACAAAAACGATGTCTTAGCTACCACCCAATGATGCATTGATCATGGCATTATACTTGGTAGGAACAAATGCAATTATGCTGAACAAAAAATTAAGTTTTTAGGTTTAGAGATAAAAGTTGGACAAATCATCCTACAAAAGCATATTCTAGAGAAAACAAAAAAATTTCCTGAAAATATTGAACATAGGAAACGACTAGAAAGGTTTCTTGGATGCCTTGCATATGCTTCAGATTTCATTAAAGATTTAGCTAAATTAAGAAAGCCGTTGCAGTAGAAACTCAAGAAAGAATAAGTTGGACATGGACCATTAATGATACGAAAATTGTTCAAAACTTCAAAAAGATGTGCAAAAATCTTCATAGTCTTAATTCGCCTAATGAAAAAGATGATTTAGTTCTTGAAACAAATGCCGACAATGAACACTAAAGTGCGATACTCAAAATCAAAGAACGAGAAAAACTCTACAAATATTGCAGTGGAAGTTTTAATAAGGCAGAATGTAATTATCGTACAATGAAAAAAGAAATCCTTGCAGTCATAAGGAAATTGAAAAGTTCTTAATCTTTTTAGCCCCAAAACCTTTTCTTATTTAAACTGATTGCAAGGGAATATTTGGTTTTGTGAAAAAGAATTTATTAAACATGCAATCATAAAGGCGACTCCTGTGTGGGCAACTACGGCTTAACTAGTTTTCCTTCTCCATTGAACATATACAGAGTTCGAAGAACTCTTTGACAGATAGTCTAACTCGAGAACTCACCAATGGTGATCATCAAAGCTGACCTCCTGCCAGAAAGGAGGAAATCTTTAATGAAATGCCATTCCTACTAGAACGGGTTACACCTTCTAGTAAAGTCCTTATTGATAATCTAGAATTCCATACAAAAAGTAGATCACATTTTGGTCTACTTTATACTAGCTACCTAATAGCCCAAAGATTTTCCTTTTTAGAGTTACAAGTTAGTTACTTTCAATGTCCTTATGATATCCAAGAAAAAAATAAGTTCTAATGTTCGAGAAAAATGGGTCAATGAGTGGTATGCAGTCTGCATTGACTTTTATCATCATTATTCCTATGATGTTTGGGAATCTTGGGAAACGACGATCTAGTTTTTCGACAGATCTGGAGTTGGTGGTGTTAGTTTCCCAGCAAACTCATTATCTCCAAATGACCTTGTCTTTAAAGCCTGGGAATATGGGATGATACTTTACTTCATAGAAATCTTAGATTTAAAGTTCCCATTTTCCTTAAAACTAACAAAATTTCAGCAATGCATGTTCAAAAGGATCCACCGGATTCTTACATCTCATGATGGTCCAACAAAAGTCCTAGTTTGCAGATGCCTGAAGTGTATAATGCATTAATTGAATATGAAAATGGAAAAACCGAACCAGCCCATTATCTTATTCAGATTGTTGATTATGACAATCTTAGTGATCAATGACAAGAATGGGTTTCTGAACTACAAATGCATCTAGTTACTGATCCTGCTTTAGTAAGAGCCATTGGATTTTTCAATATTTATCATCAAAGTTGGGAATGAATTGAACAGGGAAAACCGTTAATGCATTGTGGAAATACTACCTTCGCCTATGACAATGAGTTTGAAGAGTGCATGAAGGTAGAAGCAGCAGTATCAGAAGATATTTTTGATTATCTATTTGACGTTGGAGTTGGAAAATTCTTATCAGCAAAAGGAAAGAAATATCTGCTTGAATTGTTTAAAAAATGGGATCCAGAGCATCTTAAGCAACTTGATGAAGATTTTGATGATTATCCAAATAATGATGGTCTGGAAGATCTAATTAATGAAGGCATGCAGAATCTCAATAATGATGAGTGGTCTTATCATCATTAAAAGCTCTGAAATATGGCTGCCCCATTATTGTACTATCTTGACAAGTGTCTGGTTTATAAAATAAAGTAGTATATTGTAACCATCAGTGTGTACTGTATCCTTGTAAAAAATTAGTGTATATTGTAGCCATTAGAGCGTCCTAGGTACCCCCATCCCCTCTATAAATAGAGAGGTCGAGTGCTGAGAAGAGATACGGTCATTTGGGCCTTCTTGAGCACAAGAGAAGTCGGGATTCTGCATTTCTCTTTGAGAAAGCATCCCTAATGATCTTAGCTTAAGTCCCTCTTCAAAGCTTTCCCTTTTAATATTTCCACTTTCAAGCTTTCAATAAAAGAAATTTTCCAGTAGGGAACGTTATCCAATTGAACCTTATGTCTTAAATATTATAATTTCTTGATTAAAGTTCCATTATTCTTGAAAAAGATTAAAAACTTGATTAGTGACTATGATCTGAGGTAGAAAACGAAACAGATATGTGTTGTGCCTGATCTAAGGAAGGTGTGGTTGAAATGAGCAATTTTTGTAAACTGGAAGTTAGAGGAACGCTAGGGTCCAGTGCCGATTAAGTTTAGGTAACGGTCAAAACTCTCTGATTAAGTTTTAATTATTTTTACTAAACATGGTGGACCTATAACCATAGAAAATATCATATATAAGATATAAACAATAGATTGTGATAACTAGTACCAGTAAAGTCGTTATAAGAAGTTTAATCAATTAAAACAAGCATATTTCCTGAAAAAACCCCTAGAACAGCTTATTTGCAAGTTTTACCTATTTCAGGGACAATTCTGTAATTTCCAAAAGTTTAAGAACTAAAATAATAAGAAAAAGGACCTAAAAATTAGTTGTCTGAAAACACAGGGTATCCCAGAATTAGTTTTGAAAAGGAAGAAAATAGTTACCATCGACCTTAGGGACCTAAGTGTTAGTAATTCCAACT
The DNA here is from genome assembly GCA_017589665.1 of Selenicereus undatus. Classification (NCBI taxonomy): domain Eukaryota; kingdom Viridiplantae; phylum Streptophyta; class Magnoliopsida; order Caryophyllales; family Cactaceae; genus Selenicereus; species Selenicereus undatus. The sequence goes on from JACYFF010031959.1 coordinate 80,476,488, forward strand.
TGTATACCACATCTAAAAGAAGAAACACGACATGAGCTTAAGGGATGTTATCTTGGAGAACAAAGTGTCGTGGCAAGAAGAAAAGGACAAGGTTGACATGGAGTGATAGTTAACGGCTGCTTTGGCGACAACCTAGCCGTACTGATATGTACTGGTAGACAACGGTAGATGACCAAATAGCAACAACCTCTTAGCACCAATAGAGGATGTTCGAAGTAGAGAAACAACAGAGGTTGGGTTTTTGGGTGCGAGAAAAAGATTGGCTTTTGGTCACTTTAACTTATTCTCTCTCACTAGATTTTTTTAATTTAACTAGCTGACATAAGCACTCTTAGGCTTACAAATTATGCTAACTTCCCTTATATTTCCTAAAATCCATATTACACTTGCCTAATTATAGTGATTTAATTTATTTTTTAATTTAAATGTTTCTGTTTTAGCTATCCATATATTTACTTTTCTTCCTGCCTTTTAATAGGAGCTGCACCATTCTTCCTTTATGCATAATATAAACGCATGTCTTTATATATTCTTAAATACTGAAAAATTTTATAAATGACGTTGTAAAACATGGATTGGAGGACATTGACATTGTTTGAGGCCTAAAATAGATGAAAAAGTCAAATATTGAGTTGAAGTGTGCACGCTCAAAATTTTAAATATGCTTGATTTGTGAAACTTATGAGTTTAAGGATAGGCTGTTACAACCTTCCGCCTAAAAATAAGTTTCGTCCTTGAAACTTAAGATTTAAAAGTTTATATCCAAACAACTAATAGTAATTGATGACAATGTGTCCAGGTTTTGCTATTACGATGACAATGTATCCAGGTTTTGATATTATGTATTGTATGAATAAGTCTTATGTATCATTACTAGTTATCTGTTTATTTTTAAATGTCTTCACCCCCCTTGAGCTAACAGTGAAGGAGTTCTCAGCAAGCATTTGAAATGTATTCCATCTTGGTAGTTTCTAGAGTAATTACTCTCTATAACTTCTCAATTGTACTTATTGAACAAATAAGCCACGGTTACACTAATCATAACTTGGTAGCATTAGCTTCAATTTCGTTAAAGAATAAGTCTAACAATATGATTGGATAAAAATTAGAGTGGTATCAAGGTAAAAAATTACTGACACCCAGGTCCTTAAGTTCAAGGATAACTATTTTTAGGCCCCTACCTTTTCAAAACTAATTCTGGGATGCCCTATGTTTTCAAAAAACTAATTTTTAGGTCCTTTTTTCTTATTATTTAGTCATTGAACTTTTAGAAATATCATAATAGTCCTCGGAATAAAAAAAAGGGGTGTAAATAAGCTTTTTTTAAGTGTTTTTCTAGAAAACATGCTTGTTTTAACTGATTAAACTTCTTATAATGACTTTACTGGTACTAGTTATCACAATCTACTACTTATATCTTATATATTATAATTTCTGTGGCTATATGCCCACTATGCTTAGCCAAAGTAATTAAAATTTAATTAGAGAGTTTTGACCGTTACTTGAACTTAGTTGGGGCTGGACCCCGACGTTCCTCTAGCTTCCGGTTTACAGAAATTGCTAATCTGAACCCCACCTTCTTTAGATCGGGCACAACACATATATATTTTATTTCCTATCTTAGACCGTAGTCACTAATCAAGTTTTTAATCTTTTTCAAGGATAGTGAAACTTTAATCAAGAAATTATAATATTTAATACATAAGGTTCAATTGGATAACGTTCTCTACTTGGAAACTTTTTTTATTAAAAGCTTGAAAGTGGAAATATTACAATGGAAAGCTTTGAAGAGGGATTTAAGCTAAGATAATTAGAGATACTTGCTCATAGAAAAATGGAGAATCCCAACTTTTTTTTTGTTCAAGAATGCTCAAATGACAGTGTCTCTTCTCATCATTCGACCTCTCTATTTATAGAGGGGATGAGGGGTACCTAGGATGGCCTAATAGTTACAGTACATACAGATTTTTCACATGGCTACAGTGCACACTGATGGCTACAGTGCGCACTGTATTTTACAAACCAAACACTTATCACAATACTACAATAATGGGACAACTGTTTTTCAGAACTTTTGATGATGAAAAGACTATTCATTATTATTGAGATTCTGCATGCCTTCATCTCCAATTATATCTTCCAGACCATTATTATCTGGATAATCATCAAAATCTTCATCAATTTACTTAAGATGCTCTGGGTCCCATTCTTAAAATAATTCAAGGAGATATTTCTTCCCTTTTTCTGATAAAAATTTTCCAACTCCAATATCAAAGAGATAATCAAAGATATCTTCTAACACTGCTCCTTCCGCCTTCATGTAGTCTTTAAATTCATTATCAATGGCAAAAATAGTGTTTCCACAATGCATTAATGTTTTTTCTTGTTCGATTAATGCCCAATCTTGATGATAAATGTTGAAAAATCCAATGGCCCTTGATAAAGCAGGATCAGTAACTAAATGTACCGGATTTCCATGAATCCAATTTTATCATTGATCATTTAGATCGTCGTAATCAACGATTTGGACAAGATAATGAGCTAGTTTGGCTTTTCCATTTTCATATTCAATTAGAGCGCTATAAACCTCTAAAGTCACGCATTTGCGAACTGAAATTTTTGTTGGACCTTCGGGAGATGTAAGAATCCAATGGATCCTTCTGAACATATATTAGTGAAATTTAGTTAAAGTTGAGACAAATGGGAATTTCATATTTGGGATTTTTGTGAAGCAAAGTACCATCCCATATTTTCAGACTTTATAGATAGGATCATTTGGAGATAATGAATTTACTGGGAAACAAATACCACCAACTCCATATCTGTCGGAAAAATAGATCATTGTACTCCAAGACTCCCAAATGTCATAGGAATAATGATGATAGAAGTCGTTGCAGGCTGCATACCTCTCATTGAACCATTTCTTTTGAACATGAGAACTTATTTTTTCTTGGATACCATAAGGACACTGAAGGTAACTAATTTGTAACTCTATAAGGAAAAATCTTTGGGCTATTAGGTAGGCAGTAGATAGTAGACCAAAACGTGATCTACTTTTAGTATGGAATTCTAGGTTATCGATAAGGACTTTACTAGAAGGCGTAACCCGTTCTAGTAGGAATGACATTTCGTTAAGGATTTCCTCCTTCTCTGGTAGGAGGTCAGCTTTGATGTTCCCCATTGGCAAGTTCTCGAGTTAGACTGTCTGTCAGAGAGTTCTTCGATCCCTGTATATGTTCAATAGAGCAGGGAAATTGGTTAAGCCATAATTGCCAATACAGGAGTCACCCTTGCGCTTGCATATTTGATAAATTCTTTTCACAAAACCAAGTATTCCTTTGCAATCTGCTCGAATAAGAAAAGGTCTTGGGGCTAAAAAGATTAAGAATTTTTCAATTCCTGTTATGACTGCAAGAATTTCTTTTTCCATTGTAGGATAATTGCATTCTGCCTTATTAAAACTTCAACTGCAATATTTGCAGAGTTTTTCTCCTTCTTTGATTTTGAGTATCGCACTCCAATGCTCATTGCTAGCATCTGTTTCAAGAACTAAATCATCTCCTTCATTAGGTAAATTAAGAACAGGAAGATTTTTACACATCTTTTTGAGGTTTTGGACAACCTTTGTATCATTAATGGTCCATATCCAACTTACCTCTTTCTTGAGTTTCTGCTGTAATGGCTTTCTTAATTTAGCTAAATCTTTAATAAAGTCTGAAGCATAGGTAAGATATCCAAGAAACCTTTCTAATTGCTTTTTGTCTTCAATTTTTTTAGGAAAATTTTATATTTTTTTCAAAATATGCTTTTGTAGGATGATTTGCTCAGCTTTTATCTCTAGGCCTAAGAACTCAATTTCTTGTTTAGCATAAACGCATTTGTTTTTATCAAGTATAATACCATGATCAATGCATCTTTGGGTGATAGCCAGGACATCATCTTTGTGCTATTCTATGGTTTTGAAAAAGACAAGGATATCATCAATGTAAACTAAACAACAATGATGAAGGTCTTTGAAAATGTTATCCATTCTTCTTTGGAATATTTGCGGTGCATTTTTAAGACCAAAGGGCATTACTATCCATTCATAATGTCCTTGTGGGGCCCTAAATGTAGTTAAAGGAATACTTTCCGCATCTATTTTTATCTGCCAATAACTGCTTTTGCAATCTATTTTTGAGAACCAAGATGCTTCTTGAATTTTATTGAAAAGGTCAGTTTTGTTAGGAATATAATAACCATCAAAAACAGTATTATCTTTAAGCTTTTTGTAATTGATTACAATTGTAGCTTTTCCTCTTTTTTCTTCAGCATGATTCCTTACCATATATGAAAGTAGGACTGGTGTGAGGACTCTTGATATTCCTAATTAATCCTTTATCTCAAAATTTTAGTGGATTATCATAGTAGAGTTCCTTACATAATTTTTTTTGTTGTTCGACAATTTGTTCTTTAATAGATAATTCAAGTAATGAGATTGTCAATGCTACTTCACGTTGTGCTGGCATTACTTTCTCACCAAGCTGGCTGTGTGTAAATTCAATTTTTCGATGAGTGTAAGCCTCACTTAACTTTTCAATAGGAATTGAGTGATCATTAATTCAATTTGCTTCTTTGATCATGTAACCCTAAATTAGGAGTAACATATGTGACATTAATATTAACACAAAGATCACAAAACTTGACATTAAAGGGCGATGCCTAATTCAGCAAGCGAGTAACAAAACCAAACTGACTCTGTGATAGCACAGGCGATAACACGATGCTCAGCCTCAATAGAAGAATAGGCCACAGTTAGTTGTTTCCTAGACTGCTAAGATAAAAGCTTGTGCCTTAGGAAAATTGCCTAGTCTATAGTGTCATAAGAACTATTAGGGCAGCCTGCCATTCTGCATGTGAATATGCCATGATAAGGGACATATCTTTGTAAATATTTATACAATCATAATATACAAAGGATACTTATAATAAGGAAAGTGTAAAATTATTTACATAATTATATAATACTATTTCTTCTATTACACCCCTTGAAGAATTTGTGCGGAAGAATGGATTGAACATATTGGGCCACAAACATCACCAAGTGATATCCACTCTCAAATAAAGTGGTAGTCAAGTTTGATTTGCTTCTTTGATCATGTAACCCTAAATTAGTAGTAACATATGTGGCATTAATATTAGCACAAAGATCACAAAACTTAACATTAAAGGGCGATGCCTAATTCAACAAGCGAGTAACAAAACCAAACTGACTCTGTGATAGCACAGGCAATAGCACGATGCTCAGCCTCAATAGAAGAACAGGCCATAGTTAGTTGTTTCCTGGACTGCTAAGATAAAAGCTTGTGCCTTAGGAAAATTGCCTAGTCTATAGTGTCATAAGAACTATTAGGGCAGCCTACCATTCTGCATGTGAATATGCCATGATAAGGGACATATCTTTGTAATGTTTGAGGAGTAATCCATGATCAAGTATGCGAGACACCTATAGATTGTTGAGCATACAAAAGAAGAGGAGTTTGACGTGCATGCATAAACTGAGAAACAATATGGACTTCATATGTTGTATTTGGCTTAGTCCATGTCAAATACTACAAGGCACCCACCATTCTCCTATACTTTATGGGGCCCGCTAACAAGTAACCATCTAACAAGGATAGGGGTATCTTAGAAGCAATTAGGCTGCGGACAAATTTTGGGTGCTATAGGTTGAACTGATGTAGGAGATCATTTATATATCTTTCTTGAGTGAGAAAATATGGTTAGATGTTTGCACCACTTCTACCCCTATAGAGTAGTGTAAGTCAGCAAGGTCTTTCATTGGACTTGGAAATCATATAGAAAATAGTCAAATGATATGAAATAGAAATGACAAATTGTTACCAATAAAGATCATGTTCGAGAAGAACAAGAAGAATGGAGCCTTGGCAATAAATGGCGTTAAAGGATCAGTAGTACTACAATGAAAACCAGGGGACTGGAGATGGCTATTGAATTTAGGGAACCAAGCTCTGGGGCTTGTTTGAGACCATATAGAGACTTTTCAATTTGCAGACATAAGGAGGAAAATCAGGGTGATGAAAACCAGATGGCTAAATCATAAGTATCGCCTCTTGGAGATCCTTATGTAAAAAAAGCATTCTTAACGTCAAATTGATGTATAATCCACCCTTAAGTAAGAGCAAGGAAAGCATAGTATGAATGGTCTATGGTTGGACCACAGTGCTGAAGATCTCATGATAATCCAAACCTGCATACGAATGAAAGCCACGAACAACAAGTCTTGGTTTACATCGCTCAAATGATCCATCAGAATAATATTTAATCCTACAAACCTAATTGCGACTAAGTAAGTTCATGTTATGATTGCATGGAGCCAACTCCAAGGTGTATTGTGAATAAGCGCATTGAACTCATCTTCATGGCTTGGAGCCATCGAAGGTCCTTAGATGCCTGGGTCTACGAGGTAGGCTTGACTTCAACTGCACAAAGTAAAAGCATCTATTTGCGCTTAGAGGTGCTAAACTTGGACCTTGTTTGTATGGGCTGTATATTAGTAGTAGGGTGGACTTGTGTGCTCTAGAAGAGGATCAATGGGCTAGGTTAGTTGAGCCTCTAATAGAGTGCAGGGCCTCGACATTAGGAGTTTGAACTTGTGGATACATAGCGATTGACGATGATAGGAACCCATGAGATGTAGTAGACTAGGTAGAAGTTAAGGACCTAGAAATACGGTAAGAAGAGTGGGAAGTGGAAGATAGGTTGGGTTGTGAGCAAAAATAGTGGGGTGATGTAGACCCAGCCAATGACACAACGAGGGAAGAATGCATTGGGTTGTCAGCAGGGTCCTTCATATGTGGGATTCTAAGAGAGCACCAATGGTTAAATTGGCACCCCCTGTGGGAGAAGCCCATTGGGGTGAGCCAGGGAAAATGAAGGAGATCCAATGGCTAAGTCATATGGTGAAGTGTATGTTAGGATCAGGCTTAACCATGCTAGGAAAAGGAAATTTATCTACACCAGAAACTATATGGTGACTAATATATTCATATTGACTAGTTCATAAGGAAAAGGTAACTACCAAAGCAGGAAAATAACAGGGACAGTAGGCCGCTATATGACTTCGATTAAAACAAACTTAATAAACAACTATATTACTACAGGGGCCCTAAGCCTTGATTAGTTATAACTTTACTAGCACATGCAGAAATAGAAAGGGAGGGTGACTGATAAGTGCTTAATATATACATCATTTTAGGGCTATTTTGTGTCGTTTTTAGAAGAGTTATGTGCTTATTGTTTTTATTTACTCTCATATTCTCGATTTATGCTTGGGTATAGTTGTTTGATGTGTTTTGCAGGATTTTTAGCCTTTTTACCCAGCATTTGCCTTTCAATAGCTGTATTTTGACATCTCCCACGGTCGTCCATGTTATGCCACGACTGTAGAGAAAAGAATGAGCAAAACTCGGTTCTAGCACAGGCCACGTTAGCCCGTGCTGTCTGCCATGATTCGTGGTGAACCTGTAACTGTTGCCTCTTCGTCTTCCCTCGACTGTGTGGCTGAGATCAAGCGAGCTCTCCTATAAATAGCCTCGTTCTGTAACAATAGAGAGCATCCCTTGAGCATTCCCAAGCAAAGCATAGAATAGCATAGATTAGTTCTTTAGTTTCTTTCTTAAATTTTGTAGTTTTTAGTTTGGTTATTGCATTGGTGTGACTCTTGAGTGTGAGAGTTTATTCTTGAGGCGGTTTTGAAGCCTTTGGCTGAAGACCATCTTAGTCAATTCCCTTTTCGCTAAAATTTCGCCAATCGTTGGTTAGTTTGTTAATATTTTATCATGTCTGAGTAGTTTTCTTTAGTATAGGGATTTAGTAGTTTGTGGAAGTGTTGTTAGATCATATTTTAATCTATACAATTGTGCTTATTTTCATGATTGGTTTGATTTCGTTTTGTCAAGTGTTTGGATTGTCGTGAGTTTTTTTTGTCGAAATTTGCTTGCACTCTTGAAACAATTGAGTGAAAAACTGAAAGGTGACATTTGGTTGTTGGACTGCTTGATTAGACTTAACATAACTTCATCTCGAAAGAAAGATTTGTATGTTAAGAGGGCTAGTAATTGAAGATATTTAACTTGAATTAAGACAAATTAGTTTGAAAGAACGACTTTTGCTTAGTTTGGGCAAATTTAGTTGATTTCGAAAGAATAGATTGAGTTTCTAAAAAGATTAAAATTCCTTGAATTTAGCCAATTAGAAGAAAGCATATGTTCATTATTTTTAATCCAATTTCCTTTCACAACTACGAGAATTCCTAGAAGTTTTTGCCTTATTGATTTAGAAAAGTTTATTTGCTATTGTTAAATCGAATCCAATGGAACTAGAGCTTTACTTAGCACATTCTGATAGGCAAGACTAAGTAAGTTACAATTAGTCCCCGAGGAACGATATCTTTTGTCGACACTACGACTACCATGCCTTGCGAGAGTTGATCAAGTTGTTGGCGTCGTTGTCGGGGACTAAAACTGTTAACTATTGAGTTCGTCTTGCGAAAGTGACATAGTATTTTATTGTTTTTTACTGTTATTTTTGTTTTTTCTTTTCTTTGCTAGTTTAAATTGCACTGGTAGTGTTGGTGTTAGTGCTTGCAGGAATCTTTTCTAGTTTATATGAAGTCCAATCTTGTACAAACCCAATCCAGAGATTGAGAGGACTCTTCGCTTAAGAAGGAAAAAGCAAAGGATTGAAGAGCAAAGACGCGAGACAAGAAGGAATTCAAACATGGTAGAAGGTGACCAGCGAAGGACTCTTCGTGATTTTGTTACCTAGGAGTCCAGGGGGTCGCCTCAAGCATCGCTCGCCCTACTGTCGATGCCAACAACTTCGAGCTCAAACTGGCACTCACTTTCCATGGTGCAACAATTTCAGTTTAGTGGAACTCCCTTAGAAGACCCAAATCTGCACCTCTCGGTCCTTTTAGAGGTGTGTGATATGTTGAAATTTTATGGAGTCTCTAGTGATGTGATTCAGCTGCGCTTATTCCCTTTCTCATTAAGGGATAAAGCGAGAGCTTGGTTGCACTCTTTGCCATTTGGATGCATAACCACCTGGGATGAGTTGACAAGAGCTTTCCTCGCCAAATTCTTTCCTCCAAGCAAAATAGCAAGCCTAAGGAATCAGATCACCAACTTTCTGCAAAGAGATGACGAGATGCTCTATGAAGTCTGGGAGCATTTTAAAGATCTGTTGTATTTGTGCCCCCATCATGGTTTTGAACATTGGATGATAATGCAAGCCTTTTATAACAGTGTAACCCAATCTATGAGGTCCACTATTGATGCGGCGGTCGGAGGAACTCTGATGAGCCAGACTGAGGATGAAGCTTATAATCTGATCGAGGAGATGGCGCTAAACAACTTATAATGGTCCACAGAATGAGGCCAACCCAAGCGGGTTAGAGGTAAGCTTGAAGTTGATTCAATTACTTTACATTATTCTAAGTAGATGTCATGACTCATAGGCTAGACCAAATGAATGTTAATGCTGTAAACTCTAATGCCCTTTCCCCTTGTGAAACTTGTGGTTCAATTAAGCATATAACTCTGAATTGTAAAGTTGGGAGTCCTTTTTTCCAATACCCTGATAAAGTTAATTATGTTCAAAATTTCAACCTAAGACTGACCAATGACCCTTACTCTAATACCTATAATCCAGTTTGGAAGAATCATCCGAATTTTTCTTATAAGTCGAATCTAAACACTGTCACTATGCCCCATATGAATGCTAAAGTACTCCCTGATTTTCAAAGACCCCTACTCCCTTCTCAGATGCCCCAAAAGTCTAATTTAGAGGTAATGATGGAAAATATGCTTATGGCACAACAAAAACAGGATGAGTATATTAAGTAATTATCCTCTAAGGTTGATGTGCTTACAACTCATAATAGGATGCTAGAAGCCCAAATTGCCCAAAAAGCCACCTTTTCATCTACGCCCCTAGATAAACTTCCTAGCAAACATGAACCTAACACTCGTGAGCACTGTAGCCGTGTTACCATGAAGGAAGAAAAGGCCTTAACTGACTTTGAGGAAGTACCAACGGAAGAGGGTAGGGAGATAATCATGGTTGGAAGTAAAGAGAGTAATAATGGTGGCAAGACTACCACTTTCAAAGAAAACAACACTATTGAGATCCCCACCATTTTCCCCCCTAAGCTCCCTAACCCAGGTAGTTTTTCTATCCCTTACATTGTAGGAAAGTTAGAAATTGAGAGAGGTCTATGTGATCTAGGTGTAAGTGTCAGTATAATGCCCTATTCTTTGTTTCACAAGCTACACCTAGGACCATTACTAGCTGCACCCTTTTCCTTATAGTTGACTGATGGTTCTGTGACGCAACCTATAGGCAAGTTGGATAATATGCCAGTCAATATAAGAGACATTTGGGTGTTGGAGGACTTCATTATAGTTGATATGTCTGAAACCGACGATGCCCAAATTATCCTAGGTCGACCCATTTTGGCGACAACTGGTTGCCACATAGATGTAAGAGAGGGCCATATATCTTTTGAGGTGGAACAGAGATTTCCTGTGTTTAGTCATAAGAAGGAGGATATGGTTTCTCCTCATTCTTCTATGTTGGATGCATTACCCCTTTCCCCTGAGGTTGATTTGGCAGATGTCTGAAATTGTAAAGATTCTCTTGATTCTGACTGGATTTCTTATAAGGACCCTAACCAATGGTATGTTAAGGTGGAGTTTGCTGCTCCTATGCCACCTAATAAACCTGAGATTGAGGCCCCTATTTCTAATAAGTCTTCAATAAGTGATTACTGCAGGTTTGCACAAACTGTTCTCTCTATGCACCATGTGGAAGGTTTTGATGCAGATTTTGGTATAGGGGTTGAGTAAGTTGATGATAGCCTGTCTGATAGGCCACAGAAGCGATTTGTTTTGTATGCAGATAGTGCATTATGGCATCAAGTTATGAAGACGGAGGACCTATAACCAGAACTCTTAAGGTGGTACCTTCAACTGAATAAGTTTGATTTTGTGGTTCATGATAAAGTAGATCCAGACCAAGCCTAAAACAAGGGTCAAGCGCTTGACCTTAAACGAATGCTTCTTGGGAGGCAACCCAAGCTTTCTTTCCTTTCCCTTTCTATAGTTTTGATTTTTATTAATTTTTTGTCGTTATATAAGCAAAAAAAAAAACAAAAAAAGGGGGAACAAAAAAAATATATGAATAAAATGTTGGCTTCACGGTCAGTACCCCAGAAATACGGCCATGGGGGGCCAACTCGGAAAGATTAAAAAAATCGAGTGTCAGGAAACACCATGGACGGCCCGTAGTGATCTGCTACAGGCCGCGGTCTAGGTTTTTGACAGCGGTGCCTTTTCCCTTTCCCCCTATCTTCTTCAACCTCTCGACATACTCTCTCTCTACCCCCATTTTCTCTCTCTAAACTCCATAACCAAATCTCTCTAATCTCCCCTCATTTCGTCTCTAATTTCAATCATTTTCACACCAAATCATTTCCTTTCACTCAATCTTCCCTTTTTCTTCATAACATCCCTCTCTTTCTTCTTCTTTTTTCTCAAATTCATCTCACCTTCACTCATCCACCATACCCATTCTTTTCTCTCTCTTATTCTTCATATTTTTGTTTAATTTATTTAATTTTTTGGGTTTTAGTTCTTATTTTTGGTTTTAGTTTTGTTTTTGTTTCACGTTTACACTAATGACACTAAACAAGAAACAAAGCAGCACCAAGGAGGTTAGTTCTTCAAGTCAAGCACCACCCCGACCTCAACAAGCATCCCGAACATCAACCAATGAGCATGCTAGAGGTAACATTCCTCACCCCCTTGGTTTAGCGCATCCTGATCATGTTGCTTGATATAATTGCTTGAATGAAAGCATAGTTGTAGCAACTAGATATTATGATGAGGATTTGTTAGCTCGGTTGGAAATTTTGGATGATATTCATTGGTTGCTTGCAAGAGGTGGTATGGGCCACTTTCTAGAACTCAAAGAGCATACATATAGGGACCTGACTCTAGAATTCCTTAGTACACTCCATGTTGAGGTCACTAGTGGGCCTCAACGTCAAGCTGGGTACATATCATTTTATTTGCAGGGATAATTGTATGAACTGAACTTAGGTACCTTCAATAGTATTTTTGGTTTTCCACCTAGCATGGACTTATCACATCGTCAAGTCTCCCGCGAATTCAACCTGAATGCATTTTGGGGTGAACTTTCGGGGAATGTTAGGTACAGTACTAGTTCGTCAAAATGTACACATATTAGGAACCCCTGCATTAGAGTAGCTTAGCGTGTTTTGGCTTATTCTTTGTTTGCTTGGGACGATAGTTTTAAATGTCCCGAGACTTTCTGAGTTGTACTTTTTGTCCTGTATGCTCGATGGAGATCAACTTGACCCAAACTCATTTTCAGCTAGGTAATTGCATAGTGCTGCTATTAGCACTAAAGGTAGGATAGTTATTGGTGGGATTGTAACTACTATTTCTAGATTTTTGGGAGTTGAGCTCAATCCTGAGGATAGAGTTTTCAGTTCTGAATGGCTTGATCAAGCTGCTTTTGAGAATATGAACTATTGTAAAGTTGAGGCTGGCCGTTTATGTTGGATTTACCCCGGGGATCGATTTTTTCCGCTTCCCAATGTTGATGGCACCACCCTTCTTCACCGAGATAACCTTTATTGGGTACCTGGTGATGAGGAGGTTGTTCGACCTGCCTCCTAACATCCAGCCCCTCAATCTAGTCAAGACGAACCTAGTTCTTCCTCTCAACCACCCCCACCTGACTATTCTGATATCCAAGACACCCTTAGGTCCATTCAGGAAGAGCAAGTTTCCCTTCAAGAGTTTGTTGCTTCTAAGAGCGCCGTTTTTCGGGACTTTGTCCAAGAGCGCCGCTCTTTGGGACTTTGTCCAAGAGCGCTGTGATGATTTTCGTGGGTTGTTTGCTTCCCAGACACAATATTTCCAAAACTATAGGGCATGTCTAGAGACCTGGCGAGACTGACATGTCTTCTATGGCCAACCACCCTATCCTCCTCCACCTCCTCCTCTCTGATCTTGATTTATGATACTCCTCTTCCCTTTTTATTATGTGCCTACATTGAAGGCAATGTGTGATTCAAACATGGGGGAGTTAGTCATTATATTTGGTGTCTGATGCAAACCACTTAAATTTAATTTTTGACATATGGTACGATATTATGAGGATGAATATAGGAAAAAGGTTAAAAAAAATATGGAAAATGAAAGATCCTGCAAACAATAAACAAAACAATGTTACTCATAAGGTTGTTACAGTGGAATCAAAGGCTCCTTCTACAGTAATACCTAACACTAAAGATACAATGATTAAATGTGCAAGGAATGACATAAAGTCGTGTCAGACTAGGAATGGAGCTACTTAGACCATTAGCAGCAGTGCCTCGCGTATAAACACGTAGGGCTCGCGTGTGACTTGCATGGCAAATGAGAGCTGGCAGCATGAGGGAAACGCGTGTGACATGCGGGGCAGCACGCCTGTGCGTGTCTCCCCTCGTGTCACTGTTCATGTTTTTAAAATATTTTTTTTTGTTTTTTTTTGAAGTAAGTATATAATTTTTAAATGATTTAAAAAATAAGTTGTGTGTTATAAGGTTGGTCCATGATAAATATTTTTATTGGATGATTAAAATTGAGTTCCATTTGTTAGAGAAGTGATGGAATGCAAGTTCCGAAATTGTGGAACTTTTACTAACGTGGCAGGCTAGAGTTCCAAAATCTGGAATTCCATTGGGAATGCTCTTAGGTGGTTATTGGATAGGTGCAGTGTATTACTCCGCTAGCTGGGATAGTGGTGCAAATAGCTTTGCTTCTTCAGCAAAGGATCATGGTTTATTTTTACATTTTTGAACATTAAAAGTCTGAATGGACCAACAAGAAGCTACTAAGAGCTTTCTTTACCACGACGAAGTTATTCTTCTTAGTCTAATGAGCAAAAAATATGGCTGGCTAAGACATGCGATATTCATAATAATATCTATTCTTAATAATAGGTGGTGTCTAATGCAACTTAGAATGTGAAAGGTAGGATTTGGATGTTGTAGGATCATAATAAAGTTCAAGTGTACATACTGAATATTCATAATCAGTTTGTTCATGTAAAAATTTTGTCTCTTAAAGGAAGTAAGTTTATAACTGTGGTTTATAGTTCTAATGACATCACTGAAAAAAGGATTTTATAGGAGTTGTTAAGAAGTATTGGTCAGATAATGAGTCACCCTTGATTTATAAGTCGTGACTTTAATAGTTTCCTGAGATGATTCAGTCTTGGAAAATAAGTTAAACATTTTAGAAGTCTTCATTTATGGATGATGCTTTGAGCTACATAAATAAAATACCCCTCAACTTTTAGTCAAAGGTAGAAAATACCCCTTAACTTAAAAATTAAAGTAAATACCCTCTTAACTAATTTAACTCTTTTCATTTATTTACACAAATGATACCATGGCTTGCCTAAAATATGATGTGCCATAATTATGTAGGAAAGAAAGCCATGTAACCATATATGTTGCCATATGCATATGTGTCAGCATGGTTTTAACCAATACCTACATTATACTCTTGAGAGCATATATTCTCAGGCGCCACATATATAAATATATATTAAAAAATTAAATATATGAAAAATACATACATAAAAAATATATATATGTGGACAATAAGAGCATGTGCTTTCGGGAGCACATAAGAAATTGTTGGTTTTAACTCTTAACAAAGTAATTTGTTTTTTTATTTACAGGATCATATGATCTATTTATTCCTTTTCTTTACTTTTCATACTTAGTACAATTACTCTATGCATTTTATTTGTCTATTGTTAATAATAATAATAATAATAATAATAATAATAATAATAATAATAATAATAATAATAATAATAATA
>JACYFF010031959.1:80503103-80554283 GCA_017589665.1 Selenicereus undatus
GATGTCGAATATGTTGCTGCCCATCTTCACGTGCTGTTAAATTGTGATAAAGTTAAACCTTATATAGGGTGAGTGGTATTTTCACTTCCAATTGAGTTTATCATTCAGAGCGCAAGTATATTTATAGGCTTCATAAAATGTGATAGAATTTTCACAGAACAAGTCAGAACTGCACGTCCCAATATTGGCAACGCAGATGTCGACACCATTATCGAAACTCATTTCACATATTGGTTTAGTGAGAATGTAAGTATTCTAACTCATTTATTCATAATTTTAACATAACAATTAATTAGGTGCATTGTATTAATTAAAACCACATGTTATGTCACCTTAAGTGCATTATATTCAACTATTCGAGACCGACAAACATTGCTACTTGAACCAATTGGCTGTGAAGCCAAAGCGGTACGTGTGGACGTGGACGGCATATAGAGTAAACGGATTCAAATTCCACACAGAAGCTCGAAGCGTCGGGAAGAGAACATATAATTGTGGTGTTGGTATTTGTGGCACTTGGGAAGGCGATATTGAGAATGATTATTATGGTGTACTGAAGGATATTGTCCAAATTGAGTACGTAGGTGAACCACTTAAACGATGTGTGCTCTTCAATTGCGAGTGGTTTGACCTCACATTGAATCGTGGGACACGATCTCATAAACTAAGCAACTTTATTAAGGTCCATCGTATAAGAAGGTACCGAAAGTACGACCCATTTATCTTCCCAAACACTGCATCACAAGTATACTTCATGCCACATGCAGATCGCTCAAGGGATAAGGCCAATTGGCTTGTTGTCATACCAACCAAATAAAGGGCGAGAGTTGATCAGCAGTATACTCTACCTACTGCGTACCAACAAATGGACATGACGACTATCGTTGAACCTGTGAATGACGCCATCACTGTATCATTAGTGGATGAAAGTGCACCACCGGAAGAGGTTAATGATGAAATAGATTTTTCATTCATTCAGGGTAATGACGAGATAGATGAGGTAGAGAATGATGAGGGTGATAAAGAGGGTGAGTGGGATAATGGTAATGAAACAGATGAAGCTGAAGAAAATGTGCATTTGTATGATGATGATGACGATGACATTGATGACGATGAGGATGCAGATGATTGAGTGGTTATGAATTCTTATGTATTTGAGTACTTTGCATGTCAAACAATTGGTTGTGACTTTACTTATATTGTATGAATGAGCGTTGCAAAATATGTATAACCTACATACCTATTATGATGTATGAGGAAAACGGTTTATACATGCAATCATTATATATTTGTACTTGGCTTTGTTGTCACTTATTTCACGTATGGATTCAAGTTCTCGTCGAGCAAAGTCCTCCCCTCGAGGTAGAGGACGAGGGCGTAGGAGCTCTGTCGTAGATCCAACCGCAATGGACATTGATCCATTTTCGCCCCAGGTACCTCATATACTAGTTTAGCCAGGAGCGACAATGGCTTCTTACATACCAAGTATTTCAGAACCACTGCCTCCTCCATTTGGAGCTTTCCATCATCAGACCTCATACATTCCCAACCAAAGCACCATGTATGACCAATTTGCCTACAACATTCCTCCAAACCCCCATGTTGTTCACACTGTGCAGCCCACTCCCCAGCCCGCTCACCCTAACACAAACCAGTCCCAAGAGAACATTGGAAGTGGTGAAAGTGCAGTACAATCCAGTCATGGGAGCACTCGAGCTAAGACTTGGATTGAGCCAGATGGTAACGAGTAAGTTTGTTATATCTTATGAAGTATTACATGAATTTTGCATAACAAGTAATGAATTTTATGTCTTATGTTCAATTAGGTTTCTCCGCAATGATGGTGCCGTTAGTAGGATTTTGCCCATATTTCAAAGCAAGTTTGACGGAACTTGGCCTACTTGGAGCAAAGTGCCCAAACCAGTACGAGATTTGTGATTTGGAGAGTTCAAGGAAGGTAACTACAGTGACTTCGTATTAACAGTTTCTGTGAACGTGATAAATTACTATTGAATTATTTGATGTATTTTTTATTTTCATAATTGCAGAAGTGGTTTACTTGGGATCCGGTCCATGAGGACCATATAAGAAGGGATTTTGAAAACCGAGGCAATGCACGCTTGAGAGACTTCTTTGGCAAAACAAGGAAGTATAACAAGAAGCCTGTTTGGCTCGGTGATACTCAATGAGAGAGACTCCAACAGCACTAGACGGATGAACATTACAAGAAATTGTGTGAAACAACCCAGAAGAACCAACTGGGAACTCCAGAAAGTGGTGGCCCATCTCTCCACACCTGTGGCTCGATCCCTATGCATGAGTATAGGCGGCGTTTGGTAAATGAATTAATTAGACCTAGAAAATGGGTCATTTAGTTCGGGTACGGGTTGGGTCAAGTTCAGGTTGGGTTATGTTCGGGTTAAGTGACATTTCGGGTCGTTTCGATTTGAGTCGAGTATGGTTCGGGTCGGGTCGATTTCGGGTCAATCAATTTTTGGTCAAATACGCTCGTCATGCTAAAACAAGCAACTTTGTAGAAAATTTCGGGTTGGATATGGTTCGATTCGGGTCAATTCAGGTTTCAGGTCCACTTTCGGGTGAGCATATTTCGGGTATGGGTCCGGGTCGTTCGGTTCGGGGTTCGGGTCTCGGGTCAGTTTTTTCAAGTCTAGAATTAATGTTTTCTACGTATTTGTTTAAGTTTAATACTGTATTTTGTGTTGTGCTTGACATCATTCTTTCTGGCATGTACATAGAGGGAACAACTTGGGACGGAGGTCACCACTGTTGAATTATTCAGTCGCACTCACAAACTCCAAGGCAAAGAAAATGCCCCTTGGGTTGACAAGAAATCACAACAAACATATGTAAGCAATTAGCTATTCTCAATCTTCATTGGTAGTTCAACATGAATTTGTATACTTTATTTTAAGTAATTGTAGTATGCATGATTTCGTGCACATGATGCGGTATTGTAAGAATCCTTTGAACGTGATTTTCAAAATGTTATCAACTCTCAAGGGATTGAGGATGTCACTTCTCAAGATCTAAACCAACCATTTCCAAATCCAAATGAGTTATGGGTGAAGACGTTCAAAAACAAGAAGGGTCATATTTATGGCATTGGTGACGAGGATGTCAACATGAGGAAATCCAGTTACTTCAGTCTCACTCAAAGATCTGGTACAATTTTTATATTAAAGTTTCAACGACAACGGTTATACAATGAATTTACTTAATTACAATGAGGAAATGTCTGTCAGTAGGTACCGGTTCTACGCCATTGCAACAAGAGCCCAATGACTTAAGGGGTGTAGTAACCAACTTGGGGGGTGAGCTATCTTCACAAGCTGAAAGCTACTGGTTGGTTATGGAGAAATGTAAGCAACTGGAAGAATCCAACAAATTGCTCACCCAAAGCAACCAACAATTGAGCCAACAAATGATGAGCATCGATCAACGCCTCCAAGTTTTCTTTCAAATACAACAGGCGTCCAACTCGGGATCTCAGTCACCATTTACTCATCACTCACAACATAATGAGGAAGATGGTGAGGCAGAGGAAAACGAAGAGGAAGAGAAAGAGGAGGATGACGATCTTCACCTTGGTGATTGAGTTGGTTGCAGTTTTCCTTCAGCTGGTGGCTCTTATGCTTGATTCTTCACAATGTACATCTCTTGCTGCTTGCTTCCCCTCCCCTTTCTGCTTATTTCACTCCCCTCCCCCTGGTGCTTATTTCACTCTCATCCCATTTGGCACTTGCTTCTCCCTCTTCTGCAACCATATATATAACTTCATTCTCAATTACTGGCAACTTCCGGTTTGTTTGGATTTGTGGTTTGTGATATGTGTAAAGAATTTGTTTGGAACTTGTGGTTTGTGATATGTAAAGACTTTGTTTGGAACTTGTGGTTTGTGAATTGAAAACCCTTAGTTGGAAGTGTTGCGTTGGATGTGAAATTCGACCTTTATGTGGCTTGAAATTGTTGAGAACGCTTCAAATGAAATCATATTTGAAGCCATTGGATGTTGATTGAGTGCAAAGATCTTCTAAATTTCTTGCAGAGAATGAATTGTATATACGGATATGATAAAAAAAACAAGCGATTTTATTTTTAAAAAAAAACCTAGCGACGGAATGGCAACGGATTGAGATGAAATTTTTTTTTTTGGGCAGGGGGTGACGAGATGAAGAATTTGTCGCATCAATGACGGAATTTCCGTCGCTGACTCCGTCGATGATGGCGACAGATGATTCATTCCGTCACCCCCCTGCCCCGCCAATTTTCCCCGCCACAAAAAGTATGTTGCAATTTCTGTCGCTGAATCTGTCGCCATTGGTGACGGAATTTTGAAATTCTATAGCTGGATACTCAGCGACGAGCGAAAATCCGACAGCCGTATTCTGTTGCCAATTCCGTCGTTTTTAAAATTTCGCCGCTGATTAACCGTGTTCCGTTGCTGATTCCATCTTTATTTGGTCTTTTTCTTTTAGTGAAACTAAGGACTAAAACAAAAAAGAAAGACACTCAAATAATTAAGTGAACAACACAAAATAAATTATCAAAAATAAAAGTATGTTACAAAAAGAAAAGAAAGACCAAAAAGAAATTAGGCAATAAAAAGTGACCTAACATACAAAACCGAAAAGAAGCACAAACACAAAGCATGCACACCATTTTCTTTTTTTGATTTTTCATTAAACACACACAAAACAGAAAATACGAAAACCTAAAATAAGACAAAAACTAAAAATAAAAAAACAGAAAATAAAACTCTAAAAATCATAACAATATATCCAGAAAATTATGGACAATCACAGGGAACGTAAATATCTTTTTTCAATTTTTTTTCTGTCCCCAAACAGTGCAGAAAATTCCAAACATAAAATTATTTCTAAAAATCACATAAAATTCCATAATATCACAAAAATCACACACAAATTCACCTAGACTCTAAAAATTATGGAGAATCCACTAAAAATATCAGCAAAGAAAAATTCAAACTAGAAATGCTCCAAATAATGCAAACAGAATCTAGAAATTCATGAAAAACCTACACTAATTTTTTTTGGTTTTCTGTTCTGTTCCTGCACAACTGAACCATATTAGAATTGTTAGAACTATTTTTTTCAACAACAAAATAATCAAGAAAAATCAAGATTAAATTGGCCCAAAACAAAAACAAAATCACAACACTAACTCAAATCAAAAATCAAAAATCAAAAACAAAGAAACCTAAACTAAAACTAATCTAGCACAACTAAAAATAAACTAACACACACAAAATCGAAAATCAAAATACGAAACAAAAAATAAAAATGATTCAAAAACGACGCGACAATGACTCGATGCAATCTAATTCTGCAAATCCATCCCCTACAATGACGCAAAAAATTTCTTGTGATTTCTGCAAACGTGCGGTTTATCACGGTTGCACTTACGAGTATCGTCCTCAATGATGGATTATGGAATTAAGTCACGGATTATCATTAGTTTGTTGACATGATGCCCTAGAGTACTAAATAAATCAGTACACCATACTAACAAATAAGAAGAGCTTACACAACATACTATTAACTTGACTTTGAATTTAGAAGGTAATCAATTAAACAATAATGTCTATTACCAGAGAAAACTTGAATAAACCTGAGGAAGGAAACAGATGTTAAATCACGAACAAAATCTACTACCAAACACAAGCTCGAACCAAATATCGCACGAGTACAATTCCAAAACAGAAATTTTCACTTGAATTAAATCAAACCCAGAATCGAAATTACATTAGATCTGAAAGTGAGACAAGATCAAAAGAAAAGAAAATTGAAGTCTGAAAATTCTACTCTAGTATGCTCCATACTCCTTCTCCCTTCTTCTTTGCCCCGAATTATAGATGAACCCCCATTTCTAGCCTCTAATTCCCTCATTTAATTCCTCCATTGGAGTCCTTGTAACCGCTCTTGCCATTGATGACGCTGGTTAAAACAATGCTAATAGTAATAAAGATAAGGAGGAAGCTTCGGCTAGGGCAGAGGAAGGGTCGAACAAGAAGGAAAAACAACAGGCTCGGGGGTTCTGGGTTGCTGCTTCTGCTGGTCATAGAAGAAAGAGAGGGAAGGAGGAGGATGACTCAGGTCATGTGCTTTCCACATGGGGCATTAAAGGAAAGGACAAGAGTAGATTGGGTCTCGAAGTGGGGGGCGCGGACTGGGAATATACGGGCTGCAGTCTAGGGGAAATGAGTAGCTGGGTCGCAGCGAGATACATAGGCCTGCGAAGTGAGAAAAAAACAGGGAGCCATTTATTGGCAAGGCGTGACTGGGCCGAGGTGGCAAAAGCAAGCCCATGTGAGAGAGATGGAAGCGCTGTGGAGGGAGTAAAGGAACTGGGCATGCTTAGGCCACAGACTGGGCCAGAGGCAGACTGGCTGCATGGTGGAAGAGAAGAGAAGGAGGAGGACAAGGATGAGTTGAAAACTGGGCCCGCCAACGGGAAGAGTAGGAGCCGATTGGGCCATTCTTTCTCCTTTTTTTTTCCCATGTTCTTTCTTTTCCTCTTCCACTTGATCCAAGCTTTATTTCGAGCTAATTATTTATTTTTTCTAAGTTTTGTTTCAATTCCTACAAAATAAATAAAAACATATTAAAATCCTAATTTAAATGTTTATTTTGAGCAAATAATAGATAGTAAGAGGGTATAAATTTACATAATTTCATGTTATAATACATTATATAATTACATTACATAATGTTTATAATGGTGAAGTTTCATGGACAAGTCAATGCTACCATTTTAGCTCTAATTCCTAATGTATAAAATCTTGCAATGGCAGTAGCTTTGAGACCAATTGCTTATTGTAATACATTATATAACTATATATTATGAAGATCATATGTGAAATAATGAACAAATTAGTCGATAAATCCCAAGATGCATTTATTGGTGGCAGATCTATTCTATGTAGTAACAATAGGAAAAATGTATCCCCAGGATTTATTTTAATGCCCTGACTCATTCTTAGGCCGCAAGCAATTATAACAAATGCTTTTAAGGATCATCGCCTGTCTCCACAAATCAACACAAGCCTTTTATGCATGCTTCGTCCTCACTCACAGACTGCCTGGGAAACTTCCTAGGATGCCATCCATCCCAAGACTTTTACACAGCAAGCACGTTAAACTATAGAGTTTTTAAGAGTGGACTAGGAAGGTGCATCTTTTGGTAATATAGGTATCCGCTTTTCAAATCCTTTTAAGCCACACTCAGGGTATTACATGCATTATAAAAGTATATTTGAAGAAAGCATATGACTCTCTTAGGTTATTTTATGGAGAAACTCCTTACTGTTCGTAGCGTTGTTTACTCATTTGTGCAAAGAATCATGACCTTCATCACAAATGCAAAATTTTGAATCAAGTTCAATGGTGAACTACATGGGTCCTTTAGGAGTAAAAGAGGTTTGAGGTAAGGTGACCTAATGTCACCTCTCATTTTTGTTTTGGTTATAGAGTACCAAATGAGAGCTTTAAGGATTATAATAGCTTTAGTTAGATTTAAATACCATCCAGGATGCCAGAGTCTTAAGTTGATTTCTTTAAGTTTCTCATATGACTTATTAGTATTTTGTAAAGCTAATTATGGAGTGTTCAATGTCTAATGGTTAGTTTCACTGATTTTGCTAATTTTATTTGCTTAAAAGTAAATATGAAAACTCAATGATTATTGTGGTTAGGGTGGGCGTTGATACAACCAAGCAATTACTAAATGTTACTAGTTTCAATATGAGAATCTCCCTTTTAAATACCTAGGAGCATCTGTTAAACCATAGGGGCTTACTAAGCAAGATTGCAACATTTTTTATTGATAGCATCATAGCCAACATAAGAAGTCGGCACGCTCAAAGACATTTATATACTAGAAAAGACCAGCTTATTAATATTGTCTTACTAAATATCTTTTCTTACTAGGATTGGATATTTCTATTACTTAATTGTATCATTTAAGAAAGTAGTATACACCTACGGGATATTTCTATATAGAGGTCATAAAAAGCCTTCTATAGTGGTCTGGAATGTTTTATGCATGCTAAAAAGAATGGAGGCATGGGTGTTCAACAAGAAATTATGGCATATTATACTCTTTATTATCTAATATTTGCTCAAAATAAATAATTAATTTAGATTTTTAATATATTTTTATTTATTTGGTAGAGATTGTAGAAATTTGGAAACAAATGAATGAATTATTTGCTAAAAGAGATGGTGAGTCTTGGTTTCCTATCAAGTGGGAGAAGAGCTAAAAAAAAAAAAAAAAAAAAAAAAAAAAAAAAAACAAGCTACCCAAGCGAGCAGGCCCAGCTCAACTCGGCCCAAGCCTTGGCCTACCTTATCCGGGCCCAACCGAGTTTCTTCCCCCTCCCCTCTCTCAGCTCTCTTTCTCCCGGTTCGCGAGCCTATTGTTTTGTTTCCTTGAACGGCCCAATCGTCCCTAGTCTACCTCCTTCCTTCTCCTGCAGCCCGAGAGCCTAGCTTCCTTCTCTCTTCTCGACTTCTCCCCATCCTCGTGGGCTTGTTTAGATGCTTAATTCAGCAAGCTAAAGCCTTTGACCTATTCGCTTCCTCAGCCCAACCAAGTAACCCTTTTCCCATACTCAACCCCCATGTGCATGCCACATGACCAAGGCCACCTGCTCCCCCGTTATTCTTCTCTCTCTTGTTCTTCTTCTAGCAATGAGTAACCCCCCATAAGCAGTTCTTGCTTCTCCTTCGCCATTCGCATGACCCCTTCCCTAACCCTCTATCTTCTCCATTGCTCTCTCTTCACCATCAACACACTCCATTTTAGAGCTTCATTATTCCAACAACCTTTTCATCACCATAATCATCTCATCAATTGGAAATAATTGCAAGTAGTTATAAGATTGAAGGGTGAAGATTTAATTTGAGAATTAATTGCAAAGGGCTTGAAGTCGGTTATAAGTTGTAGCAAACAACACCAGTTCAGGAAGGTAGAAGTAGGAGCAGGGAGTATAATAGGATAATAGTTTTGCAATTTTTTTCCTCAGTTTTTCATTTTCGTTTGCTTCAAACCTAGTTGTAATTCTCATATTCGTGTAATTTGAATTTTGGATTGTTGATTTTCAATAAGATTCTGAGTTTTTCTATTGAAATTGATAGAATTAGTTCAAGTTTGATTTGGTTTCGAGTGCTGCTCAAAGTTGCAATTCAACTTCCATTTGCTGCAGTTGGTCTCGTTTGCCTCTATTTCAGACGTTGTTAGTCCTTATTCCTGGTTTTTTGTTTGCTGTCTTTAGTGAAGTATCAAGGCTTGTCGAATTTCAGGTTTTGTGGTTTAATTTTCATGATTAGCTGAGGCTATGCTTGATTGTAAAGGGAGAAAGTTGATTGGATTCATTATTTCTGTTATATTGCAGTTCTCAGTCAAATTGTTACATGTCTTGCCAAAAACGTTGGCTGATTTCTCTTTCCTGGTTCAGTGGCTACGTTTAAAGTTTATCATAATTGAGAGTTCCAATAAATTTTAGGCAAACATTGACTGTAGTTTAATTTTTCTTCCCCTATAGCTATTAATTGAAAATGCTAATAATAAACTTTTATTAACTTGATGTAAGTTGGTAGTTTAGATTTAGTACGCATCCTAATTTGCTAACCCATCTCTGTGAATTGACTCCAAGTGCTATGATGAAATTCATATGCTTTTGGCTTTAACTTAATCTATGTAAAAATCACAACAATAGAGAATAAAGATAGCTTTCTTTGGAACACTATAGTGAAACCAAATTGGTTTGGTGTATAGCAACAATGGATGACAGTCTTTGGACGACATGCATTAACGACTACTATCTCGAGGGTATATCAATTTTGGAATGTGTGAAGAAGGTTAGTATGAGAGGAGATTTTGAAGGCAAAGGAGTTGATGAAAAACGGTTTTTAGAATTCCACTAACATTTAGCTTGGGAATGTCCATGGTATATGTCTGTAGCATAGCAACTTATAATTGGCTTAGAATTAAACAAGATCAGGCGAGTTGGTGTGGCTTAATCTAACATAAAGCTAGAATTCCTAAATGTGCACTTGTGACCTAGCTAATATAACATCAGAGATTGCTCACAAGAGATAGATTGAGAAGCTTTGATATGTTTATAGCTAATACATGTATGTTATGTCTTTAGGAAACAAAAACTCATGAGCGCATATCTTTTCAGTGCCAACACATGTAGACTGTATAATATAATGGTTGAATTTGGATTGTTCTAGCCAGCAAGGTTCAACTTGGGTGAATAGAAGACTGAGACATTGTAGACTAAGGGACGCAAGAATCAACGTAGGAAGGTTTGCTTTGTTGTTACTATCATAATATATATTTGTTAGTAGGAAAGACTAAAATGGCCTTTTAACAAGTTTAAAGGATAGTTTTACATTAATGTTATAATTTCCACAAGTATTTAGTTTGCCTCTGCAATACTTGAGGTGTCGATCCACAGAAACGGTATATGAGATTAGGTCGCACTAGAAGAATAAATTTTCTATGCTAAAATAAACTAAGGAAAATAAACCGCTGCAAATTTATTGAACTAGTTTTGCAAGTAATTTGAAATAACAACTAAGGAAAGTACTAGACACTAACACTAAAAGGATTGTGCTTAGTGCAGAAAGTAATAATTAACATTATCAGCCCAACAATCAATGCAAATTCCCCAGTAGACACACACCAGACAGAACTCACAAATAAACTCCAGGAACTTGGCAATGAGAGCTAAAATCTTGCAAAGCCCAGATTAAGAGGTTGAACCACCGGTAAAGAACTTGAGGCTGGACAATCCACTTGAGCCTCAAAATCAAGCACTAGGAGCCATAGAAAATTGGGAAGAACAGGGGAAGAATAGAACTCAGAGGAGTCTTCACACAGTGAGCAACTATATGTGCCCAAACAACAAAACTCACGACAGCAATACCAGAATCAAGGCAAAGAAGAAAGTGATTCAAATTCAATGAGTTACATCAAGCTCGTGCCTAAACTGAATATTATTCCAAACCACATTTCAGAAGTTCAATTCCAATTCAACAACCCAGAAATGAATTACACTGAATTGGAAATATACTATAGTGAATCTAAAAACTCCCTAAAACAAGAGGTAGAAAA
The DNA here is from genome assembly GCA_017589665.1 of Selenicereus undatus. Classification (NCBI taxonomy): domain Eukaryota; kingdom Viridiplantae; phylum Streptophyta; class Magnoliopsida; order Caryophyllales; family Cactaceae; genus Selenicereus; species Selenicereus undatus. Next base: position 80,514,267 of record JACYFF010031959.1, read on the forward strand.
GGAATAAGAAGAACTGCTACTCTTTGCCCCCCGAGAACCCCTTTGAAGGCCCCCAAAAACACCGTCCTCTAGCCCCTTGATTGCCCCCATTAATCTTGAATTAAATGTTGTCCAACGCATAGAAACGGTGTCCTTAATGATGGTAGTGATTAAGGAACATGAAGGGGAAGAGAGAGAGGGACAGAAACGATCGAGGCTCAAAAGTTAGAAGAAGAGCCTGCTCTATTTTTTTTTCCCCGGGGACGTCTGGGTTGGGAACCAAAGGAGAAGAAGAAAGGAGAGTGTCTAGGTTTAAGGGAGAAAGCACCTGGGCTTCGGGTAGCCTAGCGAGAAAGAAGCAAGGAGATGGCCTGAAAAAGAGATGAGCCAAGCCCAGCGAGACAAACAAATGAGGGAAGAGGGAAAAAGAAGGAGGGAGAAGAAGGATAGGGCCACGGGTCTGGTGGCTACCGAACTGGGCTATAGGCCCACGCAGGGGAGAAGGAGTGGGAGGAGGGTAGAGGGAAAAGGGATGAGGCGCTCTCGGTCGAGAGAGAAAAGGAAGCTTAGCCCAAAACTTGCTTGTCCATTTCTTCCTCCTTTCTTGTTCAACTCCAAAAGCCTGATCTGCTTACAATTATTAGATAGTAAAAGAGTATAAAATATCATAATTTATGACTGAACAATTAGTATAAGATTGTGGTATATTGGTGCTAAGTTGATTCAAAGGAGTAGCTATGGAAATAGTTAGGCCTACACTTAGATATGCCTGAGTCTCTTGTAATTTTTATTTCAAAGAATTGAAACGAATACATCTAACCTTTCACCCCAAAAAAGTAATATATCACCTTTGTTGATCATTGTTCTAGGTTCACTAAGATGCACCTTTTGACCAACAACGATGAGGCCATAAACAAATTTCTCATTTATAAGGTTGAAGTTGAAAATCAATTGGACCGAACTCTTGAAGATGAGGCCGCAAACAAAATGGTATAGCTGAAAGAAATGATAGAATTCTTAAAGACATGAAGAATGTTATGTTTATCAGATCAAGGATACATATAAACATGTGGAGGAAGCCATTTTGTATGGTTGTCTTGTGCGAAATAGAATATGGAGATGTTTGGCAAAAGTGGGACTTCCTAATTTTCAGATAACTAAAATTGAACCCCGAAGCTGTAGATGGTATCTTTATTAGTCATGTTCATAAATGTTCATATAGATTCATTCTAGAAGATTATTTTGGATTTGGAGCAATTAGAGAGTCTAGAGACAACAAATTTTTTTAAGCATAAATTTCCTATGAAAATTCCTTTGGATAAATGTTTGCTTTTTGCATGTGCATCTAACCATGGTACAATATTAACTAGTAATGTGGGCTAAGAATCTAAGAGGTGTAAGAGATCCAAAACCTAGATGAATTTTGGAACTGACTTTATGATAGTCTTCTTGATAAACATTGAACTTGTAGATGAGCCAACTATGAATGTGTACTCTTCAAGGAAGATCCAAAAACCTATGCAAAATCTAGGGAGTCCATAAACTCTAGTTTTGGAAAGAGGCTACCAATAGTGAACTAGAGTCTCTTATACGCAATAAGACATAGACTTTGATAAGCCTTCCTATGGGTTACAAGGCACCTAGGAGTAAACCCATATTTAAGCAAATTTAAGAGATGATAGATCCATAGATATGCTTAGAGCTAGACTTACGATCTAGGGCTTTCATTAGAAAAACAGATTGGACTTCTTTGATACCTACTCCCCTATGACTAAGGTTGTGACCATTTGTATAATAACAACTATTTCATCTATTCAAGAATCTTGTTATACACCAAATGGATGTTAAAATAGAGCTCTTAAAAGGTGACCTTGTTGAAGAGATATACATGAAGCAACCCAAGGGCTTTGTGATTCCTAGATAAGGCATAAATTATGTAAACTAGTCAAATCCTAATATGGACTTAAACAAGCTGGATAGCAATGGTATGAAAAAATTGGCTCTGCTCTTACTTGTAATGGTTTTCAGGTCAATAATTCTTATGCATATGTATATTCTAAAGTTTATGAGCTTGGTTGTGTCATCATTTGCGTATATGTATATGGTATGCTTATTTTTTTAACAAGCTTAGATGTTGTTAAGTTGGCTAACTCATTTCTAATTCCAAGCTTTGATGTGAAAGACCTAGGTGAGGTAATCTTGGCATTAGAATGACTAGGACAGAGATAGTATAAGCAGTAATCAGCTCTACTATATATATTTAACCATCAAAAGTGACTAAATAGATGCTTCTAATTACTTTTTTTTATATCATAATCAAGATTATTTTCGGATTTTATTTTGGTTTTGTGTGTCATGCAGGGAGTAATGATTTGATGAAATATTACAGTTTTTAGCTTGACGTGGATTTGACTAGATTTTGGAAAGCCTAGCCAAGGAAAGATTATAATTAAAGCCAACTCCAAGCAATTTCCTTATTATGGTGACTTTGCCAATATTTATCAAGATTGGAGAACAAAAAGTCTTCTCCTACTAGAATTTCGAAAGTGAGGGATGGTTATCACCGTTATAAAAGGAGGCTTCGGGCACTATGGTCCCCCGTCTCATAATAGCTTAGTTTAGAGTTAGGAGTAGGTTTAATTTAAGTAATTTTCTCTCAAAACTTTAATTCATGTATTTTTAGATTTAATCCAAGTTTAAGATTTAATTATTCAATTTAGTATGCTTTCATTTCATTATGCTCGTTAGTAACTTCTTCCCCTTTCTTTCTACCTTATCTTGACTCAAGTTTTCTGATTTCTAATTCATTCCACTGATTCTCCTGTTAGTAGTTGTTCGGTTTGCAGATTTAATCATGTATAGGTTATGTTTAAATTTTGCAAGTTGAATTATTTATGTCTTCAAGTTTACTGCTTTCAACTTAGTTATTATGGGTTTGTAGTTAGTGTAATTGCTCAGATTTGACTATATCCCTGTGGAGTCAACCCTCAAGTACCACGGCTAACAACTGTCGATTTGCAATTAAAATTTTGCCTCTATTTTAGAAGGTACATTATATTGAGAAGATCCTCAAAACTTTAGTTAATTTGATTGTACCTTTATAACTACCACTTATGATCCTAATATTCACGTGAAAAAGAATAAAGGTTAAAGTGCATCACAAAGTGAGTATACGAATATAATTGGTTGTGTGATGTTCTTAATAAATTATACTTGCCCTAATATAGCTATGTCATGAATAGATTTAGATATACTCATGACCCTAATAATGATAACTGGAATGCCCTAACTACACTATTGAATTATCCTAAAAGGAGCATTAATTATAGAATGCATTTTAAGATCCTCCATGCTATGTTTACTATGATGCCAACTAAGTGCCTTATACTGATGAGATTAATTCAACCAGTGGTTGTGTGTTTACTGCAGTTGGTGATGCTATATCTTCAAAATCACGCAAATAAACCTATATTGCTAAATCAACTATTGAAGCTAAATTTATCGCTTTAGAATTGGCAAGTCATGAGGTAGAATGGCTAGGAGGCTTACAGGTAGACATTCCTTTGTGGGATAAGTTGACTCTGGTAGCTACCATGCATTATGACTCATGAACAGCCATAGGAGTGTCTAACAAGCACACGTAGAATAGAAAGATAAGGCTTACTCGTCTCAAGGAAAAAATCATGAGAACTTGAGAAGAGATTACGTGAAATTACTTCAGTATGTAAAATCTAAAAGGAATCTTGCAGATCCTTTCAGCAAAGGTCTTTATAGAAATGTAGTGTGGGCGTTAGCTATTTAAGCCCATTGAGTGCATGAATCGTGATGGATACACATCTTGGACAAGTGTTCAGGTTCCATGGATCAAATGAAATAACAAAATAACTGAAGAAACTCATTTGTACTACAACCTATTCCTATGCGTAAATAAGTAGTATTTCTTTAATTACCAAATGTGTTGGCAATGAACCTTTGATTCTTAACAAGTCCATAGCCTTGATATTGGTCCATGCATTATGCATTTGACGTAAGTTATATAAGTGAGTGTGGAGAGTTTTTAGGCTAGGACTCTCTAGAGCACTCTTGAGAATCCAAGTACTAAAGCATGAGCTTTAATCCATCAATATTCCTAAGGATCTTTGTTTTCCAGCGAAATTTAGTGTGCACATTCTGATATACACAAACACCACTTAGCTACATAATTTCTCCACCCTAACATATATAAGACAAACTTCCCATAATAGTACATCCAACTACATCATTAGCTAGGATTGTACGAAGAAATGAGGGAAAACAAAGCTCTAACTCCAAGGTTATAATAAAATGCCTATATTTTGACCATCAGTCTACTGCCACATTTAGCTATCAGAAGATGTTATTAAGGGCAAAGTGAATACCTTGGTTTAATTGAGTGTAGATGTTTTCCAAGGGGATCTGCTCTCTTCCTTTTGATGCTTGAATCACAATTTGATTGTTACCCTTCAAGGACAATTTTGTTGAACCCTACTTGAACTAATGAACTAACTCTATCCCTAAGAGTTCTAGGTTCTATCACAAGAATATATGTCTACCATAGTTTGATATGCCTCCTTTGATTAGCTTTCCCTTTCAATCTTGTGGAATGAATTTGGCTACTGCTAAAGAGTTGATGAGCGATCTGTCAAAGTTAGTTTTGAAAAGTCAAGGAGAAGGGGGCTACCATCTCGCAAAGTGGCTAGAGATGAGACGGCCAAAGAAGACCCCTTAAAATAATCATCAACCAATACAAAAGTTCAGATTCTTTATCCAACACTTACCTTTCTTGCTCAAATCAAGCATGTTAAGGGGCTAAAGATTTCATTTATGAAAACTGTAGCATTTCTAGATTTTCAGATGTTCTAAAGAATAAAGAAAAGTTTCTGAAGCATCTTTGGTTTACATGAGTGTCAAAGCTACATAACAAAGGAAGAAGGGGGGGGGGGACATGAAGAAAGAAAAATCGAGACTCAGGATTGAACATCAAGTAAACAAAATAAAAATAGGTCACGTAAATTACAAATTAATCATCACCGTCTGACTAAGATCAATGGCCAAGATGAGCTCATCTTGTTCATCTAATGGAGTAACTCATCCTATTTAGTTCACTCTTAATTAAAAATAATGATAGTAGTAGTAGTAGTAGTAGTAGTAGTAGTAGTAGTAGCAGTAAAAGCACATTGAGGCCAACAAGATTTTTATAATCCGACAATCGACAATGGTACAATGCGTGCAGTAATGTAATTTGATGATAGTCTATCTCCATAATTGAAGCTTAGTGATTATTTGAACCTTATGTAAGTTTTGGTAGTTTGTTTACAATTTTACATATAGGTTGAGTGTTTTTCAGGTTTTTTCCCCCTTTTGTACGTTATGAACAAAATGACTTTTAATGGCTAAATACCTAAAAGTGATATTAACTATTTCTTTTAAACAAGAGATATACAATATTTGACAAAAAGGAAATAGAATGAAGCTCATGCCAAATTAATGTATAATCAATTACTTAAGTATATTACAACACTATGTTAAAACACCACGACAAAGAAATATATATGTATCAATCTTGAAGGATGAAGTTTATGGCCAAAATGAAATGAAGAATTTGGAGATTTGATTGTTAGTGTCTCACATAGGCTTGGTCTCACAAAATAACTGTTAATTATTGGTTGTTAACTATTGGAATCAACAGTTTGCATTAAAATATTTGATAAGATTAGCTATTTTTTGAAAAGATGTTGATAAAATTTCCTTTGTATTAATATTTCTAGTATGCAATTGAACTTAATGCAATTTTTTATGGTCATCTATTTCATTTTCAATAAGAATAGAATTGATGTTACATGTAAAAAAGTTAACTTCATTCATGAACTTTATTTTCTTAGTACTTTTGCATAATTGCTATTCATTACTTATCTTAAGCTTTTTCCAATTTGACTATATATTTCTACGATTTTTAGGTCTTATAAGCTTATGACTAAAATATAAATAAACTAACTCATGGTAAGAAATAATAAAAAATTAAGTAAATTGTAAATGTGATAAATGTCTTGATACTATATAAGTTGATCATATCATAATTTTTTCCAAGGTTATGGCAATGGGTAGCATAAGGCAATGACACATATATAATTTCTCCAAAGTCTTGGGAAATTTAAGGGTATGTTCTTTTTAACTTTTCATAATTACTTGTCAGTGCCATTCAACACTGATCAGTAGTCATTAGCATTGATCAACACTTATCAGCACAAAGTTACTTATGACAAGGTTAAAAAAAGACAAACCTTAGTAATTTCTACAAAAATTTAATTAAAAATAGCTACTTGGCATAACTTTTTGAAAAAGAATTGTTGGATCAAAATAATTGTTTTCAATAAATCTTCACCAAACACTACAATTGGTTGTTTACAACAAAAGACCCTTGTAAACTTTTTTTAGATAAAATAATAGTCTATTTTGATAGTTTATATTTATTCTTTTTAAACAATTTTCCATACATAAATGATACATACTACAACTATATTAAACTTCCTTTTTTTTAGCGGATGTCCACGCAAACTTGTATCAAGTCAACTGGCAAAGCCAAACACCCCCCCCCCCCCCCCCCCCCCCAAAACCCAAAAATCTTAAAAAAGGAGAAAATGAACGTTCGGCAAATAATGATAATCTTTATATAATAAATGTAAAGATGTATAAGAGGTTGAGAAAGTTTTCATCCTCCAATTCTAAAATCTCAAGCAATAGTATTTATGAACCGTTGAACATTCTGCAATATAAATCTTAGCCATTGAGGTCCTAAGTACATCGGTCTCAGGTTCGATTCTCCATCCCCTTATTGTATTGTACTGCCTTCGTGGCTCATTTGAAACCAAAAAAAAAAATAAAAAAATAGATAAATCTTACCCTTTAGATTATTTTTAGTTTTGTTAAGAGAAAAAATCTAATCCCATACTTACCTCAACATCACAACTCCCGTAATTCTCTTTCTTCAGTTTAATCATTGTTGCACCACCCATAACTATTTTTTATCTCATCAGCTTTCATAGGCCAATAGGTCATACAGTTAAATTTTTAAAAAATAAAAGATCACCCCATAAATTATAGATAAAGTTGAAATTGTTAACATTTTTAGAAATAAATATTGTTGCGGACAAAATTATAAAAACAAACCATATTCAACATTGAAAACATCAACATCAATTTTTATGCATATATTTTAAATATAATAATGAAGTTGATTCCTAAAAGAATAAGCAGCGACGTTTAAATTATCTTTATTTAATAAATGTAAAGATGTATAAGAGGTTGAGAAAACTTCCCTATTCCAATTCTAAAATCTCAAGCAATAGCACTTATAAACCATTGATCATTCTGCAACATAAATCTTAGCCATTGAGGTCCTGAATACATTAGGTATCAGATTCGATTCTCTCTCCCTTTATTATATTATACTGCCTTTGTGGCTCATTTGAAACAAAAAGTATATATATATATATATATATATATATATATATATATATATATATATATATAAATATTACCTAATAGATTATTTTTAGTTTGTTTGAGGGAAAAAATCCAATCCCATACTCGCATCAACATTACAACTTCTGTAACCCCCTTTCTTCAGTTTAACCGTTGTTGCACCACCCATAACTATTTTTTATCTCATCAATTTTCATAGATCAATAGGTCATATAGTTAAATTTTAAAAAAAATAAAAGATCACCCAACAAATTATATATAAAGTTGAAAATGGTAACATTTTTAGAGATAAATATTGTTTGTAGACAAAATTATAAAAACAAGCCATATTCAACATTGAAAATATCAACGTCAATTTTTATGCATATATTAGAAAGATAATAATGAATTTCATTCCCAAAAAGAATAAGTAACTATGTTTAAATTATTTTGTGGAGGATAGAAAACTTTAGCTACATTTATAAGTTATATCTATGAATCCTAATAATAAAAAGTAAAATAATTTATAAGTAGTATATATAGTAAAAATTAGAAGATATGTTTTATTTGTTTGGAGTTCACTGGTATATTCCAAATGATGATTTTAATTAGTTTTAATATTTAAATATTAAGATTAATTATTTGTAATACAAGATATGACTTACTTTTATTATTCAACTCATAATTCCTTTTTTTTGTGACAATAACATAGGATTTTTTTCCTATAAAAAAAAAGAATAAAATGATATAATTAATTTTAAATATTTTATTTCTAGAGAAGAGAAAATAATAGCTATTTATAGTACTTATTCTGTGAATTTTTATAATAAAAATAACTAAAATATATTACATGAAGATTACATAATTAATTTATTATCTAAAGATATATATATGAATCCTCATAATAAAAAGTAAAATAATTTTTATAAGTAGTATATATAGTAAAAATTAGAAGATACATTTTATTTATTTGGAGTTCACTGCTATATTCTAAACGATGATTTTAATTAGTTTTAATATTTAAATATTAAGAATAATTATTTGTAATACAATATATGACTTAATTTTATTATTCAACTCATAATTTCTTTTTTTTTGGGGACAATAACATAGGATTGTTTTCCTAGTTAAAGAACAAAAAAGGAGATAATTAATTTTAAATATTTAGTTTCAGAGAAGAGAAAATAATAGCTATCTATAGTACTTATTATGAAAATTTTTATAATAAAAATAACTAAAATATATTACATGAAGATTACATAACAATGTATACAATTGCATTATTGATCAATAGAGTTGCATTACACAGAGAGGAAATGCTCTTGAAACTTCTAACATTAGGATTTTAGAAATTCCAATGCATAAATTTTGGTCCTCAGTGTTGTAGAAGATCAATAGGTCAAACGCTTATTTTATATTTCAAGCCGTGTAAGTATTAAACTACATGTCAGTATGAGTAGTTTCAAATCCCGATAAACATATGAATATTAAATAAAAGAGCACATTAAACCCTAAACCCAAAATAATAGTCTTAAACCCACAAGGTATAAATCTTCAAACCAGCCGTAAACCTTAAAACCCGTGAGGCTCACACCCTAACCTAGCTTTGCTTAGGATCACATTTTAAAAAAGAAAATTATATGATCATATTGATGATAGTCTTTTTAATTTTTCTAAGTTTTAAAAATAAGATATAAGAAAAAAAAATAGTTTCAAATTTTAAGAAGATAAGAGTTAAATTTATAATAAAATATTTAATGTTTTACTCTTTTTGGATATTAGTTATTGTGCATTGTTTCGTTTTAATTCTACTCATTCTTAATATTTTGCGCTATGTATATAGTTAATTATCTATATCATATTTTTTATTGCATAATTTATCATTTTATCATTGCTATGCATTATACATGTTTTGAAATTTGTAACATCTCTATCCAAATTCATACCTAATATCCTCTTGATATGCTTTTGAGGGATTGAACATATTAAGTTTTCTATTGAAATAGAAAATTATGATAAAAATAATTTGTTACTATTTATATTATGAATTAAAATTAATTATTTAAACTATCAAATTATTTCTTATTCATTTTAAAACTAATTATGGGCACAGTACAAATTAGTAATAATATTTAATAAACAACAAAGATGAAAGTTGGGCCGCCGGGCCGGCCCGGGGGCGGGAAAACTCGCTTTGACGCAACGCTAACCGTTTAGAAGTTACTATCAGAGAAAGCCGAGGGTGGGTCAAATTCCAATCCCAGTTGTAGTCTGTGTCTCTTCAATAAACCGTCCCACCAATTTAAAGAAACCGTTCTTTCTCTGTCTCTTGTTCCTCTTCTTCATCTGGAAAATTAGAAGCCAAATCTAAGAGAAAAATACGAGGAGAAAACGAAATCGAGAACGAGCATCAATCAAGCAAGAGATTCAGAATGTGTTGTTGTCCAGGAAGAGTTTGCATGCTCTGCAGTTGTCTCATTCTGGTGGTAATCTTAATCGGTTTTATCTTCGGATTCGGAGTCTTCAACAACGGATTCCACAAATTGAAGCACACTTTCGATGTCTGCGATCCTGCGTCTTCTTCTTCTTGTTACAAAGGCCGCCCCTTCGTCGGTGCTCCTCCTCCGCTTTAGCTTCCCTATTCATTGATTTTTGTTTTGATTAAGTTGTTAATTTCTCCTTCTTGTTTTACTTTTAAATCGATTTGGGAGGATGTGAATTAATGTGAGCATGTCCGTTGTTTCTGATGACCTTCGAATCTGTGCAAAATTGAATTTCTGTCCTGATATTTGTCACTGCTAGTACAGATACTGCTTTGTTGTTCAATTGATTGAAAAATTTAATGGTGTATATTCAATATCGTGTACCACATTCAAATAATTTGCAATTTTGTAATTACTAATGTTTTCGGCAATGCGGCAATAATGGGTGCCATGTGCAAACTGCGGCCAATTTTGCCATACTATCATCTGGATGGTGATAATGTTGACCGTAGGGCTGACAAAAATTGGTGCGACCCGATTTCCTGAATTTATCCGACTCAGAAAAAACAGGTATGGTCATAAAATTTTTATCCAAAGTTAAAATTCGGACGACCAGTTGTGTTTGAATTTCGGGTTTGGGTTGTGCGAATGTTCCTATAGGCACATGATAATTATTGCTATTTTCCCCGTGCTCATTTTAATTTTAATATAAAACTCTTGGATGGCTTGTTAATTGTTATCACAGTTCTATATAAAAAAAAATTGTTATCACAGTTGGATATGTTGGTTTGAACTTTGAAATGATAGTTTTATACAAGAGCAAGTACTAGAGCAGTTTTATAACCAAAGTGTCAAGTGTTTGGATTCTCTGTAGTTGCAATATGAATTTGAATCTTGCTATGTCCACTCTAATAATAGTTGCAATGTTTTGGACCAAATTTGTTTTTACTATTGGTATTAAATTTATTGTACTGAAAGTAGTAAATTTTTCTAATAACTTAATACATCAATATTTTATTTTATTTTTTGGGTTCAAATGAGACATAAAAGCCATACAATATAATGGGGTAATGAGGAATCGAACCTGAGATCTAATGTATTTAAGACCTTAATTTTAACTACTTAGCTAATATCTAATTGGTAACATCAATTATTGAATTGGCGGACAATAAGATTATAGTATTTCTCTAACATTGCACCTCCTGCATCTACAGGAGTTTAAGTATCTTGGTATAATGGTTATGAAAAATACTTATAAGTTTGGTGAGTTATCCACCGCTAGGCTCTGGTTGGTGACTTAATTATGCCAGTCCCTGTGTCCCCTATCTGCAGGGAAGGAGGGTCCGTTTACTAATTTATGACAAGGAAAACAAATAATAAAAAGAACCTAAAGCAGTTGAATAGCTTTATGTTTATGGGAATTGCAAGTTAAAAAACGATCACTTTTGGCAGAAGTAAATTTTGCACCGAGGGGTGGAGCAGGAGTAGGTCTACTTATTCTCCTGAAGGAGGTGGGTGGTGTGAAGATGCTGATTCTATAGAAAAGTCATTCCTTTTTGGCTTTTGCGGGGCACCAAAAGTGAAAGTGAGGTTGTCTCCCTGCGCTATTGCCCATTATTATCTGTGAATAGAATTTGTCCTGATTACTGCAACATTCTATATTTCTATTCTATGAAACTAAAATTGGGTAAAGGATTGGAGAATTCACCAATCAAATGTGTATACAAGTGTCATCTGCATTAGAAATTCAATAAATTTTTGGGATTAATGAAGTGCAAAGGGAGACCCTCTTAGGAGAGTGTTGAGGAAAGCCGCTCACAAGTGATACAATGTCAGGGGTGGGGGAGACTAGTATATGAGCATGTTGGATTACTCCACTTAAATGTCAACTAGCTTATGCCTGTATGTTTACACTTGTTTTTTACTTGAGAAAATAATATAAATATTATCGTATATTAGATTCTTTTCTTTTGTTGGATATATGATGAACTAGAATATTCATTCTTATGGTTACACTTATGTAATGTTTGGTTGGATGTAATGTAATAATAATGCAATGTAATTAACTTTGTAATTCAATCATGATTATATAGTTTGTAGTAGTCATAATTACAAAACAATTATCTTATTTCAATATTCTCATATAACCAAACAAGGTAATGAAACCACAATTACAAACTTATTTGCATTACAAGATTGATTACATCTAACCAAACATTACATTAGAGTTTTTCAACCTAATTTACGTACTGCATAATTTTTATCTATGAAGGCTTATATTACAGAAAATAAATAAAAATACAACATATGAAATTAATTGTTGAAACATATGGAATTTATATATATTTTTTATTGCTTTTATAACTATGAAAAGAGATTCATTCTAAGATACGTTTTGACTGATCTTTTCTCTCAAGTTTCAACCTTTTGAAATAATTTTTGCCCTTGCAATCATTTTAAAAAAAAAGTATATGCATATTATTTGATTAAAATTAAAAAATCTCATTAAAATGATAAAAATCTTAAAGTAACAATTTTGTAAAGAAAATTTAGTGTCTCTTCATTCTATTTAAGACTTTATTTGATATTGAATCAAAGAAATTAAGAGATTTTATGGCTAGCAAATTAATTATCTGTTATCTCTACATTAATGAATTTAATTTAACAAATGATAATGAAAACTATATTTTAGTCTAAAACAGGGAGAGAAAAATTAAATGTATATCAAGGGAGTGAAAAATGTATTGGAGGAAATGACAATTACAGATTATATGACTATATAAAATTTTTTCAATGTAAGTAGAAATTAGAAACAAAGCAAAGAAGCAAAGATCAAACATTATAATAGCATAGAAATTGTAAAATTAAAAACATTAATTTAACACTATTGCTAATATGTGACCAAAGTAATGACCCCCCAAAAGAAAAACAAAATCTAGCCAAGAGGAAGACGTTTTCAATGTCATCCAACCCCAACCTGTATAACTTTTATGCTCCAACTTCCCACCTGCAGGCAGGAAAAACATATCAAAAACTCATAAAAATCTAAAACATTGTTGTAAACTCATTGATAGAAGTTACCAACAGAACAATTTTAGTGTTTCACACCATGTTGTGGTAATTTGAGACATTCAAGCAACCTAATCTAGAAAAAAGAAAGAAATTATTAAAAAATAAGAAAGCTAATCAAGCATATATAAAATCAAAAGGAACCAATACAACGAAATTTCCAAGCCTTCATACAAAGGCATTTATGTCGTCCTTTCCCTTCCATTTTTCTTTTAAAAGAAAATGATACTAAAGAAAACAATTTTATGCATTGCAACTAGGGATGACAATTACATCCGAGTTTGAGGCACATTTGAACCGAGATAAAATAATATAATTCGAATTTGAGAAAAAAAATATATTCGAGTCCAAGTCCAGCAAAAATAATCCGAGTTTGAGTCAGATTCAGATTGAATTTGGAGGGAAGGTAACATCCGATCCGATCTGATTATTTTATTAACTAATTAAATTCAAATCTAGAACTTTACAAATCCAAAATACACCCTTCAAGTTCAACCTCCAAGCCAAACCCCCCAATTTTTTTTATTTTAAATTGATTATTTTACAAATCTAAAGCTTATCCTCCAAACTCAATTATCAGTCCATAACATCAACATCCATTAGTCGCTTAGCGTCTCTCACTCTGACTCTCTCTCTCTCACTCACTCTTAGTTTGACTTCATCGTCGACCGGCCGAGACCCGCCCGACTCCCTATCATTGCACATTGGCCCCATCTGTCTCGTTGTCGGTCTCCCCTAACTTAGTATTAATGTTCAAATATTTTGTTGGCATGATAAGGAGGCGCAAGTTATCGTATCATTAAGTAGAGAGAATAAGTTTAGATGGAAAAACACAATACAAATTTGCTGTGGGAAAATAAATCCATTCGGATCGGATTAAATCTGATTCCAATCCAATCGGACTCGGATTAGATTCGAAAGTTCCCTTCGATACCGCGGATCGGATTCGAATCAGATTTTTCGATCTGAAAAGTAATCGGATTCGGATTTGGATGCTCTAACATCTAATCCAAATCCGGTCCGTTGTCATCCCTAATTGCAACTTGTTATAAATATCACAAACACAAAGAAAACGCGAGACCACAAACCACTAAGCTAGGCTTTTATTTTACTTTTAGAAAAAAATCAAATAAGTCTCTCTTCCCTCATTCGAAGTTGCATACTTGTGACTTGTGTTGTGAATTCCCGCAAGCGTATGGTTTATCGTTGTAACGCTTCGGATGTCGATCCTCAAGGATGACGTATGAAATTGGATCACCAAAACTTTTAAACTAAATTTTAAAAAAATAAAGTGCTAAAAGTTATGTAGCAGCTAACTTGCAAAGAACAACACCAAAGTAATAGTGGGGTACCAAACGGAAATAATTCTGACTCAACAACATCCAATCGCAACTATCATAAAATCAGCACCTGGGCCTTTCACACAGAGCTTCAGCAAGCAAGAAAGCGTGAGCAATTCGCACAGAGCAAACAAGAATTTAAGCAATTTAAACTGCACTTGTGAGAATAAAATTACAACCCCAATCTACCATTAATTAATAAGCAAATTACATCAATCTTTGAAGATGAAACTCTCAATCTAAACAAAAAAAAAAAAAGTATTGGACCCTCTCCCCTTGCTGCCCTGTTCTTCAGCTTCCATTAAAGGCCCTCAAGAACGCCCCTTTCATTGCCCTCAAATTATTTCTTGTAACCGTCGCATTGAAGCTAGTGATGATGGGAACGATGTGTAACTGCTGAAGACTTGATGAGGAGGAGGAATGAAGAGAGAGAAAGAGAAACCGATGGAAGAGAAAGAACCGTGAGCTGCCCCTGTTTAGGCCCTGATCCTCTGATTTTTGCGGCTGAAACTGACGAGAGGAAGAAGAAGAGATGGGGAATGGATAACGAGTGAAATAATGATGCAATAATGGAGGAAGATGAAAGGTTGAAGGGGGGCACGCTGCGCTGTTCTGCTTTGTTTGTTTTCGGGTTCGAGGTTCTAAGTTGCAAGGATGAAGAAGAAGAAGTGAAGGGGTGGGGGAGTTGAAACTCACGTGCGTGACATGCTGGGCATAAGTGAGAAGGCAAGTTGGGTGGAAGTCTACGCAGGCCCAGCGAAGAAAGAGAGGGTCGATCCAGCATGGGAAAAGGAGGAAATGAAAGAGAATGGGGGAGGATGGGGCTGGTCTGGGAATGGAAGAAGGTAGCTTTGGGTCTCAGGGCTTCATCCTGGCCCGAGATGGAGAAAAGAGAGAAAAGGAAGCTGAGCCCGAAACTTGATTGTCCATTTCTTCCTCCTTCCTTGTTCAGCTCCGAAAATTTGATCTGCTTAAACAAATTATTTATTTTTCCATAAGTTTTTCAATTCTTACAAAACAAATAAAACAATATTAAAATTCTAAAATAATAATTTATTTTGACCAATTATTAGATAATCAAGGGGGTAAAATATCATGATTTCAGGCTGAACAAATACCCCCACACCTATGTTTTGCTCGTCCTCGAGTAAAAGAAAACAAAAAAGCGTAGAAAAACAAAAGAAAATCCTAACTCACTCTCGTAGGAATCACGGTTGCACTTAGCATGTACAACAAACCCTTTAAACCCCTAGGTTACCCTTAGTGGACGAGGAAGGTCTCGTGAGGGTTTGCAGAAGATATACCCACAAAATCTATAAAAGAAAACATAAATAGAAAATCTTAAATCTTTTTGGGTTTTGTTTTCAAAAAGTAATATGTACAAAACTGGGGACAGATACATACATATTCTAATCAACTAAAATCACCCATGTAGCAAAGATGGTGGCCTGCATATAAACATATTGTACACATCAAGGCTTTTTACCCCATGAATGACATTGAAACACTAACTTTTCATCCCACTTGTACACTAAAGATTTGAATCCTTCCTTGTGCTCGTTTGTGCGTGTTTCATCATCCTAAGGCTTATGTTTACCAGAATCAAACTCAACCCCACTTGATTAACAGAGGAAGCAAGCTTTCCCAGTAGCAATATTGCCTCAAAGGGTAACACCCAGTAGCGCATGCCTCAAAGGGTTGCTTGTCATTCCAAATTTTATTTCATTTTTTTTTTTCATTTTTTTTTGTGGTGTTTTTTTTTTCAAATTTTTGCATTTTTTTTTTCTTTCAAAAACAAGTGGAAGAGACGATAATGAAAAACTTAAACCTTAAGACAATGAGGATGAAATAAATAGGGATTGGATCACACAGCGATAATGAACAAATGAGATTAGAATTAGAGTCAAAAATGCCACACCAAGGACAGAGACCTAACATGCACATCATGCGTATATACAGGCTAATAATCAAAGTACAGGGAATTTAAGTTGATCAGAAAAGTACTAAGCTTCCCAAAATAACAAACAAAAATCTTTTTGAATTTTTCTTTCTTTTTCTTTTTTTTTTGGGTTTTTTTTTGACAAAGTTTCCCCACCCCCACACCTAAATCTCACAATGTCCTCATTGGGAGTGGAAGTAAACATAAAACCACAAAATAAAACTGAAAAAGAAAACGAAACTCATAAAGACACGACTCAAAACCAAATAGTCAACATATATACAAAAGAAAGACAAAAAGAACCAACTATACAGAAGAAAAGAAAAGGGAAAAAGAGAAAAGAGAAAAGGGATGAAAAGAAGTGTTTAGCAAACCAGGTCGGGTGCTAAGTACACCCAAGCTATCATCTCAACACAGCACTGAGTAGGACTCGGCTCGCGGAGTATCAGACAGTCCACATCTTCCTTGCTAGGCAACTCCAGAAATTGCTTCAATCGTTGACCATTTACCATAAAAGTAGCACCACTGTCAGAGTCCTGAATCTCGACTGCACCATAGGGAAAAATACGTGAGACAACGTAAGGACCAGTCCATCGGGACCGTAACTTCCCTGGAAACAAATGGAGTCTAGAGTCATACAAGAGCACTTTCATGCCTGGGGCAAACTCTCTCCGAAGGATACGCCTATCGTGAAACAACTTTGCCCTTTCTTTGTAAGAACGAGCACTTTCATAAGCCTCGGCTCTAATCTCATCAAGCTCATTCAGTTGCAGTCTACGCTCCTCACCAGCCTCAGTCAAGTCATAGTTCAGTTTCTTAATGGCCCACCAAGCTCTATGCTCTATTTCCACAGAAAGATGACAAGGCTTACCATAAACAACCCTATAAGATGACATACCCAATGGAGTTTTAAAAGCTGTCCTATAGGCCCAAAGAGCATCTACGAGTTTGTCAGCCCAATCCTTTCTATTCCGGCTCACTGTCTTTTCAAGAATTTGTTTAATCTGTCGATTAGACACCTCAACCTGACCACTGGTTTGGGGATGATAGGGGGTAGCAAGCCGATGGACAATTGAATACCTCTTCAGTAAGGCATCAAAGGACCTATTATTGAAATGGGTGCCCTGATCACTAATAATAGCACGGGGCATGCCAAATCGAGCAAAGATGTTCTCCATCAAGAACTTCACAACAACTTTAGCATCATTAGTCCTAGAAGGGATGACTTCAACCCATTTAGACACATAGTCCACAGCTAGCAAAATATACTCATTCCCAAAAGATGATGGAAATGATCCCATAAAGTCTATACCCCACACATCAAAAATCTCCACCACAGTAATGGGGTTCAGTGGCATCATATCCCGCCTGCTTATTCTACCCAACTGCTGGCACCTAGGGCAACTCTTACAGTACTCAAAAGCATCCCTAAATAGAGTAGGCCAGTAGAAACCACATTGAAGAACTTTGGCTGCAGTTTTCCTACCACTAAAATGCCCCCCACATGCTTGATCATGACAAAAAGAAAGGACACTTTTCACCTCATGGTCGGGAATACACCTCCTAAACATTTGGTCAGAATAGTACTTAAACAAATAAGGGTCATCCCAAACAAAGAACTTCACAAGGTAAAAGAATCTATCTCTATCATTCTTGGTCTAACTCTTAGGGATTCTACCAGCAACTAGGCAGTTCACAATATCAGCATACCAAGGATCAGAGTGGACGACATATAACTGCTCATCAGGGAAGCACTCAGAAACAGTGGACTCACTCTCTCTATCATAAAGAATCCTAGACAAATGATCAGCTACAAGGTTCTCATAACCTTTCTTATCTCTAATCTCACAGTCAAACTCTTACAACAACAATATCCATCTAACAAGTCTAGGCTTAGCATCCTTCTTAGAAAAAAGATGCTTAAGAGCAGAGTGATCAGTATAGACAATCACATGAGAACCAATCAGATAAGGTCTAAACTTCTCAAACCCAAATATCACAGCCAAAAATTCTTTCTCAGTCACAGTATAATTCAATTGGGCATCATTCAAAGTGTCACTAGCATAGTAAATCACATGGGGTTTCTTGTCAACACGCTGCCCTAAAACTACCCCAACAGCATAATCAGAAGCATCACACATCAATTCAAATGATTCTCCCCAGATGGGAGGATGAAGAACAGGAGCAGAAGTTAAGGCCTTCTTAAGCTTAGAAAATGCCTCAAGACATTCATTAGAAAAGTGAAAAGGCACATCTTTAGCTAACAAGTTGGACAAGGGCTTTGCAATTTTACTAAAGTCCTTAATGAAGCGATGATAGAAGCCAACATGTCCAAGAAAAGACCTTACCTCTTTCACACAGGTGGGAGGGGGAAGATTAACAATCAAATCAGTCTTAGCCTTATCAACCTCAATTCCATCTTTAGAAATAACATGGCCTAAGACTATTCCCTTCCTAACCATAAAATGGCATTTCTCCCAATTCAGAGTCAAATTTTTCTCCCTACATCTTTCCAACACTTTTCTCAGATTAGACAAACAGTCCTCAAAGGAAGACCCAAACACAGAAAAGTCATCCATGAAAATTTTCATGCATAGCTCAACTAGATCTGAGAAAATAGAAATCATACAATGCTGAAAAGTAGCAGGGGCATTGCACAGTCCAAAAGGCATTCGTCTAAAGGCATAAGTTCCAAAAGGACAGGCGAAACTAGTCTTCTCCTGATCCTCAGGAGCAATAGAGATTTGGGTATAGCCAGAGTATCCAACTAAAAAACAATAGAAGGAATGTCCAGCCAACCTCTCTAACATTTGGTCTAAGAAAGGAAGAGGAAAGTGGTCTTTCCTAGTGGCAGCATTCAATTTTCTATAATCTATGCAAACACGCCACCCAGATTGCACTCGAGTAGGGACTAACTCATTCTTGTCATTCCTAATCACGATAATCCCGGTCTTCTTAGGAACAACTTGAACGGGGCTAACCCACTCACTATCAGAAATGGGATAGATAATCCCATGGTCTAACCACTTCAACACTTTTTTCCTAACTACTTCCTGAAGAGTAGGGTTCAAACGCCTTTGACGGTCACGGTAGGGCTTAGCATTGTCCTCTAGATGAATCCTATGTTGCACAATAGAAGGACTAATTCCCTTAATATCCCCTAAGGTCCAACCTAAAGCTTCTTTGTTCTCTCTAAGTAGGGCAATCAATTTGGTCTCTTGGTCCCCGTCTAGGTCAAAAGTAATAATGACAGGTAAAGATTCATTGGGGCCTAGAAATGCATACTTAAGAGAATCCGAAAGGGGTTTCAATTCAAGAGCAAGAGGGGAAACAGTTTCAAAAGCAGATTCATAGGCAGTAGTGAGCAAACAATTAGCAGTAGAGCACAAGTCATTAAACTCAAAAGCATCATACTCAGGCTCATCATTCACAAGAAAGGACTCATACTCAACAGCAAACACATCATCACAAGTATCATCAAGAATAGAATCCTCTACCCAGTGAAGAGTAGAGAACTCCATATCATCAAAACTAGAAGGCTGTCTTTGCAGATTAAAAATATTAAGCTCTATGGTCATGTTACCAAAAGACAGTCTCATCATGCCATTCTTGCAATTAATGAGGGCATTGGCAGTGGCCAAGAAAGGACACCCTAGAATCACAGGGACTTGACTAGCTAAGTTAGACACTATCTCAGTCTCAATCACAACAAAGTCCATAGGGTAAATAAATTCACCCACTCTAATTAGCACATCCTCAACAATACCCCTAGGTAACCTGGTCGACCTATTAGCTAATTGAATAACCATCTTAGTAGGCTTAAGCTCACCTAACCCTAGCCTTTCATACTCAGTGAAGGGAATCAAGTTGACATTGGCCCCTAAATCAAGCAATGCTCTATGAATGAGCTGGTCCCCTATAACTATAGAAATAGTAGGGCAACCGGGGTCCTTATACTTCACTGGGATCTGATGAGATAGAATAGAACTAGCACTAGAGGCTAAGAACGCCTTCCTAGGAACATTGGTAGCTCTCTTGGTTGTGCACAGATCCTTTAAAAACCTAGCATATGGAGGCATCTGCTGAATAGCATCGAGCAAAGGAATGTTGATCTTGACTTGTGCGAAGGTTTTTCTCATCTTCTCAACATGAGCTTGGTCTTTTTTCTTAAGCGTATGGGGAAAAGGAGGCAAAGGCATATGGACTTTTTCAGAAGAAGGAGGAGTAGAAGAAGAAGAAGGACCCTTAGAAGAAGAAGGGTCAACTGACTTAGAGGAGTCTTTCTTTTTAAGCTCCTTTTCCTTAGACAGTGACTCAGGAAGATGGTGAGAATCAGAATCATTGGGGACACCATCAGTAGCATCCCCTGACTCACTGGATGAGCCATTCTCTGGGGGTGAAGAAGAAGAAGAAGACTTCTCGAAGAATTGGTGAGGATACCTGCAGGGCTCATTAGGGCTTCTAACCTGGTTATCAATCTCTCGACCAGAACGGAGAGTTATCACTGTATTTACTTTCCTCACAGGCTCATTAGAGTTACCAGAAGAAGAAGAGGCGTGAACCTTAGGGTTCACCTCAGGCTGACTTGGGAAAGTACCTGGCTCCTTAGAAGATGATGCTAATTGGGAAAATTGTTCAGTCATCATTCTCATCATTATTTCCATGTTAGCATTAATCATTCTCTCCACATTATTATTAATTCTCCTCTCCATTTTATCAATATCACTGTAACTAGGAGGAGGTTGAACTTGAGCCACAGGAGGTCGAGGTATAGGTGCATTAGGTACACCTTGAAAAAGCGGTCTCTGAAAGGAACTAGAAGGGTGAGAGATAGGCTGGGAGTTAGGAACCGCAGCATTTGGTCCATTACTCCAAGAGAAGTTAGGGTGATTTCTCCACCATGGATTGTAAAAAGGAGAGAAAGGGTC
Organism: Selenicereus undatus; assembly: GCA_017589665.1. Classification (NCBI taxonomy): domain Eukaryota; kingdom Viridiplantae; phylum Streptophyta; class Magnoliopsida; order Caryophyllales; family Cactaceae; genus Selenicereus; species Selenicereus undatus. Next base: position 80,535,484 of record JACYFF010031959.1, read on the forward strand.
ATTCTTAGGTCTCTGGAAGACCATATTCACTTGCTCTTTGCTAGTTGCTAACTGGTGAGCAAAGTAAGGACAAGCACTCAATGAATGATCTAGGGCCTAACAATGAGAGCAAGACACTAAAGAAGTCTGGGATAACTGTGTCATCTGTAGAGTCAATCCTTTTAACATGTTTTCTAGAGTAGCAATCTTAGACTCTAAGTGACTTACATCAGAGACAGAATGTAACCCACCCCTAGCAATCCTAGAACTTAAGCTGTCATCCCGAGCGGTTTCCCACTGCATAGTTTTCTCAGCTAAGTCATCTAAAAATTCCCAAGCATTTGTGGCGCTCTTAGAAAGAAAGCCACCCTGACACATAGACTCCACCATGGTCCTAGTTTGTTGGTCTAGTCCTTCATAAACAATTTGGCACAAACGTGTCTGGTCTAAACTATGATGGGGACACTGAGACAACACATTCTTGAATCGATCAAAATATTTCCAAAATGATTCCCTATCTAGTTGCACAAATTGATTAATCTCATTCCTTAGCTTAACAATCTTGGAATTAGGAAAATATTTTCTTAAGAACAATTTTACAAAATCATTCCAGGAAGTTACAGAATTAGCAGCCAAGCCATACATTCAACGTTTAGCAGAATCTTTCAAAGCAAAAGGAATTAATTTCATGCGCACAACATCAATGGGAATATTAGAAAAAAGCATCATAGAACTGACTTCTTCGAATTCCCTCAAAAACAAATAAGCATCCTCTAAACCAGTGAATTTAGGAAGCATCTGAGTACAGTGAGGTCTTAATTCGAAGGTCACATTGGGTTCAAGGTCAGGTATAGTGAAGTAAGATGGCAAAGCAGTCCTAGGAGGATAGAAGATATCACTCAAAGGCCTTTCTTGTGCCATTTCTTCAAGCTTGGGTTCTGGTTCGGGTTCTAAGTCAGAGTCGGGTTCACTCCTAAAAAGTCTATGATTTTCAGGATTTCTTACCCAACCAGTCATATAAATCCAACACCCTCACACAAAAGTTCAGTTTTTTTTTTGGCCCACGAAACAACAAAATGAATGACAAAACTAAAAACACTATTAAAACAGAAAATGAACAAAACTGAAAACAAAAACACAAACACAAAGAAACTAAAAGAAAATAAGAAATAAAACTACACCTAAACACCCTAATTCTAAAAATAAAATTAAAATAGAAAATAAAACTTCCAAAATCAGAATTAAATATACAGAAAAGTCCACACAATCACAAAGGACATAAATATAATTTTTCCCAAATTTTTTCTGTCCCTGAATAGTGCAGAAAAATGCAAACAGAATATTAATTCTAAAACTCACAGAAAAATTTAAACAGCTCAAAACATTCCAGAAAAATTCACACACACTCTAAAAATTATGCTGAATCTAGGAAAAATATAAAAATCACAGAAATCACACCAGAATAGGTCCAGAAAATTCGAACAGAATGCGGAAATTGGTGAAAAATCTACACTATAAATATTTCTGGATCAGTTCAACCTTGAATTTTTTTTCACTGCACATAAACCAAACTATTTAGTACTGTTTTTTTTTTCCAGCAATGAATGGCATCTAAAAATTGAAAATAAACTAATCTTAACAAAAAAAAAATCAAAATCAAAATATAAACTAAATTTAAAAATAAAACTAAACCAAACGAAATAACGACTCAACTAAAACTAAAAATTACAACTCTAAAATTAAAAACGAAAATGACTCGAACCACTCGATTACTACACTACGACTTGAGGAAACCCAATTTCATAACGTCATCCCCGGCAACGGCGCCAAAAACTTGTTGTGAATTCCCGCAAGCGTACGGTTTATCGTTGTAACGCTTCGGATGTCGATCCTCAGGGATGACGTATGAAATTGGATTACCAAAGATTTTAAACTAAATTTAAAAAAAATAAAGTGCTAAAAGTTATGTAGCAACTAACTTGCAAAGAACAACACCAAAGTAATAGTGGGATACCAAATGGAAATAATTCTGACTCAGCAACATCCAATCGCAACTATCATAAAATCAGCACCTGGGCCTTTCACACAGAGCTTCAGCAAGCAAAAAAGCGTGAGCAATTCGGACAGAGCAAACAAGAATTTAAGCAATTTAAACCGCACTTGTGAGAATAAAATTACAACCCCAATCTACCATTAATTAATAAGCAAATTACATCAATCTTTGAAGATGAAACTCTCAATCTAAACAAAAAAAAAAAGAAGTATTGGACCCTCTCCCCTTGCTGCCCTGTTCTTCAGCTTCCATTAAAGGCCCTCAAGAACGCCCCCTTCATTGCCCTCAAATTATTTCTTGTAACTGTCGCATTCAAGCTAATGATGATGGGAACGATGTGTAACTGCTAAAGACTTGATGAGGAGGAGGAATGAAGAGAGAGAAAGAGAAACCGATGGAAGAGAAAGAACCGTGAGCTGCCCCTGTTTAGGCCCTGATCCTCTGATTTTTGCAGCTGAAACTGACGAGAGGAAGAAGAAGAGATGGGGAATGGATAACGAGTGAAATAATGATGCAATAATGGAGGAAGATGAAAGGTTGAAGGGGGGCACGCTGCACTGTTCTGCTCTGTTTGTTTTCGGGTTTGAGGTTCTGAGTTGCAAGGATGAAGAAGAAGAAGTGAAGGGGTGGGGGAGCTGAAACTCACGTGCGTGACATGCTGGGCATAAGTGAGAAGGCAAGCTGGGTGGAAGTCTACACAGGCCCAGTGAAGAAAGAGAGGGCCAATCTAGCATGGGAAAAGGAGGAAATGAAAGAGAAGGGGGGAGGATGGGGCTGGTCTGGGAATGGAGGAAGGTAGCTTTGGGTCTCGGGGCTTCATCCTGGCCCGAGATGGAGAAAAGAGAGAAAAGGAAGCTAAGCCCAAAACTTGATTGTCCATTTCTTCCTCCTTCCTTGTTCAATTCCAAAAATTTGATCTGCTTAAACAAATTATTTATTTTTCCATAAGTTTTTCAATTCCTACAAAACAAATAAAACAATATTAAAATTCTAAAATAATAATTTATTTTGACTAATTATTAGATAACCAAGGGGGGGTAAAATATCATGATTTCAGGTTGAACGACTTGCTTATGTTCATAGGAGCCTAAAACCGTGGCCAAGGATGATGCGCACTCTTGTTGTCCAGTGACACAACTGTGCAGTTTGCATTGTCCATCAATGTCATTTGACCTCTCACCACCATTCGTTGCCCTCATTTCATCTTCCTCACCAGAGAGAGTTCGTCTTCCTCTGTAGGATTGTGGCATTCAAGCTACCTTTTTTTCTCTCTGCTAACCTGATCTTACCCTCGTTTAACACCTTTCTAACTACTACTGCTAGGCCCCCAAGGGCGCTTAAATAGAGGACTGCAGAGAGATTGAAGTAGATGAATAGAAACGGTTACATGTGTGACAGAGAGGGAAAAGGGTAGATGAGTGAACAAAGAGCATTTATCACTCTAATTTCAATTATAATTTGTAACTCACTTTTTGATAACTCACATATAATTGCTAAAAAAACAAACTTATAGATATTTTAACCATAATTATCCAACAAAAAAATTACCTATTATTTCATATTTCAACTACCCATAATTTAGTCAGGATTGCTTGATATGGCTAGGATGGGCAAGGGAAAGTTTTTCAGTCCCACTCATCTTACACTTCTAATACAAAGATTACGTTAGAACGAAATCTCATCTAAATTTAAATAGAGTATGTATCCCATTCGTGTGTAATTTTTACCAGGTTCATTAATATTGACATTTGAACTCGATATATGGTGTACAAACTTTTCAAATTTAAGATAAAAAGATAGCATATGGTAGTACGAACACAAACAGATGTAATTTGTCGTGTCAAACTAGTTGAAAAAATCCAAATAATATCATTCTTTACAAGGGGTGAGCGAGCCGCTTATTAAGTCTCCTATTTAGGCAGAGGCCCAGCAAGTTGTAGTAGGGGATGAAGTCAGTGGAGTTGCAGGACAAACCTCTGTGGTCGAGGCCTAAAAAGCATAGTTGTACTTTTACAAGTAGCATTGGCAGTGGGTTTAAGCCTAATTAAATGAGAACAATGGGTCCCAAGAAGGGCTGTGTTCAAGAGGTTTTTAGATTGGGTCTAGATCTAAGTCTAAGAACTGAGACCTAAATTAGATTCGAGACTAGCATAAGACCCAGATAAGTTTCTTTTCCAAAAAAAATAACAACGTATACTAGTACTAACAGTTTGCATATCAAGAAATTCAGCTTCACTGTCGTGCCTCAAGCTCTCAGTCCTTCCTCACTTCTTGTCTAGTTCACACACACGTCCGAGTTCAGTTAAAATTCGAGTCAAAGCCCAGATCGAGGCTCAACACGACTATCAAGTCAAGTCACAACCTAAAGCCCGGAAGACATTCAAGTGATGGCACGGTCAAAGTCAAAATCAAAGTCAAAGTCAAAAAGGTCAAAGTCAACATTGACTCACAAGTCAATCATCAAAAACGACTCTTAAGTCAACGTTCGGTTAAAGCTCGAAGCGACTTCCAAGTCAATGCTCGGTTCAAGCCCGGAAGACTCCTAAGTCAAAGTCAAAGTCAAAGTCAAAGTCAAAAAAACGAAAGTCATGTAGCCTAGGATAAGGCCTGATTGAAAGGTCCAAAACCTAGGTCAAAGCCCAAAACCCAAGTCAAGACCCTGTCTTGACTTGGGAGGAGGGATTTTCCTATAAATAGGTCCCCAACCCTTTGTTTCAGGGGTTGGAAAATCCATCCTTGAGAGAAAGAATAAGAGGATTTTGTATCCATAGAGATTGTAACCCATTCAAATCAATTGAATCTATAAAAATTCAATCTTTGTAATTTGTGATTACAAATTTGGCACGCTCGGTGGGACATCTCTACCTCTCATCTCTTTCTCTTAAAAAATCAAGACTTTCAAGTCACAAGAACATTATCTTCAACGGAGACATGGCTGCAAAGGATGTCACCGCGCAAGCTTCGAAGAAGAAGAACACGGGATCCTTCTCTCTTAAATCTTGTGAAGCGAGCGTCACTTCTAGCCAGCGCTCTCATACCATGAAGACCAGGAGCATGGCAAAAGCTGCTCCCTCGACCGCTGCTAGGAAGACTGCGTCGTCCCCATCCAAATTCCAAGACTTAAACACGCAACACAGGGCATCGTCTAGGATGGATGAAATTCAAAAACTTAACCTTCAAACTCCAATCTGCGAGGTTGAAGACTACTATAGTAGTGACTCCTCTGCGCCCTCGCCAAAGGAGGCGCGCATGTCAGAGATTGAAGCTGAATCTTCTGACACTGTCATCATGCCAGTCATGATGACAGGAGCTGCTAACCTCGAAGAGCAGCTGGCAAGTATGAAAGCTATCTTGGATAGGCTCTCTAAAGAGAGTGCTGAGAAGGACGCCCAAATTAAATGCCAGAACGATCAGATCGCTGAATTGACAAAGAAGTTGGAAAAGAAGTTCTCTGAAGCTTCCAACAAGGGTTCAGGCGCTGAAGACTCTGACAAAGAGTCACATCACAGCGAGGAATCTGAAAATGACCGCAAAGCTAAGAAGGATTGCTCCTTAAGTTCAATGTCAGTTGAGCAAATTTAGAGCTTGATAGCGAACGCAGTCAAGGCTCAGCTAGGAGGAGGGTCTCACAAGACTCATTTGTACACAAAGCCCTACACAAAGAGGATTGACGCGCTGCGCATGCCCCATGGCTATCAGCCTCCCAAGTTCAACCAGTTTGATGGCAAGGGCAACCCCAAACAGCATGTCGCACACTTCATTGAGACGTGCAGCAATGCTGGCACAGAGGGAGACTGACTGGTGAAGCAGTTCGTCCATACTCTAAAAGGGATTGCGTTCGACTGGTACACAGACTTGGAGCCAGAGTCCATTGACAACTGGCAACAAATGGAGCAAGAGTTCCTCAACAGGTTCTATAGCACTCAACGCATTGTTAGCATGACAGAGCTAACGAACATCAAACAATGGAAGGACGAGCCAGTGCTTGATTATATCAATCGCTGGAGATCCCTTAGTCTGCAGTACAAAGATCGTCTGACAGAAGCTTTAGCTGTTGAAATATGTGCGCAGGGCATGGAGAAGGATTTACTGTATGTCTTGTAAATAAGCAAGCCAAGGACTTTCCAAGAATTGGCAACGAAGGCTCATGATATGGAGATGACAATGGCAAGTCGCCGTGGCAAATCTTCTTCCTTACCTGACTCTAGAAAGGACAAGGGTGAATTCAAGAAAAATCCTAAGTCCTCCAAGTCCTCAAACAAGGAATCCATGGCTGCTTCAACTGGGGAACCGGTTCGAATCTCTAGAAAGCCTAAGTATGAAAACAAGAAAACTGAATTCCCCAAGAATGCTTGGAAGAAACGTCCTACATTGAAGGAATTGGAGGAGAAGAAATACCCCTTCCCTGATTCAGACTTATCAGGAATGCTCGATGATCTCCTTCAAAATGGGGTTATCGAGCTTCCATATCTGACGCCCTGAAGAAGCTGGAAGAGTTACCGACCCAAAATATTGTCAGTATCATAGGGTGGTTAGCCACCCTCTTGAGAAGTGCATAACGCTCAAGGAGCGTGTTATGCAACTTGCCAGGGATGGGAAAATAATATTTGATCTGGATGACACTGCCGAGATAAATCATATCTCCACTCAGCTGGAATATTCCTCATCGCCCGGGAAGCCAAAGCATACTCAACCTCGTGGTAGAGTAAACACTGTATTGATTTCCTCCCTTAGAGAGAAATTAGTTACAATCTAATTTGGAAGTTTGGAGCCTGTGGTGGTTCCAATTGCAACTAAAGAATCCTTGATAGAGACTGATCCATTTGTTGATGTCTCTGATAAGGCTGATGTGGATGAAGAGGGATGGACTCTTGTCACTCATCGGAGGCCAAGGATGCAAAGCCAAGCGCAGCCGCCACCTCTCCGCTGCAGGAAGAGACAGGGAAGAAAAAAGAGTCACTCAAAGGAAATGAAAAGTCCAAAAGCGTCAAAGGGCACGAAACTTTGCCTATTGACCTCCTTGAGCAGGAGCCGCTTGTCCCTGTTACACTCCAAGAGTTTTTCCCAACAGGCTTCTTTGAGAAAGTTACGGTCAACATGACCTCATGTTCCGAACTTGAAGAAGAGGAAGATGAAGGAAGCGACGGGCAAGACGAGTCTCCTCAAGTAGCTGATAAAACCTTAACTATCTTGAAAGCTTTGCCATCTCATATGGGCTGGGGGCAAATCTTTTGTTTGCCTCACGAGATGCGCCAACATGTTGTTGCTGCCTTACAACACCCAGAAATTTACGCTGATAAAATCAAGGATGTGGGAGCATCAACAGAAGACCCTGTTCAGTGTGCCTCTTGCAATACTGCAGTCACGTTCACTGACGATGATTTGCTGTTGGGATCTAAGCCCCATAATCGTCCTTTGTTTGTAACTGGTTATATCAGGGAACAAAAAGTCAGGCACATTCTTGTGGATGGAGGGTCAGCTGTCAACATCATGCCCAAGTCAACAATGAACGACTTGGACATCACAGTGGAAGAACTGTCTAAGAGCCGAACGATGATTCAAGGCTTTAATCTTGAAGGTCAGCGTGCAATTGGCATGATTCACGTTGAACTAATGATCGGAGATTTGACCACATCTTCCATCTTCCATCTTCCATGTAATTGATGCCAAAACATCCTACAGGTTATTACTTGGGCGACCATGGCTTCATGAGCATGGGATAGTCGCTTCCACTTTACACCAATGCCTCAAGTATTACCGTGACGGGGAGAAGAAAATAAATGGGGATGTCAAGCCATTCACCAAGGCTGAATCTCATTTTGCAGATGCAAGGTTCTTTGAAGAAGGTACTGCACCTAAAGAAACCATGTCGTCAACCATTTCTTCAACAGGCAAGGGTGTCGCAAAGAAAGTCCCTCAAGCAACAAAGGATAATGTTCCTAAGCAGCAGCTCAAGAAAGAAGCAAGCAAGCAAGGTGGCACTACTTCTTGTGTAGACCCAGTAGCTAAACAAGCTGCCGCTTCAACGGGATCAATACCGCCAATTTTAAGGTACATACCTAGGTCTCACCGCAAGGAGGGCGAATCACCCTTCGGCGAGTGCACGGGCAGTAGCAACGAGACCAAAGTTGTTAAGGGTGAGGCAGCTAGCATAACTTCTCTAAAAGGAAGTGTAACAGTTCCAACCCTTAAGATGTGGCAAGCAAAGGTGAGTTGGCCTCTTATTCCAGGGTTTGTTGTTTCTTCTAAGGAAAACGATGACTTGCCAAGTGTGCGGACTAAAGAAGGATTTGATCCCAATGCCTATAAGCTGATGGAAAAGGCTGGTTACGACTTTCAAAACCCAGCTACCTTAGGGAAGGTAGTTGAGGTCAAGCCTCATGGACTTAATGAAACTTAGAAAAAGATCCAAGAGCAGGGAGGTTCAGTAGGCGTCTCAAAAGTTGGACTAGGTTTCATGCCACCTCAACCAGTTAGAATCTCGGGGCGACGAAAGGACAAGAGGGTGGCAACCCAACACATATGAGCTAAAGAGGTGGATGAGAGTGAAGAGGAAAGTGCTTTACCTAACCCAAAACCCTCTATGTTTGATAGGTTGCAATCGCCCGCTTCGAGAAAATGTCCATCAGTGTTCACCTGAATGGGGAAAGGAAAAGGCAACGAAATCTCTGTTTTTAATAGAGTCAAAGATGTTCCACAGTCAAGGCGCTCATGGTTTTCCAGGATAAAAATTGGTAAAGAGTTTTCAAGCTCCCAACTTCAGCAGGAGAAAAGTTATGTGTTTAGCCGCTTGGGAGTAATAAATGAAGTTCAGAGCTCTATCCCTTCTCGTATGAAGTGTTTCTCCAGTTTGGATGTGAAAACGGACGGGTCATTAAGAGTAAAGAGGCGTACTGTGGTCTTCACAGGTCAACAAAACAACTCTAACTCTAGCAATGAGGTGGAGGAAGAAGAAGTTGTTCCTTTCAATCATATCACAGCACATGAATGTGATGACTCACACTCAGAAATAGAGATGGCTGAAATTCCTGAAACCTTTGAAGATGGGGGGCAAGCTACAGTTGATGAGTTAATAGAATTAAGTCTTGGGACCATTGAAGAGCCTCGTCCTATCTACGTAAGTTCATCACTTACACCCGATGAGAAAATACAGTACTTGGAACTCCTGTCCGAGTACAAGGATGTATTTGCCTGGAGCTATAAAGAAATGCCTGGGTTGGATCCAAAGGTAGCAGTCCATCGTCTGTCTATCAAAAGGGGTATTTCACCTAAGAAGCAACCTCAACGACATTTTCGCCCAGAGTTGGTACCGGAAATTGAAAAAGAGGTCAACAAACTCATAGAGGCAGGATTCATTCGCGAGCTCAAATACCCAATGTGGATCGCAAACATCGTGCCCGTCAGGAAGAAAAACGGGCAACTTCGTATTTGTGTGGACTTTCGGAATCTCAATGACGCTTGTCCTAAAGATGATTTCCTGTTGCCTGTCACGGAACTCATGATCGATTCAACCACAGGGCATGAAGCGCTGTCGTTCATGGATTGTACCACAGGATACAATCAGATTCTGATGGCACCAGAGGATCAAGAGGCCACAACTTTTTGCACACCTAAAGGCATTTTTTGCTATAAGGTGATGCCCTTTGGACTTAAGAATGCAGGAGCAACTTACCAAAGGGCAATGCAAACAATTTTCGACGATATGCTTCACAAAAAAGTTGAGTGCTACGTCGATGATTTGGTGGTCAAATCCAAGAAGAGGGCAGACCACTTGCAAGATCTTCGTCTAATCTTTGAGCGATTACGAAGATGCCAATTGAAGATGAACCCACTCAAGTGCGCGTTCGGTGTCACCTCCGGGAAATTCCTGGGGTTCGTCGTTCACCATCGGGGAATTGAGATTGACAAATCGAAGATCAAGGCAATTCAAGAGATGCCCGAGCTGAAGAATCTTAGAGAGCTTCACGGACTTCAAGGTCGCTTGGCATACATCCGAAGATTCATCTCAAATCTTGCAGGATGCTGCCGTCCCTTCAGCCACCTTATGAAAAAAGGAACACCGTTCGAATGGGACGACTCATGTCGAACGACTTTCAAGGAAATAAAGGAATATTTGTCCCATCCTTCGGTGTTGGGAGCACCCATCCCTGGAAAACCTCTTCGACTGTACATTTCAGCTCAAGACACAATCCTTAAGAGCATTATGTGTATAGGAAAATGAGGAAGGAAAAGAAGTCGCCCTGTACTACTTAAGTCGTACGTTGGTTGGTGCTGAATCTAAGTACTCCCCCATTGAAAAGATGTGCTTGTCGCTCATCTTTGCCGTCTAGAAACTCAAGCATTACATGCAGGCTTATACAGTACAAGTGATCTCCAAAGCGGATCCCATAAAGTACATCTTATCTAGGCCAATTTTAAATGGGCGGCTGGCAAAATGGGCGGTCATCTTAAAACAGTACGACCTTGTCTATGTACCCCAAAAAGCAGTTAAGGGACAAGCGTTGACAGATTTCTTAGCAGATCATCCCATTCTCGGTGATTGGGAGCTAAATGATAATTTGCCGAGAGAAGACGTGTTCTACATCGATATCCTCCCTCCTTGGGAAATGTATTTCAATGGTACGGCTAGGCGTGATGGCGCTGGTGCAGGAGTGGTCTTCGTTTCCCCTGAAAAGCACATTCTCCCATATTCATTTGTACTCACTCAGTTATGCTCTAACAATGTGGCGGAATATCAAGCGCTTGGCTTGGGTCTTTACATGGCTATTGAGATGCGGATCACCGACCTTAACATATATGGTGACTCGCAGTTGGTCATCAATCAACTACTTGATGAATACAAGGTTAAGAAACAAGACCTTGTCCCGTATCACAGGCAGGCATTACGCCTGCTAAATAAATTGGAGACGGTCAAGTTAGAGCATGTGCCGAGGAGTGCCAACAAGATGGCTGACGCATTGGCAAACCTCACAGCCACTTTGGCACTGGGGGCAGAAGAAGGAATGACAATTCCAGTATGTAGCTGCGAGGTCGTTCCGCCTGATGATGAAGACTCAGATGACAACGTCAATATGATCTGTGTCCTTGAAATAGATACAGAAGACTAGCGCCAACCTATAATTGAGTGCTTAGAGCACGGGAAACTTCCTAGTGACCTAAGGCATAAGATGAAAATACAGCGTAGAGCTTCGAGCTTTCTTTACTACAACGGAACGCTCTATCGACGCTCTTTTCTTGGCCTTTGGTTACGATGTTTGGACCGAGAAGAGGCAAAGCAAACGATGGCAGAAGTTGATTCAGGCGTTTGCGGAGCGCACCAATCAGGGCCTAGCCTACATGATCATATTAAAAGGATGGGTTACTACTGGCCCACTATGGTGCAAGATTGCATGGATTATGCAAAGAGATGTGATGCTTGCCAGTTCCATGCCAACTTCATACATCAACCCCCAGAACCTCTTCACCCAACTATTGCATCCTGACCATTTGAAGCATGGGGCCTTGACGTCGTCAGACCAATCACGCCTAAATCGTCGGCTAGTCATTCCCGCATGTTGGCAGCCACTGATTACTTCTCTAAATGGGCGGAAGCAATTCCACTAAGGGAATTTAAAAAAGAAAATGTGGTTGACTTCATAAGGACGCACATTATTTATCGATATGGTGTGCCGAGATACATCATCACTGATAATGGTAAGCCCTTCGTCAACAGCCTGTTAACCAGCCTATGTGAGAAGTTTAAGTTCGCCCAGCATAAGTCTTCCATGTACCATGCCCCTGCAAACGGCCTGGCAGAAGCCTTTAATAAAACACTTTGCAACTTACTCAAAAAAATTATCGTAAAGTCTAAAAGGGATTGGCACGACAGACCAGGGAAGGCTCTTTGGGCATACCGAACTACATACAAGACGCCGACACAGTTGACCCCCTTTGCTCTGGTGTATGGAGTTGAAGCTGTACTACGATTAGAGCTCCAAATTCCGTCGCTGCGCATCGCCATACAAGAAGGTTTGACGGAAGACGAAAATCACAAGCTTCGCATAGCTGAGCTGGAGGCCCTTGATGAGAAAAGACTTCAGGCACAACAAAAGCTAGAATGCTACCAAGCCCGTCTATCAAGAGCGTTCAACAAAAAGGTTCGACCGTGTTCTTTCCAAGTCGGAGACCAGGTGTTGGTAGTAAGAAGACCGATTATTGTCTCCCACAAATCTGGAAGCAAATTCACGTCCAAGTGGGATGGTCCATATGTGGTAAGAGAAGTTTACACAAATGGAGCCTACAAGATAATTGGTGCTGATGGAGTGCACGTAGGACCTATAAACGGCAAATTCTTGAAGCAATATTATCCTTAAAATAGAATGTTGTAAAGCTCCTAAGTAAGAGCCTAAACTGCTCATTCTTTCAAGTTAAATTCACTTGTAATACTCCTGGTCTGCAAAAGTATAAACTGTGTACGGCAAAACAAATATATACAAATTTATTTTGTTTTATTTTGTTGAACTACGTGATGACTTGATCTTATTAGGAATTGCAATGTTTCCATAAGTACGTAGGCAGCTTGGTAAATTAAATATCAAGTTCAGTCAAACATAATAAAAGAAAGACAGCAGGGTGGCGGTCAAATTTCATATAAAGAATGACACAAAGTCTATTACAAATATTTGGAAAAAAAAAGGGGCTGCTAAGATCAATCGGTGTCCATCCAAGTGCTGGGATCAAGCGAGGATTGCAGTGCTAGCATGATCTGCTCATGCCTCTCCAACTGCTTGGCATCATTTGAAGAAAGAGTGGGTACCATATCGAGGTCAGCAAGAGCTTTGGATCTCACATTAGCTTCCTCCTCAGCAGCTTCCAGTAGGGAAGATTGGACTTGGACGTCACCTTTAAGCTGGCGCTCCTCTTCCTGGGTAAGGCGAAGCGCGTCCTCTAAATCAATAATCCTCTGCGCCACCCCCTTGAGTTTCCCCGTCACCGCACTGAGATTGGCACGCGCAGTGGCAAGGCGTGAGCGCGCAAGATCGACCTGCTCAGTGCACAACGCCTTCTCCTTCGCTACATCATTTGGGTGGCGGCACGAGGAAGCTGCCTTCTTTGATGATAAGAAGGCTGACACGGCGCTCCCATAATCCTCCACCCTCTTTTCCAAAGGGGTCGGGTGTCTATAAAGCCGCTCAATTCCTTTATAGATCATGGGGGCACTTTGAAGTTTTCCCTCAACTTCTTCAAATTTCACACTTTTCAAACTGGTCAGATACTCGAATCCCATCACTCGAATGGCGACGGTAAAAATACTTTGAGAGCCAGGTCCGGGACAGAATGAGGTAGTGGAGGGAGCAGCTGCCCGGGAAAGTTTCCCTTTCGAACCCCCAGGAGTGCCAACATCAGTGTCAGCAGAGAGTAATCCCCTAGAAGCAACCTCAAGCGAGTTAGGGCCATCGACTGAGTGATGATTCTGAGTAGCTAGTGTGCGCAAGGTCTCTGTTTCCCTAGAAGATGAACTCCCAACCTCATGAGGGGATGTTCGCTTCCTCATGATCTCAATGTCCTTGCCAATACCCGGGGTTGCCTTGGGGGCAGAAGATTTAGCAGCAAGACTGATGTCCTCAAGTAACTGCTCATCGACAATGGGTGTCGCCTCCTGTGCTAGGTCAAACTCCCCAATCTGAATAAAAAAAAAAGCGGTAGAACATGATAAGTATAGAATCATTCTATGCTGATCAAAACCAAAGCAGCAAAACAAAAATAAATGACAGTAAAGGGCGAGGGAATGGTACATACGTCCTCAAGATCGCCCGGCTCGCCTGAGCAGCTCTGGACATCATCAAAAAAGTCATCCCCAGGGTTGACTCTGGCAGCTTTGGGGGTCTTGGTCTCGCGCCTCTTACGCCCCCTATGTCTGAAGTTCACATCAGACTCTGGCTCGCTCTCACTATCCGGCGCCAAACCTTGCTTTCTCTCGACAAGGTGAACTCTCAGAGACCCATGAGCATCATCACCAGACTCCGGACCCTCAGCATCTAAATCGGTCACCGGATCCTTTCCTTTCTTCCCCTTGACCTTCTTCGACGAGCCAACCTCTGCATCTTTATCTTACCGGGATGAACTTACTTCCGTACTCTTCTGCAGAACGGAAGTGCTGGAACGAAGGTCACTAATGGTCACCTTGGGCCACCAAATCTTGTAAGCCGAAGAGATGTGTTGGTTCAAGGCCAAGGAACGACAGGAAAGAGAGCCCTGAGACGCAGTCCCCAAAAAAGAGTAGTCGTTTCCAACATAAAAGGGCATTCTCGTATGACACCTCCCGGGTGCGAGGATCTTCAAGAAGTACTCCAGGGACCCCCTGGCAAAACCCAAATTGCCTACTAAATCGGTGCGGGCTATAGGGTTCGACATAGAAGGTCGTATCTCGACGGATGGGAAGGAAGCCGTCTCGAAGAGAGATCAGGTAATCTGACTTATCCGAATCCAAAGTCCCATCGTCGATAAGGGTCTCTGATCAGTTCTTCCCCAGCATTAGACAACCCATGTTAGATATTCTACCCTCGTGTATAAGCTCACGAACATTTCCAAGGTCGCTGCGCGTCATATGTGACCCGGAGTAACGCACCATCAAAGGGCCCGAAGGGGGAGGTTGCAAGGCATGGTGAGTCTTGAAATAATGGGCAAGCCAACCATGGAGATAGTGCCAGGGGAAGAATGACCGTGAATGAGAAGGCTTCGCAGCCATAGTAAGCCCGTTAAGGCCATGGTAAATACTGGCTAGCACAGGGAAAGCTAGGCTGAAGGTAGTACCAGACGCCATCAGGCTGGCAGCCTCAAAAGTGCCCGGGGGAATGACTTTCTCCCCGGTCTTTGGAAGCGCAAAAACACACAGCCAACATGATAGATACGCTGCCAGATAGGTGTTTTCCCTCCTCTCTTTCGGAACCCCCAAACTTTTGAAGACTTCTAACTCCTCACGACTCTAGCAAGGATCTTGAGGTTGAATGCGACCACTTGGATTTTGCGTCCTTGTGGGAGTCGAGCTACGCGGGCGACACCGCGTCGGTGGGTTGTGAATGAGCTTCTTCTTGCACCGGAAATCGATCCAAGCCTTAGCATTGATGCCTTTCTCACAGGTAGACATCTGTTCCAAGCATCTAAAAGCAGCGAACAGAAACTTGTAGGAAGATGGCATAGTCCTTAGGTTTTGCTTGTCCCGGTGCTCAAAGGCTTGGAGGTAGGGGATTGTCTCATCATAGATCTTCCCGTTAATTGGGATTCCACCAAGCTTGTGCAAATCCCATAACGAGATAGACATTTCTCCGGATATCGTGTGAAGAGTGTTAGTGGTAGGACACCAACTCTCACAAAAAGCACGCACAACATGTACATCGCGGTTGTAAGAGTAGAGCGAGGCATACACCGCATCATGTAAAGCGCATCTTCGCAGGCGTGCCTCAAAACAGGAAAGCACATGCTCTATCCATTCCCAGAACAAGGGAATATAGCCGAAGTCGCCATAGAGGATCATGTTCGGGCCCCATCTCGATTGCCCGGATATGATGCAACGCCCGAGCACAGGAAATTCAGTAAGAAGACTGGATTTGTCATGATAGGTGCTCTGCAGAAAATACCTGATGGAACCATCTTCCGCGCCCTTTTCCACCCGGATAGAAAATTTGGAAGGGAAGGATGATGGCTCTATAACAGGTGTCAGGTTGGCTTTCGGCCTCCTTAAAGAACGGTAGATTCAGAAGCAATTCCCTAACCGAGGATCATCGTCTTCCTTATCTACGACGGAAAGAAGAAGCATGCCGTCACGCTGAAACTCCTTAAGATGTACCATTATAAATTACCTGAAAATAGAAGAAAACACAAAGTTAAATTCTTTTTCAGGAAAGAAATCAGTAAGCAAAGCGGCGTCTGGACAAGGTAAATGCTAGAGAGGGGAGAAGTGTAGAGCAAAATCAATCAAAATGTTGGTTGACACCCGTGCTAGCTGCTCCTCGCTGCCTACACCACTCTTGTGCATATCAGTTCCGTTCAAGGCCCATGGCCAAGCAGCGAACCGTGTCGCAAGTGGTTCTTGAGGTCTTCATACCACTTTCATGCGTATCAGTTCCGTTCGAGGCCCATGGCCAAGCAGTGAACCGTGTCGCAAGTGGTTCTTGAGGTCTTCATACCACTTTCATACGTATCAGTTCCGTTCGAGGCCCATGGCCAAGCAGCGAACCATGTCGCAAGTGGTTCTTCAAATCTTCATACCACTTTTGTGCGTATCAGTTCCGTTCGAGGCCCATGGCCAAGTAGCGAACCGTGTCGCAAGTGGTTCTTCAAATCTTCATACCACTTTCATGCGTATCAGTTCCGTTCGAGGCCCGTGGCCAAGCAGTGAACTGTATCGCAAGTGGTTCTTCAAGTCTTCGTACCACTTTCATGCGTATCAGTTCCGTTCGAGGCCCATGGCCAAGCAGCAAACCGTGTCGCAAGTGGTTCTTCAGGTCTTCACACTACTTTTGTGCGTATCAGTTCCGTTCAAGGCCCTTGGCCAAGTAGCGAACCGTGTCGCAAGTGGTTCTTCAAGTCTTCACACCACTTTCATACGTATCAGTTCCGTTCGAGGCCCATGGCCAAGCAGCGAACTGTGTCGCGAGTGGTTCTTCAAATCTTCATACCACTTTTGTGCGTATCAGTTTTGTTCAATGCCCTTGGCCAAGCAGCAAACCGTCTCGCAAGTGGTTCTTCAAATGACTTCTCAACCTGCACAAGCAACAATACAAGAGCAAAAAACAAGAGGGGGGCTCGGCATTCAAAAAAAAAATGCGACCACGAATGAGCGTGACATCGTGATGTCATAAGCAAGCACAAAGATCTTTCAACATATATTGTCAAAGAAAGCATTGGCATGACAGGGGGGTCCGTTCAGCATAATAAATTTGGATCATCAGCAGCCCCATTAATTTTACAAAAAAGTTTCATTCTAATGTCCAATCCCATTAATGAGAAACCCCATGAATCATCAAGCAAAGGCCATACTCCCATTTCCATATTTGAAAAAAAAACAAAAAAAAAAAATCCAATACCCAAATTCCATTTTTTTAAAAAAAGCATCAAGTAGCAAGAGCATTAGGCCCCCATACAAAAAATAAAAATTAAAAAATTAACAGTAGCAGAGGCAGCAAACAGCAATAAGAGAACTAATGTGCAAGCAAAAGAGAACGCAACACTTTGGGGAAATTTGACATTAATTTTCCATTGTTGCAGAGAAATGAAATGCAGAAACAGAGGAACAAAAAAAAGAGGCTTCCTTCATCCTCTCCTTCCTCTCACACATGCCCAGTTTGCCCATACCATTAAACCAACAAAAAAAAAAAACCCATCGAAACCAATTACAAACCCTCCTCTAATATCTCTCATGGCCATCACAAAGTGATCATTAGCCTCACTCAATCAAACGCACAAACCCAACAAAAAAAAATAGAGGAAAGCATGGCACTTTACCAAAAGAAAAAAAAGGAAGAAAGGAGGAAGATTTTTACCTCCCAAAGTGAGCACAAGATGCCACGGATTAAGCCATGGGAGGAGCTTCCATCATCAACCTCCAGCAGCAACAGAGCAAAGGATCTGGCGTTGGGGGGGCAACACCTTAGGTTTCCAGATTTCTGGGTTTAGCTATGAAGCAAGCGAAGAATAAGAAAGCTTGGCATTTTAACCAAGTGAAGGATGGAAGAAGATGGAGGAAAGGTGAGAAAGTTCATACCTCACGTGAGCCTAATGGTCAAAAATGGTGGCAAAAACCAAGCCTTTGGGGGTGGTTTTCTTTGTAAACCAGCAACATCATGAATCAGTGGCAAGCAACTTATGGGGCTCTAGTTTCATGGGTAGAGTTTTCTGGACAGAGAAAGAAAAGCCTCGGGCTGCAACCATAGGGGAAACGAAAAAGAGGCTTGCTCAGTTGCAGGGTAAGAAAGTTGAGGCCTTTTATGAAGCAATGATGGAAGGGTAGTGGGGTCTCGAGCTTCAGGCTGTTTACCCTGGAGGCTGTCGAAGGCAAACGAAGAAGAATAAGGAATGTGTGCAGAGTTGGTTGCTAAGCAGTGAGCATCTGGGGGCTGGAACATTGAAGGAAGAAGAAGAATGAGGGTTAAGGGTAAGATTAACACGTGCCTTGCATATGCTAACTTAATGAAGAAGCTCTAAGCCTGCTTGGAAATAGATGGAAGCTGCAGACCGGTCCAGCCCAAGTGTCAAAGAAGAAGGAAAGAAGAGAAATGAGGCTAGGCTATGGGCTGAGGAAAGGCGGATCGAGCCCGCACACAAAAAAAAAAAGAAAAGAAGAAGATGGGAAAACTGGAAAGGCCAGGCCCTGGACCCCGACTCGCTGACCGGTCAGCGAGACCACCGTGCTAGGTCTGCGAAATGGGCACCTGGAATGGCGCGTTTCAAAAAATTCGAGACATCGGTCACCCCTCAAATGACAAGTCCTGTATGTGACCTTGTCTCGAGGGGGCAATTTGTAGGCACTCAAAATTTGTTCGTACCATACCAAAATTAAATTTAATTAATTAATTGGGCCAACCCTTTTAATTAATTTAATCAAGCCCAAAGACTTGCAGATCAAGCCCAAAATGAAGCCCAGATGACTACTAAATCCGGGTTCAGTTAAAATTCGAGTCAAAGCCCAAATCGAGGCTCGATACAACTACCAAGTCAAGTCACAACCTAAAGCCCGGAAGACGTTCAAGTGATGGCACGGTCAAAGTCAAAATCAAAGTCAAAGTCAAAA
>JACYFF010031959.1:80559216-80664098 GCA_017589665.1 Selenicereus undatus
AACAAGTTTGTTTTGCAGAGCAAAAATACGTTGGGAGAAAAATATTTGAATTTGGTTTGGGTTAGTTTCAAGCTTTAGGTCAACCTGATGTAAGTTGTTTCAGGTGCTTGGTTGAGTATGCATTTGGGCCATTTGGTTGAAATTTTGAATCAATTTCGTCAAGTCTATTATATGTTTAATATTCTTCCCAATTGAAATTTCTTTTTAACATTATAAAGTCAAACATTAAAAGAAGAAGCACAATTTATATTGGCCTCTTACCAACAGAGGTGCGTCTATATAGGCCTGGTACTTGCTACCTTTGATGTCTTAACTTTTAAGTTCAAGGAAGGTGAATGGACAAAATTTATTATAAAAGAGTTTAATTTCTTATAGGCCAACAATAACTTACAACAACAACAACAACAAACTTTCAGTGTGGGTCTCACTTTCACGGGGTCTGGAGAGATCCAACTGTAGACAACGTTACCTCTACCGGTATTCCTATCCATAGAGAGATAGGCCAACAATAACTTAATATAACTAAATCAAGGATCAAAGATTAATAAAAAACTGTGTTACATAATCTCTTATTCTCTACCTTCCTCTCTCAAACTCTAATTTTTTCAACCTCTATTTTTCCTTCTCTTTTCTAGATTTTCAAGGCTACTACTAGCACTACCGCTAATGGTTAGCAGCTAGTAGTGATGTCACTTACTTTATTTGCTTATTATCAGGGTCGTTGATATATTCAGATAGATTGTAAGTTCTAGTAGTTTTGATTAGATAGATATACCTATTAGCTATCTTTACATTTATTGGTTTTGATCAAGAATTATTCAAAGACGAAATTTCATAAGGTTAGATCAAGATTATATTCCCATCAAATTTAATATATTACATTACATAGATACATATCCTATAAAGTGATCATACAATTCGCTAATGCTTGCGAAAGACGAACTAAAGTCAAAATACGTGGTTTTCTAATTTATTCTTATTAGGGAAGAGTTCTTGCTAAAAAATGCAACTAAGCTTTCCAAAATACTCAAAAATATCACTTAACTTTTTTGGTTAAACATGCAACTAGATTTTCCAAGCTATTAAAAAAGGGTCATTATGATAGGGGAATTTTTGAGGGTTTTTGTTTTGAAAAGTTAGGGGCTGTTTTTATTACTTTAAGAAGGTATAATGGTATTTGTTTTACTGAAAATGATTAACTTGCATTTTTGGATATTTTGAAAAGTTCAGTGACACTTTTGAATAAGAATTTATTTTCAAAATTAGCTATGTAGATTTTGCATCGCTCTTCACTAATGAAGTATTTCTTTTTTATAAAAAAATCAAAAAAACTCTTTTTATTGCTTTATATTTAAGACTAATCTAAGTACTATGAAGTGTCATGATTTGCGCCCTCGAGATTTAGGTAAATATTTTATTACAATATTGACCTTTTTATGTATTATTTAACCTCATTCACCTTTTTGTCGAATAACTTTAGCCTTAATTTCACCAAAATGCCCTTTGCATAACAAATTGCAAATAACAAGTCTAAAAAGCTTTTTGGTAAAATTTGGGGTTAAAAATTATTAACACAAAGGTGAAGTAGGTCATTAAAACATGTCTAGAATATTAAAAAAAATTTACCAAAACCTAAAGGGATGTTATGTTACTTCAACTCAAATTAAATCTCAAGTTTGATTTTCATTTTTTAATCATACTATATTGTCCTTATATCTCTTTTGAATAAAGAGCTAGCACTTTTACTATTGGCATGAGACAATAGCACTTTTACAAATGTTATATTTAGAATCATAATAACTATATAGGTATAAAACTGCTTAATCACACTTTTAAATTTTAGGAAGGGCGATTGAGAGGAGGTTAAGGATAGATATATCAATTTCAAAAGATCAATTTGGTTTTATGCGAAGTCGGTCAACTATGGAAGCTATCAATCTCAAAAGAAGGCTCATAGTGATCTACATGGATAATGACAGGATCTCTACATAATGTTCATCAAGCTAGAGAAAGCATATGATAAAGCAACCAAGGAAGTGTTATGAGGTGCTTAGAGAAGATAAGACCACCCATTTGCATATATTTGAGTTATTGAAGATATGTACTAGAAGGATAAGATTTGAGACCTTCGGAGGGGACATAGATGACCTTCCTATGGATATTGGACTCCACCAAAGATCAATGCTGGGCCTTTTTCTTTTTACTATAATTATGGATAAGTTTATTAAAGAGATTCAAAATGAGGTACCATATACATGTTTTCTACTGTGGTATTATTCTTCTCGGTAAGACTAGGGATTGAGTTATTAACACGTTGGAGTGATGGAGAGACACCATAGAGTCTAAAGGTTTTAAGTTGAGTTGGTCAAAGACTGAATACTTTAAAAGTTGATACAATGAGAGAAAGGTGGCATTTAAGTGAAGAATCCATTAGTGGCATGATAATACCAAGGGCTGAGAAGTTCAAACATCTAGACTCATTCATCTCAAGGTTGAGAGAACCAACCCGGTCGACCAAGTGGGACAATGGTTCAACCGGTCAGACTGTTTAGACCAGGGTCAGACCGGTTGACTTGGTTTACCGTCAAATCGGGGTAGACTAGTACAACCCGGTGATCTTGGAATTTTTTTTTATATATTTGTTATATATATATTTTTTAAATTCACTACATCGTTCTATACAAGACGATAAAGTACGACAGAAACATCAATCTAAGGCTTAAGTGTTCCACACATTTCGTACACAAGCACAATAACGAATATTCCGACAATTGATGTCTACAATTACCACAAACTAATGGTTAACAAAGCTAACGTCAACAACAAAAGGGAAATCAAAGTTATCAATCAAAGTTAATTGAAATTTCAATCAAAATTATCATTCAAAGTTATCAATCAAAGTTAATCTAAAGTTAAGCAAAGTTACCAATTAATCAAAATTAAAAATCAACTGAATCAAGCACTCAATTCTTCTGTCTAGACTCCAGCGTCCAGCACCCCAGTGCCCACTGCCCAGTCGTGAGTCTACCCACTGTCCAGCCACGATTCTGCCCACTCCAGCACAGTGAGACTGAGAGAAAGAGAGTTTGAGAGTTGAGAGTTGAGAGATGAGAGATTGAGAGTCAGAACACATAGAAAGAGAAGGAGGGAGACGAGGAGAATGGCAGCTTAGCTTCAGAGGCTTCAGAACTTGGCAGTAAACACCGGCTGACGATGAACGACGATGATAGAGAGCAAGGAGGTGCTGACTGCCGAGCGAAAGAGGGTGTCGAGCAGGAGCAAGGGTTCCAATCACTAGAGAGAGAAAGGGTGTCGAGCAGGAGTGAAAGAGGGTGCAAAATTCTTTGGG
Organism: Selenicereus undatus; assembly: GCA_017589665.1. Classification (NCBI taxonomy): domain Eukaryota; kingdom Viridiplantae; phylum Streptophyta; class Magnoliopsida; order Caryophyllales; family Cactaceae; genus Selenicereus; species Selenicereus undatus. Next base: position 80,562,566 of record JACYFF010031959.1, read on the forward strand.
CCGAAAAAAATGATTTTAAAGAACCTGGGAAAAGCTGGTCGAACCACGGGTAGACCGGTTTGATCGAGCCATCCGGTCCAACTGCGTTTGACCGGATTTTCCCGGTTCGACTATCAAAACAGTTTAGTTCAATTTCTGGTCTGTTACCTTGACCAGTTCCCGATCGGTTGGACCGATCGGTCCGGTCTGGTTTTCTTAACCATGATTCATCTAAGAAAAATGGGATATTGACAAGGACATTAACCACCGAATAAAGGTACAATGACAAATATGGAGGAAACCTTCATGAGTGTTGTGCAATAAAAAGATCCCAATGGGATTGAAAGGGAGATTTTATTGCATGGTTGTTAGACTAGGATGTTTTTTTTACGACGTTGAGTGTTAGCCAATCAAGAAAACTCAAGATCAAGAGGTAATAGAGGTGAAGATGGTTAATAGATGTAAGCGACATCAGATTGGAGAGGATTAGGAATAAAATAAGTAAAGACAAAGACGAAATTGCATCTATAGAGGATAATATAAGAGAAGTTAAACTTAGCTGGTTTGGTCATTTCAGGATGAGTATAAACGCACCAGTGGGGAGATGTGAGAGTGTTAACCTTTCGGAGTATAGAGTACGTTGAGGAAAAGCACAGAAGGGCTAGAACAAAGTGATTAGACATAATTTGAATTATCTAATGGAGAATATGACTCCTGATAGAAGTCTTTCAGGGTGCCTAGGATTAAAGTTGCAGACATTAGGTAACTTACTGCTTGCTCTTTCTTTGGCTCATAAGTGCATAAGTAATGTGGATGAATGGTTTTGGCTTTTAGTTACCTTATGTTTCATATAGTATGGTAGTAATATTATTAACTTGACATGAGTTGTTATTGTAATATCCTGAGTGTGGCTCAAAAGGAATGAAAAGATTACTTATATCACCAAGGGACCATCTTTCTTTTCGGGTAGCCTACTTTTAAGAACTCTACAGTTAAGCGTGTTTACTGTAGAAAAGTTTTGGGATGCGTAACCTCTTGGGAAGTTTCTTAGATAGTATGTGAGTGAGGACGAAGTACGCCAGAAAGGCTTGTGGTGATTTGTAGGGCTATTCGATGATCCTTAAAGCCGTTTTAATAACTGTCAACAGTCCAAGAAGGGGTCGGGGCGTTACAATATAATCAGAGCTAGCCTATGACCGTGAGCTGCTCCAGTGGGCAAGAAAGCTCTAGCCATTCACTTAGCGGCTAAAGATACTAGTACGGACTGTCGCTAAAGAGGATGCACAAGTCAATTGATTTGTGAAGCACAACGTCCTACTTCAAGTAGAGGTGATTGTAATACCCTAAGTGTGGTTTTAAAATGACTGAAGTGATTACTTATATCACTGAAGGTGCGCCTTCTTTTTTGGGGAGCCTACTCTTAAGAACTCCACAGTTAAGTCTGCTTATTGTGGGTAAGTCTTGGGATGCGTGATCTCATGGATAGTTTCCTAGGCAGAGTGTGAGCGACGATGACACACATCGGAAAGCCTTGTGATGATTTGTGTTGCCGGTCAACGATTCTTGAAGTCATTCCTGGTAATTGTCCGCGACTCGGGAAGGGGTCGACGTTACAGTTATTGTCTAACCTAATGTTATTTAATGTAGTGCTTTTACCTTTACTATTTATGTATAATGTTACCTGTTTTTAATACTTAACGTTATTTAACGTAGTGTTGTTACCTTTACTATTTATGTATAATATTATCAGCTTTTAATACTTATTGTCTTTATAAAATTTTATGCGTCAAAAGATTTTCAATTGCAAAATATTTTCACAACTGTTTTTTATGAAACTCTTGGAATCTATCTCTACGTGAACTGCGGGCATGTAAGCTTACATAGTTTAAGACTATCTACATTTGGATCCCCCAGACCCCATGAAATTGAGACCTATACTAGGACTTATTGTTGTTATTGAATACAAATATTTTGGAGGGGGGAGAACAGAAGAAAGAGAGAGGATTCTTATCATTATAGTCTATAATTTCAAAATCATATTATAACTTGCGCATAAAAACATCGTAAAGAAAAAGAAATTTGATTGTTAGGCTGAGTAGAATATCCATTAATGAGTCTACAAAGAAGAAAAGACAAGCATCTAGTATAAAACACTACACGTATTAACTCAAAGCATTATAAGGTAAGTTCCTAAGTCATGCTTCATGTCTAAAAGCCAAGGAGCACATCCAGAATGCAACCTTTGTGAGCCGCACTATTATCTTCTTGCGTAAGCCTATTGAAGGTGATAGAGCAGGCGAATGTAAAAACGAGGACTGGGAATGGGAAGACCAAGAAAAAAGCTCACCGATCTTAGCGTAATGTATGTTCGTGATAATTTTCAGATTCAATCTATTAGAAATTTGACAAGAATATCTCTTCTTATGAGTGAGGTCAATGAAGTAGTAACAGTTGGGGATGGGTGCATCACTCTAGATACTATAATGAATAAAGTGATTAGTAACTCTAATCCAAGATTTGGTTCTTGGCATCTATCTATTCAATCATAGGTTAGGGAGTCTAAATGAAAATTGGTGAATGGCGTTTCCGGTGTGTTTTATACCTCAAAAGTTGCTTCGGATGATGAGGGTTCCTTAGAGTTTGTGCCTTGTGATTTCAATGGTTTAAAATCTATGAGGATTGAAACAGATTATGTGCATATCTAATCCCCTCTCCATGTGCAAAAAATCCCATCTCCCTATGAAGAAGGCATTCTTTGAAAGAGTCTGGGGAAATTTTACCTTGAGAGATGGTAGCCATGGAAAGATGGGCTATACATGGATAGGTTTGGATCTTAGGAATCTCAAGAGCATGTCTATAAGGGTACTTTAGTGTTTGATAAGAAACCTTTTATAGTGAAACCATGATCCCTTGATTTGGTTATTGATGAAAAAAATGAACATAATTTTCAGTATGAGTGTCATTACCCCATTCAGATGTCAAGTATTGGAGCGCCAACAGTTTGAGTAATTGGTAGTATACTGGGAAAAACCCGTGAAAATGGATAAAGCTATCATAAACAAGGGCAATTATTTTTTTCTCATATCCTTGTAAAAGTTCAACTCGATGGAAATCTAGATGAAGGATTGATTTTGTTAATGGAAAATATATATCACTACAGCAAAAGACAGAATATGAATGTAAGCTTGCCAAATGTGTTTTTTGCAAGCTTTAGGGCATGAAGCCAAAAATCACATGGAAAAGAAAGATGGTGTTCGAGTGTGGAGACTAGTTATTAGAGAACCATCTAGCTAGCAGGATAATAAACAGTAGGAACTGGTGTTGAGCAAAAATTCAATAAAAATAAAATGCACAATACAAGTTTCCGACGTATAAAAAATGTACTTCGATTTATTTTTGAGTACGACCCTATTCAAGAGGACATGCCTCCTTAATTACATCCCCTTCTAGGGAAACGACCTTTTGATTACGACTCGTTCTATTTTATTTTTCTTTCTTTGTTTTATAAGACTTTATATAATTTGGATCAACATTTATCATCATTTTTTATCCAAAACTTAATTACGTTAGATAGTGGTCGTATAGGCGTTTTTGGGAAGGGTACTACACGCACACATTCGTCATGTACAGGTTATGAAAACGGATAATTTTATTTATTTGGAATTTAGGTTGCACTCACTCTTGTATCGTGAGCTGCCTACGTACCTGTTTTATAGAGGGTCAAACCAACAGTAGCTCTCTAATTTTATTTGATTTAATTTATCTTTTATTTCGGCTTAAGTTAATAACCATTTAATGTGATTTTAATATTTATGTTGGCCTAAAAAAAGCAGTAATTTTGATTCAATTATGATATTTAATTTTTTTTAACTCATGGCTAAGTTGCATTTTCAACCATTTCACGATTTTTATTAACCGACATGGCCTTGATTGGGGTTGGTCCATTAATATCTTTAACTTGCGATTGCACCCGAAATTTATTTGTGGATTTCTTGCATACCCGTAATGGGATCAAATCGACGGTAATTCTCGAACCAATTTTTTTTTTTTTAAGGTTTGCATCCTGGGTGGAATTTGGTGAGTTCGGTTGTATATTTGACTCGGGTCTAGTCCATTTGGCCGTAGTTATGATTTGAAAAAGATTTGTCTTTTTGAGAAACTTGGTTTTTTATTTGTTTTGGTTACGTAACGTGCAACCAAGGGTTACATAGTTGTAATTTGGTCCTCTATGAAAGAAGGAGAATATCAATAAGGTTTTTTTGCCCATTTTGTGGACTTAGAAATTTGAAGGGGTCGGTTTCTGTACTGGGAGGCTTGACTTTTCAGTGTTTGAACAGGTAAGGTCCAATCAACTTTAGAAATATTCATTTTTTGTGAACAGAGGGGTATCGGTTTGAGCCCATTTGAGAACTTCGATTTAGACTAAACCCGAATATTTTATATCAGACTTCCTACGTATCCTTATTGGAATCAAGTCACCGTAGTTCTAGTGGATAGTTGACCTAAGCACGTTTATCGCTATTTTTATTAATATTTTTTTAGCAAACTTTGTCTAGGTAGATACATATATTTTTTTTTAAAAAAACCCACCTATTTTAACTTATTCCAATTAATTTATTCCAATCAAGATCCATACTTGAGATTTATTATTTTTGCTTCTTTTGCTTTGCTGGCACGTGATCAATAGGCCACATGAGTTATTTGCATCAAATTTGTTGGCAGAGATCAAAAGATGACAACTCATCATCAAATAAATTCACCTTTTTTTAATTTATGGCCGCATAGTGACGTTTCCCTTTTGGCTTTTTTATTCCATTTGCTTGGATTGCAGTAGAAAACTGATACCCAAATTATGTGGATAAATCATATTCTTAAAAGTTCACGATATCTTGTAGCAGAGTCCTATTTTCAATAATTGACATTTGTTTACTACGTTTGAATTTCTCAGTCTATAAATTCCGGTTCTCTTGTTTTACCCTGTCACTTCCATTTGTTATATATATTTTTTTATGAACAAGCTCGTGCTCAACCCCCAAATTGAGATTTTAACAGGTATGAATGAGAGTCGAAAGGAAATTTTGTCAACAAAATTTCGTTCTACTTTCTCACTTTCACCAAATCTGAAAAACCCTTCATTCTTGATTCTATTCATGTTACCATAGGGTCTTTATTCTATTTTCCAAAAAAATAAAATAAAATAGAGGACTTTCATTTTTGATTCTGAGTCATAATTCTTCCCACTTCTCATATTTTATTCATAAATGCATTAGATAAAGAATTCCACCCCAAATGAGTAATTGAACTCAATAGAAGCTATTAAGTGCACTAAGCTTGGTATGTTCTTTGTAAAATCCATAAGTGATTCACAACTCATAAACAAACTCCCAATTTGTATATTTGTCTTCTTATTTCTCATTAGTCATTAATCAGGCTAAAAGCTCCATGAAAGTCCATGAATATTTGTGTCCCCCTAAATGACAGTGCTTGGCCCGAAATACACAAAATGAGTGCATGATCAATCTCAGCCAATCACCAAAATGATCAAAATGAGTACTTGATCGAAATGAGTGCATGCTTTTTACACATTTATTCAAAATGCCTCCAAAAATCACCAAATTCCAATTACTCAACTAAAATTCATGAAAATAATATGAACAATCTACAATGCAATTTTCAGAATTTTCCTCCAAGTATACGCTGCACAGAAATTACAATAACAGCCCAATTTGCACCAACGTAGGTTAGTTTACTTCAACAATTCATAAATTTCACCATAGACCTCAAATGGAGATCTAAAACCCCAATCTATAAAGATTAAAAAGTCTTCTAAAACTTTAATTAAGGACACAAAGCATGATTCCCACAATAGGGTTCCCAAAATGGGGTTAAAACACAAGTGTATCATTTTTTGGTCTATCCTGCACAGCTTTGGTAAAACAACCATAACGTTTTCCACAGACATCGGATTGAGGCGATTCAAGAGGTATTTTAAATCTAACACACTGAACTATATACCCACAAAAAATCATAATTTTTGGTTGGGCCATTCATTACCATTTTAATCCCAAAAGTCAGTCCTAATTTCCTTAAATTCCAGCCCTTCACTGATTTAACTTTCTCTTTTTTTTCACATAAAACTCATTTGAAATCATTTCAAATCACCACAATCAGATATAAAAAGATCATTTAAGGACTCATATACATATCCAAACTCTAAACAACTTCATTAATACATAATTACATAATTCGTTTCCAAAACAGGGCAGTTTTCTTCAAAATTCCATAACTCACTAATTACACCTCCAAAATTCATAAACTATTGCCAGAAAATCCCAAGTAATATGTAGAATCTATAGTAAAAATTTTAGAATTTTCGGACAATCCCATATTTTCCAGAATTTTCGACAGTAGCAATTCAACAAATACAAAATCATGAAATCATGCTCTTGATCAAACACCCATAACTCCAAACATCTCCAAACTGAATAAAAATTGCACAATAACTATCAATTTGGTCATCCAAACATAGCCCATAAATAAAATAACCATAAAACTCAAGATAAATCAAGTTAGGGTTTTGGGACAAACCTCACTTTAGGCTTCAGTTAGAGAGAGGATGAGGCTGGTTTGAGTGATTTGAGGGGTTGGACATAATAGCTACCAGCAAGGGGAACTCGGGGTAGCTGGGACGTGGCCAGAAAAGTTGCTTGAACCACCAGAACTGGCGGCACAAGGGGGGAGCAGCTGCTGCCCCTGTTTTCTGCCTGAAGACCGTGGAGAGGAGATAGGAAATGGAGAGATGGGCTTGTGATTTTTGCTGAATTCGTTGTGGCTGGAAATTCTCAAGTATTAGCAACATGTGGTTGAAATTTCCCACCCAAAAGTAGCTTTTTGCTACTTAAAATTAGGTGCTAAAATGAGTACTTAGTGAAATAACAAAGTTAGCAAGGTTTTAGGCTTTTGTTTTGGGCCCAACAAGCTAAGTTCGGGCTTGAAAAATTATTTGGAGTGTTCAACAAAAATAAAATTTTGTGTTGCTCGTGATTAAAGTTTACCGAAGGTAAGAAAATAATGAATCACTAGTTTATACTCACCGAGGTCTAATATCGATTCACTCGACATTTAATCAATCAACGAAACTTGAATTAACAATAAATGAAACTTGAGTTGCAAAGTGGTACCTAAAATGAAATATCTCCCAACCGGGATGATTAAATACGATAAATGAAGGTGGAAAATTCAAATAACATAATGGAATTCGTTAAATAAATAAATCGAGTGTAATTGAATTTAATAAACATGATTTGGTTAAGCAAATAACCATGAGTGATTAGGTCAATAAACATGATAAAGTAAATGAATAAACATGGTTAATGAAATAAATAAAGATGATTTAAATAAATAAATAAGGGTTAAGGTCGGGTTATTATAGTCTTCCCCCCTTAAAGAGTTTCGTCCTCGAAACTTATAACACTTGTCAACTATATGCAATGCTGCTTTGAAACACATGGGCCATTGGTTCCCATTTCTTCCCTTTGAAGAGGTATAATTTGCCGGATGTACTCCGGCTAAGGGTGTACGTATTGTATAACTTCTTAATCCCATGTTTCAGTAGTTGATCTGGATACTTCTCACACAATAGCCTTAATGAACTCAATTACTTTGCTTCAAAAGTGATATTTTCTTCGAAAGAAAATAACCTTGTTACTACAAAGAAGGTATTCTACACTGCTAACTCATAAAGCCCAAAGTAACGAGGACTCAATTATCGCTGATATCCAGTCTCCTGACACCCTTGACTAGATAAGCCCTTCGGAAAACTTTATATCTCATATGAGACTTTGGTTATTTCTTTGTTTTGCCAACACAACTGTGTTGACGACCTTGTATCACCTCGACATGTACTTGAATTTTCCTCTTAATGCTTGCTTGGGTTAGCTGTGGCCTTGTAATCAATGTTTCTTCTGGCTCACTCAAATATAATTAGACAGTGCTTGAGTTTATACCCTTATCAAAATCTCCTCATCTGATCATCCTAATGTCTCACAGGATCTCCCGTTATCCGACTACTCAAGGATTTGCTCCCGGTCGATAAATGGCAATGAAATGACCATGGTTAGGGATGAGAGTGATGAAATTCTTAGCCAAATGAATCATTGCATACAAAAGAAAAGTGAACAATGAGACTAGAAAAGGCAAATAAAGGAGAGGTTATCATGGGGTGGTTAGAATAAAGATAACCATAAGTATATCATGAGTTCTAAAATATAATTCCATAAGAACTGTGGTTTATAAATATGGATCATAAAGGGTCCAATAAATAATCCACCAAGGAGAAAGATGGCATGGTTATACTCGGGTTTAACTGATGAATTGGAAACAAGATGACAAGCAGCTGAGCTTCAACTAGATGACTTTATAGCCACAAGGAACAAGATAAGTGCAATAGATAGACAACTAGATTGAACAAGCAAAGTGTAATGGATAGAGAACTAGATTGGATACATAAGCAAGGTCTAATGAATAGATAAATGGATTGAATATGCTGCAGTGGAAACATGCATTTGCTTATATAGAGCCAAGTCAAGTACGACAATAAGATTAAGTAAGGATTACTGAAGTTCACTTATGTGGATATAAGATATTGGTGTGAGAATTGTAAGTGCCATAATAGATCAATGGATTGAACCAGTAAAATACAATGGATAGATCAATAGATTGAACGAGCAAAGTACCAATGGATAAGTAAATAGATTGAACAAGTGACATGAGAAACGTGTCTTTGCTCATATAAAACCAATTCAAGTCCAGCAATAAGATTGAACAGAAAAGCTAGAGTTTACTTATGAGCATGGAAGATATATGTGTGGGAGTTGAAGTTAAAAAAAAGGAGAGTAAGGGAAGTTCACCTATACCAATGAGAGTTGAATTATGTTATAAATTCAGAACAAGTTATACGAGCATATTATTATGAATAAATGAGATGTAAGGTAGATGTGTGAATAAGCTCTCAACGAAATGAACTACATCTCAAGATCATGAAATAGAGATGGTGAAGGTCGAGAGCACGGGAACGTTGACAACCATATAAGGTTGAACACAATGTATTGCACATTTAACAATGGGTTTTTAAAGACATGGAAGATCACGCTAATAGGAAACATCAGGTTGAAATGCAAGGGAGATGAAACAATATTGGATAGTATCAAGTTTTGAAGACGAGACAAGCAAACAAGAATTACTATAAATGGGCATTCTTGCAAAAGATAAACTGTAGTTGCATGGTTTAAGTGTGATATCCAAACCTTAAATCATTCTTGGAAAAGACATCTGTTGCTGACAGTTAATCCCATAAATAATTTGTCCAATGTATAGGGCACTTATTTTGATAGTGATCTTGTGCAGCTCTTTGTACACAGTACACAACCATAAGATTCTGTCTTTCTTCTTCGTATGAACCTGAGGTTCCCCACGAGGACACACCTGGTAAAATAAATCCTCTACAACTCATCCATTGAATCCTCAATTCTTTGAACTCTATTAGGGGTCATATGATAGGTGTGTTGAAAATGGACTGAGCACTTTGAACTAGGTTGACCTGAAAATCAATGTTTCTCGGGGGAAAACAGTCCTGAAAGTCCTCAGATGAAACATCTCTAAATCCACCAACTGTAAATATGGATAGGATATACCGAGTGTGGTTGACAAATCACTAATGTTCAATGCATTACTGACATGATAATTCACTTGCTTGCACAATGTAATTGGGGGGATAAATAGGGCTTTTCTTCCCTCGGCCCGTAGAAATGCACGTTTAGCCAATCCTCATCTCTCAAGCTAACCTTAAGATCCTTACCAATCATCTTAGTCCTGCAAGTACACAGTCAGTTCACCCCCATAATGATACCAGATCTGCCAATCAAATGGGATTGAATGTCCAGTGAATATGATTTTAGCAATACTACTAGAGGCATGTGTATAAAAGATAAACATTCAATTGCTTACCGGTCTCAGTAAATTGAAATGACAGGGGGGTAATCTAAATTGTAAAGAGATGTAACCATAACATGAACTCTTGCAAAGATATTTCTTTATTGGTTAGAAAGGATTGGCATGTAAGCTGAATGAATGAAAGGACGAAGAATCGAAATGAACGAGGCAAGGCATAGAAATGACTTGCAGCATATACAAGACATGTAGTTTATTCATGATGGTCATGATAGTAAAGTAAATGATCGATGTTATGAAGTTGAGAGAAAGTATTAAGTAATGAAGGTGAAGAAATGTAGCAGGTTACCAAAGCGGCTTTTGAAAAGTCATACGGTATTCGTATGTGAGTAAAATGACAAAGATAAGAGTCAACACTATCAGAAGGAAAATTTTATTCATCTAATGTTTAAAAGGACAATACATCAAGATGAAGGAGTCAATCTTATGACTAAGCATGATGGCATCCATCAATAAAACAATTTGCAATAAATGGAAGTCTTGGGTAGGCATATAAACTTTCAAAACTGTTGGCAGATGAAAATAGCACCAATCATTGTTTATCATTAACAAGATAGGCTATATTAGTAAAGAAAGGATTACCAAAATAACTTGAGTAACGACATGCAGTTACGACCATGGAGTAGTATGTCAACATGACGTTACGGTGTTATAGAAACACGAACAATATGGATACATTTAATTGCTGTAAGGGCACTCAATGACTGGGTTTGAAGCGACCAAAAGCTTTGCAAGCAATAAATGAATAGTGCCCAAATAGAAGAAATGATGGCTGAATTGTCAGCATTTGAATCACCTCTAAGAAAGGCTGCTCAAACGTGTTTAAAGGACTTCCCATCGACCACATATGAGATTTTTCATAAACACTCCATTACAAATCAAAAGAGTGTTAGTGACAAAGAAATGATGCCTCTGAATAATTCAAGGTAACTAGGGCAGAAATAAGTCAATGACAGGAAGTAATGGGAGCATTGTTGATGTAAGGTCTTAGTGTCAATACCAGATGATTTCGATACATGACAGCTTAATCTTACTTGTACCACCCATATAATGCCAAGTAGCACACCATAAGCTACTAATTGTTATCACCATACATAAGCACTCATTGTAGTGTTCATCTCATATTAGGTCACCTCAAAGATATTGCCCCGTAAGGCATTTCCTCATCTAGAGGTTTACATCTAACTTGACACTGTATTAATTCTGTAAGAATTTGCAAATGGCATCCCCACATTAGGTTTCAACCATCACTATACCCAAGAGTAGGTACATTAACACACCTCAATAAGACTCTCAAATCCTGGGGCAAAATGGATAGAGTTCCGCCTAAAAACTTATTAAAACACAAGCTTAAAGCCTTACAATAGATACTTGAAATGAAGAGAAATACTTCAATAGCTCAACGGCCACACGCTGGAGTTCATAACTCAATGGGTTACACACCCGGAGTGCACGATTACAGAAGTTTAAACAAATAAGAGAAATGAAACATGCAATACAACTCCCAGATAAGTGAAAGCATGCCTCACCAACAAGTGACCCAAATGATTCCACAGTTCACTTTGCTCATGTTTGAATCTCATGATATTACCAAATGATTGAGTCACCCAGATGAAAATGGTTTTTCCATGTATACCCATACATATGAACTTATAAGCAATATATGCCCATACATATGAACTTATAAGCAATAGCTCATTTATTGGGTCCAACATAACTCATATACACCTTGATAGCTAACTCTTAAACACTTGATAGCTCACAGTGGCCCTTAAACCTTAGCTCTGATACCAAATCTGTAACACCCCCAAAATACTAATGACATGATTATTGAAAATTGCAGTGGAAGACTCAGTAAACGAAGGCGCTATCACCGTCCTGATAAGGACAAGGCTAACTGAACCATTTAATCCTGCCACTCACGTTCACAATCATAAACTCTAATAAACTGATACACTTTAAGGCCAAAGTCCATAATAGCTCACTTCAATATCATTTACTTAATCATACCATGTGCTAACTCGCACTCCACACTACACACATGTATATTGAATATAGACCTTGAGGTTAGTCCCAGCACTCGTGCTATGCTGAATCCACTGTGAGCATCTAATGACTTTCAAAATGGCTTGCTAAAAGGAGAAATATGTGATACTTCATCACCTAAAATGGAAAACATGAAAATAATTCGAAAACATGAGCAAAAACTCAGTACATTCATTCCTATATTGTAAAATGAACATATAAACACTGTTGAGGGGTACCCGTCTTTGCAATTCATTTAGTGGGCAATTACAATGAAAATGAAAGTTATATGAAATTGAATTGCTCATTATTATCTGGATGTGAACCCCTTATAATTATATGATCTATACATAGGTATACACCTGCCAATCCGATCAAGAGTTGGCCTAAAGCCGCACGGGTAAATGATGGGCTGACGCCCTATAGATGATAACTGATGGGGTCACAAGTTAAATGGAAAATCACTGTATAAACTGATTCATTGATAAACTCATTAAGACTTGTAATTTGATAAATATGTTTTGCTTTCTGAAGATACAGGCAATGGGCATACCTCGAGTCTTTAAAACTGTCACCTGACTTGATACAAGTCAGCTATTTCATAAATGTCATCTGACTTGATAAATATGTTCTGACTTGATAACACTTATGTATAACGGGGAACGATAACTAGGTCTCAACTCTATTTCATAAATGTCATTGTAAGTATGTGTAGTCAGTAAATACTTTTTACTCACACAATTGAGTAAGGAAAAGTAGGTGTAGCAGAAATTGAGTAGTTTAATGGTATACATAACTTGTGCATTTCAATATAACTTCAACACTGAATTGATGAAAGTAATTAAATTTGATATGTAAATGAAAGTAAAATAGTCCACAATGAGATAAATGAGATTACAAAGGAAAAGGCCTTGATGGTGATAATTGAAAGGGTGGTTATGGCCTTTTCTGAAATAGATTACTGATACGGGTTTAAGGCTTGCTGATGTATAACTTGGTTCAAGATAGCAGCAAGTACACTAGACTGAAGTGATTAAGTAATAAAGGTTTGAGGGAAAGAGAGATATATCTTGGTTCACAATAGCATAAATTGCAATAACTTGGTCTGATAAATATGGTTTCTGAGTCATAACTCTCCCCACTTCACATATTTTATTCATAAATCCATTAGATAAAGAATTCCACCCCAAATGAGTAATTGAACTCAATAGAAGCTATTAAGCTCACTAAGCTTGGTATGTTCTTTGTAAAATCTATAAATGATTCACAACTCATAAACAAACTCCCAATTTGTATATTTGTCTTCTTATTTCTCATTAATCATTAATCAAGCTAAAAGCTCCATGAAAGTCCATGAATATTCGTGTCTCCCTAAATGACAGTGCTTGGCCCAAAATGCACAAAATGAGTGCATGATCAATCTCAGCCAATCACCAAAGTGATCAAAATGAGTACTTGATCGAAATGAGTGCATACTCTTTACACATTTGTTCAAAATGCTTTCAAAAATCACTAAATTCCAATTACTCAACCAAAATTCATGAAATCTTATATGAAATTCAAAAATAATATGAACAATCTATAGTCCAATTTTTAGAAATTTCCTCCAAGTATACATTGCACAGAAACTGCAATAACAGCCCAATTTGCGCCAAAGTAGATCAGTTCACTTCAACAATTCATAAATTTCACCCTAGACCTCAGATGGAGATCTAAAACCCCAATATATAAATATTACGAAGTCTTCTAAAACTTTCATTGAGGAAACAAAGCATGATTCCCACAATAGGGTTTTCAAAATGGGGCAAAAACACAAGTGTATCAGTTTTTGGTCCATCCTGCACAGCTTCGGTAAAACAACCATAACATTTTTCACAAACCTCGGATTAAGGCGATTAAAGAGGAATTTTAAATATGACACACGGATCTATATACCCACAAAAAATCATAATTTTTGGCTGGGCCATTCATTACCATTTTAATCCCAAAGTCAGCCTTAATTTCCTGAAATTTCAGCCCTTCACTGATTTAACTTTCTCTTTTTTTCACATAAAACTCACTTGAAATCATTTAAAATCACCACAATCATATATAAAAATATCATTTAAGGCCTCATATACATATCCAAACTCTAAATAACTTCATTAATACATAATTACATAATTCGTATCCAAAACAGGATAGTTTTCTTCACAATTCCATAACTCACTGATTACACCTCCAAAATTCATAAACTATTGCCAGAAAATCCCAAGTAATATGTAGAATCTATAGTAAAAATTTTAGAATTTTCGGACAATCCCATATTTCCCAGAATTTTCGACAGTAGCAATTCAACAAATACAAAATCATGAAATCATGCTCTTGATCAAACACCCATAACTCCAAACATCTCCAAACTCAATAAAAATTGCACAATAACTATCAATTTGGTCATCCAAACATAGCCCATAAATAAAATAACCATAAAACTCAAGATAAATCAAGTTAGGGTTTTGGGACAAACCTCACTTTAGGCTTCAGTTAGAGAGAGGAGGAGGCTGGTTTGAGTGATTTGAGGGGTTGGACATAATAGCTACCAGCAAGGGGAACTCGGGGCAGCTGGGACGTGGCCAGAAAAGTTGCTTGAACCACCAGAACTGGCGGCACAAAGGGGCAGCAGCTGCTGCCCCTGTTTTATGCCTGAAGACCGTGGAGAGGAGATAGGAAATGGAGAGATGGGCTTGTGATTTTTGCTGAATTCGTTGTGGCTGGAAATTCTCAAGTATTAGCAACATGTGGTTGAAATTTCCCACCCAAAAGTAGCTTTTTGCTACTTAAAATTAGGTGCTAAAATGAGTACTTAGTGAAATAACAAAGTTAGCAAGGTTTTAGGCTTTTGTTTTGGGCCGAACAAGCTAAGTTCGGGCTTGAAAAATTATTTGGAGTGTTGAAAAAAAATAAATTTTGTGTTGCTCGTGATTAAAGTTTACTGAAGGTAAGAAAATAATGAATCACTAGTTTATACTCACCAAGGCCTAATATCGATTTACCCGATATTTAATCAATCAACGAAACTTGAATTAACAATCAATGAAACTTGAGTTGCAAAGTGGTACCCAAAATGAAATATCTCCCAACCGGGATGATTAAATACGATAAATGAAGGTGGAAAATTTAAATAACATAATGGAATTCGTTAAATAAATAAATTGAGTGTAATTGAATTTAACAAACATGATTTGGTTAAGCAAATAACCATGAGTGATTAGGTCAATAAACATGATAAAGTAAATGAATAAACATGATTAATTAAATAAATAAAGATGACTTAAATAAATAAATATGGGTTAGGCTCGGGTTATTAACGCCGATGACCGAAGATAATGAAAGAGAGCAGGGACGTGTTGACTGCTGAGCGAAAGAGGGTGTCGAGCAGGAGCTAGGGGTCCTATCACCCGAGAGAGAGAGAGTGGGTGTCAAGCAGGAGCGACAGAGGGTACGAAATTCTCAAGGCCGAAAAAAAAGCGATTTTAAAGAACCTAGGAAAAGCTAGTTGAACCATGGGTGGGCCAGTTTGAGCGAGTCAGCCGGTCCAACTGGGTTTGACCGATTTTTTCCAGTTTGACTATCAAAATGGTTTAGTTTAACTTCCGGCCCGTTGGCCTTACCAGTTCCTAGTCCAACCGGTTGGACCGAATGGTCCAGTCTGGTTTTCTTAACAATACTTCATCTAAGAAAAATGGGATATTGACAAGGACATTAACCACCAAATAAAGGTAAAATGACAAATCTACTGGAAAGCTTCATGAGTGTTGTGCGATAAAAAGATCCCAATAGGATTGAAGTGGAGATTTTATTGCAAGGTTGTTAGACTAGCATGTTTTTTACAACGTTGAGTGTTAGCAAATCAAGAAAACTCAAGTTCAGTAGGTAATAGAGATGAAGATGGTTAACAGATGTAAGAGACATGAGATTGGAGAGGATTAGGAATTAAAATAATTAAAGACAAAGACAAAATCACACCTATAGAGGATAATATAAGGGAAGTTAAACTTAGCTAGTTTGGTCATTTCAGGAGGAGTATAGATGCACTAGTGAGGTGATGTGAGAGTGTTAACCTTTCGGAGTATAGAGTAGGCTGAGGAAAACCGCAGAAGAGCCAGAACGAAGTGATTAGACATAATTTGAATTATCTAACGGAGAATATCACTCCTGATAGGAGTCTTTCAGGGTGCCTAGGATTAAAGTTGCAGACATTAGGTAACTTACTGCTTGCTCTTTCTTTGGCTCATGAGTGCATAAATAATGAGGATGAATGGTTTTGGCTTTTACTTACCTTGTGTTTCATATAGTATGGTAGTAATATTATAATCTTGACATGAGTTGTTAGTGTGGCTCAAAAGGAATGAAAAGATTACTTATATCACCAAAGGAGCATCTTTCTTTTCGGGTAGCCTACTCTTAAGAACTCTACAGTTAAGTGTGTTTACTGTGGAAAAGTTTTGGGATAAGTAATCTCTTGGCAAGTTTCTCAGACAATATGTGAGGACGAAGCATGCTAGAAAGGCTTATGGTGATTTGTAGGGCTATTCGACGATCCTTGAAGCCATTTTAGTAACTGTCCACAGTCCATGAAGGGGTCAGGGCGTTACAATATAATCAGAGCCAGCCTATGACCGTGAGTTGCTCCAGTGGACAAGAAAGCTCTAGGCATTCACTTAGCGGCTAAAGATACTAGTATGGACTGTCGCTAAAGAGGACACACAAGTCAATCGATTTGTGAAGCACAACGTCCTACTTCAAGTAGAGGTGATTGTAATACCTTAAGTGTGGTTTAAAAATAATTGAAGTGATTACTTATATCACTGAATGTGTACATTCCTTTTTACGGAGCCAACTCTTAAGAACTCCACAGTTAAGTGTGCTTACTGTGGGTAAGTCTTGGGATGCGTGACCTCATGGACAGCTTCCCAGGTGTGAGCGACGATCATGCACACCGAAAAGTCTTGTGATGATTTGTGAGGCCGGTCAACGATTATTGAAGTCGTTCCTGGTAATTGTCTGGGACCCGGGAAGGGGTCGGCGTTACAATTATTGTCTAACCTAATGTTATTTAATGTCGCGCTTTTACCTTTACTATTATGTGTAATGTTACCTGTTTTTAATACTTAACGTTATTTAACGTAGTGTTGTTATCTTTACTATTTATGTATAATATTATCGGCTTTTAATACTTATTGTCTTTATAAAATTTTGTGTGTCAAAAGATTTTCAACTGCAAAATATTTTAACAACTATTTTTTTTGAATCTCTTAGAATCTATCTCTACATGAACTGCGGGCATATATGCTCACATAGTTTAAGACTACCACCATTTGGATCCCCCGACCCCATGAAATTGAGACCCATACTAGGGCTTATTGTTGTTATTGAATACAAATATTTTGGAAGGAGGAGAACCGAAAAAGAGAAAGGATTCTTATCATTATGGTCTATAATTCCAAAATCATATTAGAACTTCCGCACAAAAACATAGTGAAGAAAAAGACATTTGATTGTTTGGCTCAGTAGAATATCCGTTAATGAGTCTACAAAGAAGAAAAGACAAGCATCTAGCATAATACACTACACGTATTAACTCAAAATATTATAAGGAGAGTTCTTAAATCATGCTTCATGTCTAAAAGCCAAGGAGCACATCCAGACTGCGACCTTTGTGAGCAGCACTATTATCTTCTTGCGTAACCCTGTTGAAGGTGATAGAGCAGGCGAATATAAAAACGAGGACTGGGAAGGGGAAGACTAAGAAAAATGCTCACCAATCTTAGCTTAATGTATGTTCGTGATGATTTTCATATTCAATCTATTAGAAATTTGACAAGAACGTCTCTTCTTGTGAGTGAGGTCAATGAAGTAGTAACAGTTGGGGATGGGTGCATCACTCTAGCTACTATAATGAATAAAGTGATTAGTGACTCTAATCCAAGGTTTTGTTCTGGGCGTCTATCTATTCAGTCATTTGTTATGGAGTCTAAATGAAAATTGGTGAATGGTGTTTACGGTGTGTTTCATACCTCAAAAGTTGATTTGGATGACGAGGGTTCCTTAGAGTTTGTGCCTTGTGATTTCAATGGTTTAAAATCTATGAAGATTGAAACAGATTATGTGCATATCTAATCCCCTCTCCATGTGCAAAAAATCCCGTCTCCCTATGAAGGAGGGATTCTTTGAAAGAGTCTGGGGGAACTTTTACCTTGAGAGATGGTAGCCATGGAAAGATGGGCTATACATGGATAGGTTTGGATCTTAGGAATCTCAAGAGCATGTCTATAAGGGTACTTTAGTGTTTGATAAGAAACCTTTTATAGTGAAACCATGATCCCTTGATTTGGTTGTTGATGAAAAAAATGTACAAAATTTTCAATATGAGTGTCATTACCCCATTCGGATGTCAAGTATTGAAACGACAACAGTTTGAGTAAGATTAGTAGTATATTGGGAAAACCTGTGAAAATGGATAAAGCTATCATAAACAAGGACAATTATTTTTTCCTCATATCCTTGTAAAAGTTCAACTCCATGGAAATCTAGATGAAGGATTGATTTTGTTAGTGGAAAATATATATCACTACAGCAAAAGACAGAATATGAATGGAAGCTTGCCAAATGTGCTTTTTGCAAGCTTTAGGGCATGAAGCCAAAAATCACAGGGAAAAGAAAGAAGGTGTTCGAGTGTGGAGAATAGTTATTAGAGAACCATCTAGCTAGCAGGATAATAAACAGTAGGAACTGGTGTTGAGAAAAAATTTAATAAAAATAAAATGCGCAATACAACTTTCCAACGTATAAAAAATGTATATCGATTTATTTTTTAGTACGACCCTATTCAAGAGGACATGCCTCCTTAATTACGTCTCCTTCTTGGGAAACCACCTTCTGATTCTGACTCGTTCTATTTTATTTTTCTTTCGCTATTTTATAAGACTTTATATAAATTGGATCAACATTTATCATCATTTTTTTATCCAAAACTTAATTACGTTAGATAGTGGTCGTATAGGCACTTCTAGGAAGGGTACTACATGCACACATTCTTCATGTACAGGTTATGGAAATGTATAATTTTATTTGATTTGGAATTTAGGTTGTACTCACTTAGGTATCGTGAGCTGCCTACGTACCTCTTTTATAGAGGATCAAACCAACTGTAGTTCTCTAATTTTATTTGATTTAATTTATCTTTTATTTCAGGTTAAGTTAATAACCATTTGATGTGATTTTAATGTTTATGTTGGCCTAAAAAAAGCAGTAATTTTGATTCAATTTTGATATTTAATTTTTTTTAACTCATGGCTAAGTTGCATTTTTAGTCATTTCACGATGTTTATTAACTGACATGGCCTTGATTGGGGTTGGTCCATTAAAATATTTAACTTGCGATTGCACACGAAATTTATTTGTGGGTTTCCTGCGTACCCTTAATGGGATCAAATTGACGGTAGTTCTCGAACCAAAAATTATTTTTTTTAAGGTTTGCATCTTGCGGGGAAATTTGGTGAGCTCGGTTGTATATTTGACTCGGGTCTATTCCATTTTTCCGTAGTTATGATTTGAGAAACATTTGTCTTTTTGAGAAGCTTGGATTTTTATTTATTTTGGTTACGTAACGTGCAACTATTTGGTCCTTTATGAAAGAAGGAGAATATCAAGAAGGTTTTTTTGCCCATTTTTTGAACTTAGAAATTTGAAGGGCTCGGTTTCTGTATTGGAAGGCTTGACTTTTTGGTGTTTGAACAGGTGAGGTCCAATCAACTTTGGAAATATTAATTTTTTGTGAATAGAGGGGTATCGGTGTGAGCCCATTTGACAACTTCGATTTAGACTAAACCTGAATATTTTATATCAGGCTTTATCAATATCCTTATTGGAATCAAGTCATCGTAGTTCTAGTGGATAGTTGACCTAAGCACATTTATCGCTATTTTTATTAATATTTTTTTAATGAACTTTTTCTAGGTAGATACATTTTTTTTTAAAAAAAAAACCCACCTATTTTAACTTATTCCAATTAATTTATTCCAAACAAGAACCATACTTGAGATTTATTATTTTCGCTCTTTTGCTTTGCTGGCACGTGATCAATAGGCCACATGAGTTATTTGCATCAAATTTGTTGGCAGAGATCAAAAGATGACAACTCATCATCAAATATATTCACCTTTTTTTTAATTTCTGGCCGCACAGTGATGTTTCCCTTAGAAAACTGATACCCAAATTATGTGGATAAATCATATTCTTAAAAGTTCACAATATCTTGTAGCAGAGTCCTATTTTCAATAATTGACCTTTGTTTACTAGGTTTGAATTTCTCAGTCTATAAATTTCGGTTCTCTTATTTTACCCTGTCACTTCCATTTGTTATATATATTTTTTTTATGAACAAGTTCCTGCTCAACCCCCAAATTGAGATTTTAATAGGTATGAATGAGACTCGAAAGGAAATTTTCTCAACAAAATTTCATTCTACTTTCTCACTTTCACCAAATCTGAAAAACCCTTCATTCTTGATTCTATTCATGTTACCATAGGGTCTTTATTCTATTTTCCAAAAAAAAAAAATAGAGGGCTTTCATCCCCCCTTCAACCCTTTTTGTACTTTGAAACAGAGAATTGAGTGAAGAAAATAACATGAACATGAGACTCCCTCAATCTTGATTTTTTTTTTCATTAGGAGTTAAATAAAACCTAGGATCCATAAATAAGTAAATGAAAATTCCTCGGTTTATGGTTCCAGCAGGAACTGAAATCCGACAGGATCTATAGACATTATAATTCAAGCAGGAATCAGGATCCGGAAGGATCCGATTTAAGTTGAGAGGTCAATAACTCTCGAATTTGGATTTGGACTTATTGTATCGGCATCCTCTTCTCAACCCTTTGGTTGCAGATCGGCTTGACTCTTTATTAGAATCAACCATAACTAAACAGAGGGGTACAGTTTCCTTCCCCAAAAAGAATGAAATCAACTCATTTATATGATCTAATCACCTTTGCACTTTTGGATCGACTGTAATTTCACTTGTTCTTCTTGGCTAAATTGTTTTTGGCTACTCTGTTCTTTCCCTATTTTGCACATTGTTTTTTTTTTTTAACACTGGTTCTTCTTCTCTTTGTTTTTTTAGCAGATCTTCTCATGCGCCCCTTCGGTTCGATTCTCCGGCTTGTTTGCCTTTTTATAGCAATGAAAATTAACAATTAACCCACTCATTTTAACCTCCACGTTGCGAGAGATGTGCATAATGAACTGGAACTTCAAGGCTTTGGTTGGATGATTGACTAGCTTTCTACTTTATTAATCACTGCCATATTTATCTTGACTATTCTCCCCTTTTTTTAGCCAATCAAAACCCTCCTTTTATTGCATGGACAATATGACCCCACGCAGCCCCTCTCTAAACATTATCAACCTACCTCTTGTTTTTTTAAACGAAAACACATGCCATAAGCTTTTTCTTTTTTGTGATTTGGGTACAGTGATCATTCTTTTTTTTTTTTTTTTGGCGGACAGACATAGTATTTTCTGTTGTTGGAGAACTTGATTCTTATATTGTTTTTAATTTTACACCCAAAAAAATAAAATAAAATTTGTGAACCTCCATATGTTAGGCTCATATTAAATTTTATAATCTTAATTTTGATGAATTTAAATTCATCAAAAATTTGCATCTAATAGTTGCCCCCCGTGCATTGTTCCTGATATAATTTTTGGTAACATAAAGGATGCACACATTTTGTGAGTTTCTTTGTCATCTATTGATTATACTTCCTCCTTCTTTTTTTTTGTAGAGAATAATCAACAATTATGGATTAGACTCTTGGCAACGAAAGGGCTCCACTCCAAAATGGCCATGAATGTGACTATGGGCCTTATTATCGATGCACAAGTTCCTTGCAAAGTCTTATTGTGACCCCTTCCTCGATTCTAACGTCTATGTTGGTTAAGAAAGTTAGAATCAAGAAAGGGACACTTCATTATCGTTGGAATGACGAGAACAAGTGTGTGGATGTAAGCAAGGATTATGAGAACTATTTTAATGCCACTGTTCTTGAGAAAGTTAATATTGAATGTCGTAGCCCCGAAATATACCCCGCTGAGGAGGAATTTTAGCCCACCCTACACAGACTTCTTATTGGAAGAAGGAATTGGGGATTAACCTTCCAATTTTAAGGTCGCTCAACCTTTATGATAGGAGTGATCGAATGGACAAAATGGATACTCACCCATTTTGAAGAACCTTTGAAACAGGTGCACATATTTGGTGCCATTGGTGTATCCCAATTCCCATATCACTTTGACACAAATTTATGGTGGGCTT
Organism: Selenicereus undatus; assembly: GCA_017589665.1. Classification (NCBI taxonomy): domain Eukaryota; kingdom Viridiplantae; phylum Streptophyta; class Magnoliopsida; order Caryophyllales; family Cactaceae; genus Selenicereus; species Selenicereus undatus. The sequence continues at coordinate 80,584,936 of JACYFF010031959.1, forward strand.
TCTGTGAACTTTGGGGTCCACTAACCAATACCTTTCATCATGGTGCAGGTGAAGTTAGCATTTCATTGTATGACTTGGAGCGGATTGGAGGTTTACCCATTCTTGGAGCTATATATGACGAACTCTTTCCGCCAAATAAAGATTTGGCAGGGCATAATAAATATCCTACCACAATTGCTGAGTTGCTGCGGATTCATGCTGAACTGTCTGAGTTTCACAAAGTTAAGCATATTTATTATGACCTCTGATTGGACCATTTTTACAGAGAATATTTGGTCTACTTTGCATATGGGAAACAAACAAACTCTGAGAACGAGAAAGTTGAGACCAAGAAAAGGAGCCCCCTTCACATCTCGCGTCAAGAACAAATGGCAAACTTGAATGTTACTATTGAATGTGAACTTGTTGCTTTCTTAGTTTGGTTGAGTCGTTTTGTCTTACCTCATGGTAAGGAAGTCATAAGGCAGAAACATTTGTAATGGCTGCATTGATGGCTTCTGGGTAACGAATTTCCTTGGCCCTAACGGTGCTTGGCTATATCTATCACGGCTTAGGAGAGGTAGCAAGTGATCCAGACCATATTGATAAAGCTAACGTAATTTTTCCCATCCATTGTGTAATAGGTTGGTTAGCAGAGTTATTTCCTTCCCTGTATCATCATCGCCTAGATAGTAACTGTCTTGGTGACTTTTCTAGTCTTGTTTATTATGCTAGCTTGCTTGGTAGTAAACTTTTATGAGCCTAAGCTAGACACGTTTTCACGGATGGGATGTATCTTTCTCTCAGAACTAGCTCTTATCATGAGCACTCTCGTAATGGCCAGGATGTGATTGAAATGGGTTTACCTGATGAGGATTTTAAATTTCTCTTGTCTATTTGGTCATGTGTACTTCCTGTACGTGTTGGAGCTGAATTACTTTTGGACCATTATTACCCCAATCAATTTGCTCGCCAATTTGGATTCAATCAAAGGGTTCCATCTAATCATTTAAGCTTTATCAAAGCCCTCCGACAGCAAAGGAGCATACTGGATCTTAGACAAGCCTATGCCAATCTTCAAAGGTGAGATATAGGGGCTACGTTCTATGTTCCTCCTTCCTGTTATAAAGAAGTTTGTTCTTGGGATTACTGTAGTTGGAGGACCAAAATCAGCACCCCTTATTTAAGTCAATCAGTTGAAAAGATTCATCAGACCACAAAGAATAAGAAGGAGCTTCTGAGGGAAATTGTTTACATTATTGATCACCCACGCCCTCTCTGTGAGTTTATTCCTGGAGCTGTTGAAATTTCGGGAGTTACAGGCAACATTTGTGCCAATGAGAAACCTTTAGTATCACCCTCTGAAAAGGGAAAAACCAAGGTTTCTGGAGGTAACAAAAGGCCACAGATGAAGAAGAATAAAAGGACCCCCAATGATCAATCGCCTGTCACGGAAAATTCTCATGATCAATCACCCATCGAAGTAAACTTCACAAGGGCTCGTTATGACCGCCCCAATCAATCTGATTATTCTGATATGGGAGATGGTACAGGATTTGATGATTTGCCTATCATAAACTTGAATACTTTTACTAAACAGGGAACCTTAAATCAACAAGATGCCCTACAGGAAAAATTGGAGTACCTCTATATGAAGGACCTTTTGCTACAGTAGAGCATTCTGATGCAGTAGCAACTACTATCATTCCTGTGCCTGACACTTCTGATGATTGGTTGAAGCCGTACCTATTCAAAGGATCCCTACTTCCTTAGCGAGTCTTTTTTACAACTTGAAGGAAAACTGGGTTCGAGAGAGCATTCTCAAAGGAGTACAGGTGATCATTGGTATTATTTCTAATCATGGCTCTGCCAGGGATTGTTAGCTAGCAAAGCGCGAGTTTCTCAATCCCTGAGTGCACTTCGCTCTATGCTTGACATTTACAAGCTCAGTACAATAGAGATTTGTTCGCTTTCCTCTAAGATAGAGGAGATATTTTACATAGTTAAGACTGCTGTAAAGATCAAAGACTTAGTGGATGTTGATTGGGTCAAAGCCTTGTCTGACCAAGATCTTACTTGTTCTTCTAAAATTGCTCACATTGAAGATCAACTTAATAACCTATCTAGTAAAGTTTCAAAGCTTAAAGTTAAGGAGCAGGAGGTCTTGAGGGAAGAGGAGCTGATCCGCAAAATGTGAGAGGATTTGACCATCCAATAGCAGGTTTTACTTGAAGCAGAGGGCAAGTTGAAATCCTCTCTAGATTTGAAGAGAAAACAAGCGGTAAAGGTGAAAGCAGACTTGGCCGAAGCAGGATTCTCCAAGTTGCTGGATTTGGAGAAGGAGAAGAACTATCTTAAGAGTTTGATTGGCTCTGTAACCTCCTTTGATAATGTTTAGACTTGTTTTGTTTTGTTTAGTTCTTCTGCATTTATATTTTCAACCTTCAATCCATTTTGTACTGTACTATTTATGCGATTGCAATAAAGTCTAAACATCCCTTCCCTTTCCTTTCTTTTTCTGTTTTTCTTTTGTTTTTTTTCAGCTCCTTTCCCCCCTTAATGAAAATCAAAATAATTTCACAATAAAGAGTAATTAATAAATAATTCTCACTATAAACATCACTTGACCATTCCATACATCACGTGAAAAAAAAATTAACAAGCTGGGGAAAAGGGAATATATTTATTTTTGTGGCTAGATCTAGTTTGAAGTTGGACTGGCTACGTACCCCCTTTTTGAGGAATCAAGCCTTTCGTAGTTCAATGCAATTCAACTAACTAGAAACTTCAAGGAAAGAATTTCTTTACAAATTTGCCGCTGATGCGAGCATATACTATTTATTCATCATGACTTGAGAGCTCATATGCCCCCTAAGGAAAGACCTTGGTGATTACATAGGGGCCCTCCCATTTGGACTCAAATTTTCCCTGTGTCTTTCGATTGATGACAACAGGTCTCCTTATTCTTAAGACCAAATCACTGATGCTAAATGAACAAAACTTGACTCACCTGTTGAATGCACCAGCCATTTGAGCTTGGTAAATTTTAAGCATTTGTTGGCCATTAACCGATGCTCATCTAATGCTTCTAGTTCGACCAATCTAACTTGAGTATTTTCATCTGGATCAATGAATTGCATGGCCACTCTTAGGGATGGTAGTTGTAGCTTAAGGGGGTGGCACAACTTCTGAACCAAACACCAAGTTGTAGGGTGTACAACCAGTTACAGTTTAAATTGTGGTTTGGTACGACAATAAAGCTTCTGGTAATCATTCATGCCAATCCCTTCTCTATTTTGAAACCATTTTCTTTAGAATCTTGCAAAACACTTTATTGAATGCTTCAACCTGACCATTTGGTGATGGATTGTAACTCGATGAGAAGCTATATCTGAACTTGTATTTCTCTACAAGCCTTATCATCATTTGATTTTTAAAGTAGAGGGCATTATCTGAAATGATCTTGTATAGGACTCCTCATATGTAAATCAGGTGGGTCCTGATGAAATTAGCTACTTGTTTTGCTCCCACTTCTCTTAATGGAATGGCTTCGGCCTATTTTGAAAAATAGTATGTGGCTGCTAGAATAAACACGTGGCCACAAGAGGAGGATGGCTTGAAAGATCCTATCACATCGAGCCCCCAGGCCAAGATAATATGCTGGGATGGAGTAATTGTGGTGGCTGGTGGATGAAATCTCCATGTATTTGACAAGCTTGGCAAGCTTTAGCAAATTTTTTTGCGTGTTGAACCATAGTTGGCCAGTAATAGCCTAACCTTTTGATTTGGTTAGCAAGTTTTGGACTCGCCTGCTGGGCACAACATACCCCAGCATGAATTTCATTTAGGACATAAGTAGCATCCTCCCTTGACAAGCACCTAAGCAACACCCCATCGAAAACCTTTCAATATAAAGTGTCATTTTTAAATGTAAATATTAGTGTTCGTGGTTTTACATCTAATCTTTTCTTTGTGTTAATGGGCAAGATGCCATACTAGATGTACTTAATGAGAGGTTGTCTACAATATGCCTCTTCTTCGACCACAAAAACTGAGACCACATTTATTTCTTCTGTTTCATTAAAACAATCTAAGGCTGAGGCCAACAGATAACGTTCCCCGATTGTTATTTGAATTTCCCTTTCATCAAGGAGTGTCAATGAAGCAGCCAACTTTGCTAAGGCATCTACTTTATCATTTTCGGACCTTGGCACATGACTAACCTCTATTTGTAGGAATTAGTTCATGAGACACCTTGCTCTTTGGTAAAGTGGTACCAATTTGGCATTTTTTACTTCGTACTAGCCATTTATTTATCGGATGATTAACTAAGAATCACCAAATACTTTAAGCTGGACAATGCACATTTCAAGGGTCAATTTGAGGCCAATGATGAGTGCCTTATATTCAGCCATATTATTTGAACAGATCTCGAGGAGAGAGAATGAATAAAGGATAAATCCTCCTGATGGTGTGACGAACACAATCCCTACTCCAGCTCCTTGACTCCTTACTGCCCTATCAAAATATAACTGCCAAGCTTGAATTTTAGCAAGTATAACTTCATCATCTGGCAAATCATCGAGTAAATCCTCATTATCTGGACATGGATGATGTGCTATTAGGAAATCAATTATGGCTTGTCCCTTTACTGCCTTTTAAGGCATGAACTTGATGTCGAAAGCGGCCAAAAGCATAGCCCATTTGGCCAATCTCCTTGATAGCATGTGCTTAGATAATATATATATCTTAACGAATTTGCCTTCGAGATTAGAATGATCTGATTGGACATGAGGTAGTGCCGTAACTTTTGAACAGCAAAAAGCAAGATAAGGCACATTTTTTCCGTAGAAGAGTAATTCACTTCTGCGCGCGCCATTGTCCAGCTAATATAATACAGGGCATTTTCTTTCCCTTCCTTATTATATTGAGCCAGCATAGCCCCTAAAGACTGTTCGAGGGCTGCCGTGTATAATATTAAAGGTATTCTTTATACTGGAGCCATTAGGACAGGTGGCCTTGTTAGATACTGTTTGATGCTTTTGAAAGCATTTTGACAAGCTTGATCCCAAATGAAGGGCGTGTCCTTTTTCAGAAGTCTTGTGAAAGGCTGACACCTTCCTGACAAATTTGAGATGAACCACCTTATGTAAGCCAACCTTCCTTGTAATCCTCGCAATTCCCTTAAATTTCTTGGAGGGGGCATTTGAATTATGGCTTTGACTTTGTCAGGATAAATTTCTGTTTCTTCTTTCCGAATAACAAAGCCGAGGAATTTCCCTAAGGTAACCCCAAATGCACATTTTAAGCGGTTCATCTTGAGTTGATGTTGATGAAACTTTTCAAAGACCCTTCTGAGGTCATGTGGATGATTTTCTCTATCTTTTGTTTTTACAACCAAGTCATTGACATAACATTCGACGAGGTTGTGCAGAAAGTCACAACAAATAATCATCATGCCTCTTTGGTAGGTGGCCCCGATATTTTTCAAACCAAAAGGCATAATTGTATAGCAGTATATGCCTTATGGTGTTCAAAAGGCCATTACGTCCTCATCTTCGGGGTCCATTTTGATTTGATTGTACCCTGAGAAACTATCCATGAAAGAAAGAGCCCCAAACCCTGTAGTGGCATCTACTAGTAGTTCAGTTATTGGTAGTGGGAAATCATCATTGGGACATGCATTCTTTAAATCCTTGAAATCCACACATATAAGGAGTTGACCATTCTTTTTCCGAACGGGGACAATGTTAGCCAATCAAGTTGGGTATTGAACTTTAAGAATAAAGTTATCCTTTATGAGTTTGTCCACCCCAACATTTATTTTGATTGTCAACTCAGGATGAAAGTGCCACTAAGGCTGCTTTATTGGCTTTACGCCTTCAGAAACAGCCAACTTGTGAACATCAACATTTGGATCTAAGCCCGACATATCTTGATAACCCCAAGCAAATACATCTTTGTATTCTTGGAGGAGTTTTTCATATTGTGCCACTTCATCATTTAGCATGGCACTCACAAAAATTGTTGCTTGGCCGCCATCTTTCATTTCTGGAGGTGCAGGTTGAACAACCTCAACAAAGTCTTGAGAGGGCTTTAATTCAAGATTTAATTCGCTATTTAAGCTTTTAGGTGAATTAACTTGAACTTCACCACACATTTCATGGTCTATCGTGGCAATCTAATGATGTTTAAAAGCTTCTTGACAAGAAAATTCAAAATTTTGGGCATCTTCCTTATCTACAATGAACATGACATTAGCTTATTTTGTGTGCTCTACTTGGCCAACTTCATTTTGCTCGTGAACGCAAACTAGGCTCCTAGGTTGTTGCTTTGTCTTCTTCAACTTCCACGTTTTCTACTTTCTGACATGGAAATTCTTTTATTTGGCTTCATTGACTTTCCAAGTCTCTAAAAAATCGAGATTCGAGGTTGGGTTGGCTCATTTTGAGACAACATCTCTTGTTCTTAGGGTGTGAAAACCATATCCTTTGTTGTATAAGCCTTGAGAATTCCCTCATCATGTGATACTTGAAGATTTTCGAAGGTATTCCCCTGAAATGAGGCTTTCAGGACTCCCCCTTCATGCGAGATGGTCAACTTTTGGTTGGCTTTGGTAAGTCCTCTTTTATTCTTCTTCATCCTCTTTGATGATGACGGTCCTCCTGGAGGTGGACTGCTTGAAGAGGATGCTCATGTTGGAGGCTTTAAAGGGTTTTCCCTTAGCACCACTCTCTTGTTGCCGAGTAATGTTCTTATGATCAAATTTTCTTTGGGTACCAACTGATTAATTCTTCGGATGGGAAAATTATAACTCGTGACAAGAGAGTTCACAATTTCCCTCACCGGTGTCAAGGCCTTTTGGCTGACCTTTCTTTTGTCCTTAGGTGTGTATTTGAACAACCCTTTGATCGTGGGGCTTGATTCTCACTAGCTTCACTGGCATAACTGTTGACAACTCGGATGACCTTTTGAGACTGAGGCAAAGTAAGAGTCTTGGCCTTTTCTTTTTAGCTATCCCTTTTTTGGTTCTGAAGGAACTTGGGAGACTCCAAAATCTGCTGACTTATAAAATTTGGCATCCGTGTAATTGACATGTTCCCCATAAAAAGGATTTGCATCTCCATGGATTGTCCTCTCATTGCTTTGTTAATCAATGTATTTCAAACAATGGTGAATAGTTGAGGTGATAGCCTTGCTAGTATGGAGCCATGGTTGTCCGAGTAGGGCATTGTAAGAAGTATTAGCATCTATTACATAAAAGAGAGCATCTAACTCGATCTTCAAAGCAATAGTGCCTAACGCTTTTTGCCCTACCCGATTAAATCCTCGTATTGTGAATAAAGTTGGGGACAACTGATTTGGTGTTATCCCTATCGCTCTCAATACCCTTAAAGGAAGAAGGTTGACGGCGGAACCACGGTCAAGTAGAATCCGATTTATACTTTTATCCTTGATCATACCGGTGACATATAAGGGTCTGTTGTGATTTGCATACCCCAACTAGAGGTCTTCATCAAAGAACGTTATGCAAGCCATATATACAAGACACTGGTTTAAAGGAGAGGATAACGGATCATGCACCTTAGTAGGGTCAACTTAATCTTTGTAGTCATTAGGGTCTATTAATACCTGAATGAGTGCCCTTCTTACATTTTGGACATTTGTAAAGCGTCATACACACTTAGGCGCACTGGGATTCGGTTGAGATGGGAGATGACATCATAACGGACCCACTCTTTATGAGACCCTTAATGAACTTGAAAAGGGACTGAGATGGGAAGATCCTTCTTAAGGTCTTTAGTCAACTCCTTGTCTCTAGTGACACCTTTGCTATTTGAGCTTGATGAGAGTGCTTCTTTTCCATTTTGCTTCCTAGCATTCTCCAATGTTGGAAATTTCTTTAGTGCCATTTCTTCATCCCTCTCTTTTCTTATCAATTCAGGTGGTTGGAGTTAACGATCAGATCGAAGAGTTACTTGATCCACTTCTTGAGTGGTGTTTGCGGGATTGGTGCTTGCTTCTTCACACTCATCCGCCCATGAAACCATACAACATTGGGCTACTCCCTCTTCTACAGGGTCATCATCTGAGAAGTCACTGCCGAAAAAAACCCCTTAGGAATATGATCACGTAAAGTGAAAGGGGTGGCACGTACTCTTCTTCGAAAGTTACATCTGGCTTCTTTTTAGCCCTTGATTTCTTCTTCTTGTTTTTCTTGTTTTTCTGTTGTTGAGGTTTCTGTCCTCTTATTTTAACTGCTGGGAACTGAGAAGCTCGAGCCACTCCCTGCCAAAATGATCTTCTGTTGAAGTAGGTTTGCCACCCAAAGCCATCATCATTATCATCATCTTCTGATGTTGCCACGCCTCTAAACTCGGGTCTATGTAGAAATCGTATAAGATTGGTGTTCCTGGTAAGGGAGGAGGCATATCTAGATATGCCCATACTATTGCTACATCATCATCAGCAATCAACTTGATAGATACTGCATGCGGTGGTAATGATCCCATTGGGATCCCTTCATTAGTTTCTAAGGATGATGGATAAGATTCATCCCTCTGTTCAACCGTTGAGGTTGCATTTGAAGATGCAATCGGTCCTTTGGCTGAAGCTCATTCTATCTCAATTTTTCCCCTTTTGATCATGCTTTAGATTATATATTTGAAGACATAACAATCTTTTATGGGGTGGCTAATGATCCTATGGTATGAGCAATACTTAGGATCATTTATCATATTGACCTAGGCAGGTCGTTTTGGCTCTGGAAGAGAAATGGCTTTTGCAGCCATCAACTAATCAAATATCCCTTTAACGTCATTATCATCGAAGGGATGCTTATTTTCTTTTCTTTCCTGGAGAGTGAGTCGTCGACTTTCTTTTTGTTTGCCTTTGCCATTTTTGTTGAAATTTCCGTTATTGGTTGGTTTTGGACTTGTTCTGACAAAGTTGGCCATCGACTCCCCATTCTTGGTCAACCTTTTGATGTCTTCCCTCTGAGGTTGTGTAGTTCTCTAACAGGCAAGTTGTCTTTCTACATTGCTTGCCTTAGACACGAGGGCATCAAAGTTTTGAGGCTTAGTAATGCCTACATATGTAGTAATTTGAAGGTCTAAATTGTTAGCATACATTTAAACTACTGATTGCTCACTTAGCTTTTCTGGGCATTGCAAGCTTAGACTCCTACAACTCGTAATGAAATCATTCACTCTCTCATTTGGCCTTTAGCGTGTGTCAGCAAGGTCTATTATGGACACCTTGCACTTTGAACTCACGAACTGAGTTAGTAATGCCCTCTGAAGGTCATCCCAAGTGTTCAATGATCCAAGTTGAAGTTGAGTATACCATGTAAAGGTTGCCCCTTTAAGGGACAGTACAAACTGCCTAATTAGCAATGCATCATTCAAGGCAGTCTCACCACATGCCGAGTAAAAATGGGCCAAACGTTTATGTGGTGACCCATTTTTCCCATTAAACTTTTCAAAGTTTGGCTTTTGATAACTTTTCGATAATGGAATCAAGTTGTAATGACTCAGATACGGGTTCTTGTACCCCAACACTGGGGGATTCATGGTTGCTTTGTGCTCTTTGATCCCTTAGGCTATTAACTCCTTGATATTTTCCGGAGTGATAAATGTGTTGCTACTGTCAACCTCATTATTATTTTCATGGTCTCTATTTTCGAGGTGAGTAGGGAGATTAGCAATTTCAACCTCTTTTTCTGCAAGCCTTCTTTGTAGCTCTTGCATTTGTTCTTCAAGGCTTGGAGTATTGGTCACTAAAATCGGCATGTTATCAGCTTAATCTTCGCTGGTCACTCAAACTTGTGGGATGAAAGCCGACAATTCCTCTTCGTGGAAGAGAGTTTTGAGATCATAAAAGGCAGGACTTGTAACCTCAACTTGGTCCCTACCTTGGCTGAGGGTGGTGACGAAAGATTGCAAAGTCACCTTAGAATATGTTAATGCTTTGGCCCTTGACCTTGTGATGGGGCCACTATAGACTTGTGATTCAATTCCTTTTGAGATCAAGTCACTTTGATTGTGTGATTTAGGAGACAACACCCTTATGCCTTTTGTAGGAACTCGAGGAAGGGTAGTCTCGTCAACCTGCAAAGGTCTTGGTACCATGGTGGGGGTACTTGAGGTTGAGGGCTTGACAAATGTAAACTTTGAAGTTTTAGGTATTGTTCCCTCATCTGAATAGGAGGTCATCATTACCTCAGCTACGGGAATATCAATCGGGATAGTCCCGATGAAATTTTGCCTCATAGGGCGAATTTGAGGAGCCTTTCTAGCTCCTGAGGTTCCTTCCCCGCATGGATTGTTGGGGTTCTTAAGGGTTGGGGTTTTTTTTGTTGGCTTTGCCCCCTTACTGGTGGATGTAGAAGCTCAAGTCCGCGTTGTGCTTGAGGAAGGGATTTGATCTTGCCTCAAGGGTAAATTAGGGACCTGAGCTTGCCTTGGTTGGATTGTCCCTCGGGTTGCTGGTGCCTCCCTTGTGTAGGTTCCCTCCAAAATCGAACTTGGCTGGGGCGTGGAGTTAACACCGGGTTAAACGGCCTAACCATTGAGGGGCAAGCCATGGAGGACGACCTTTGTTGAGAAGTCCTCATCAAAGTCATTCTGGCTAGCTCCAAGGCTGGTGATGGAGCTAGCTTGGGTGCACCAGACTTAGCGTGACGCTTGTCGCTTCTGCGCTTGTTGTGCTTTATGTTCTTGATCGCCTTCTTGGTAAGTGGTTTGTCAGTATTAGGGATGCGCTTGCTTGCCCTTTCGAGGCCCTGCAGTGGTTCCATTGAATTTGACAATGGGAACTCGGCAAGCATGGATCGTGGCCTAACAGTGAAGACCACCTGCACATTCTTCCTTGCCTGGAACATCCTGTGTTTGATCACGAAAGTGGTAAGAAGCTCATTAAAATTGATGGTGACTTGAGGTGCCATTGTTCCTTGAACTTTGAACTTTTGAACAAAAACAACATAAAGAAAGAACATTATAAATATTAGTCAAATATAAACAAATCGGAAATGAAAAAGAAAATAGGGTCTCACAGGGAGTGCCAAATATTATGTTGAGCAAAAATTTAATAAAAATAAAATGCGCAACACAACTTTCCGACGTACAAAAAATGTACATCGATTTATTTTTGAGTATGACCCTATTCAAGAGGATATGCATCCTTAATTATGTCCCCCTCCCGGAAAACCACCTTTTGATTTCGACTTGTTCTATTTTAATTTTCTTTCTTTGTTTTATAAGACTTTATATAATTTGAATTGACATTTATCATGCATTTTTTTTTATCCAAAACTTAATTGCATTAGATAATGGTCATGTAGGCACCTTCTAGGAAGGTTACTACACACACACATTCTTCATGTGTAGGTTATGGAAACAGATAATTTTATTTGATTTGGGATTTAGGTTGCACTCACTCTTTTGTCGTGAGCCGCCTATGTACCTTTTTTATAGAGGATCAAACTAGCCATAGTTCTTTAATTTTATTTGATTTAATTTATCTTTTATTTCGGGTTAAGTTAATAACCATTTAATGTGAAATATTTATGTTGATCTAAAAAAAAAGTAATTTTGATTCAATTTTGATATTCAATTTTTTTTTAACTCATGGCTAAGCTGCATTTTTAGCCATTTCATGATTTTTATTTATCGACATGGCCTTGATTGGGGTAAGTCTATTAATATCTTTAACTTGTGATTGCACCCGAAATTTATTTGTGGGTTTCCTACGTACCTTTAATAGGATCAAATCCACGTAGTTCTTGAACCAAAAATTATTTTTTTTTAGGTTTGCATCCTACGGGGGGGGAGAATTTGGTGAGCTCAGTTGTATATTTGGGTCGAGTCTAGTCCATTTTGCCGTACTTATGATTTGAGAAAGATTCGTCTTTTTGAGAAGCTTGGGTTTTTATTTGTTTTGGTTACGTAGTTTGTAACCAAGGGTTACAGAGTTATAATTTGATCCTTTATGAAAGAGGGGGAATATTAATAAGGTTTTTTAGCCCATTTCGTAGAGTTGGAAATTTGAGGGAGTCAGTTTTTGTATTAGGAGACTTGACTTTTTGGCATTTAAACGGGTAAGGTCCAATCGACTTTGGAAAAATTAATTTTTTGTGAAGAGAAGGGTATCGGTTTGAGCCCATTTGAGGACTTTGATTTAGACTAAACCCGAATATTTTATGTCAGACTTCCTACGTATCCTTATTGGAATCAAGTCACCGTAGTTCTAGTGGATAGTTGACCTAAGCACATTTTATCGCTATTTTTATTATTATTCTTTTAACAAACTTTGTCCGGGTATATACATAATTTTTTTTAAAAAAAAACTACCTATTTTAACTTATTCCAATCAAGAACCATACTTGAGATTTATTAGTTTTGCTTCTTTTGCTTTGCTGGAACGTGATCAGTAGCCCACATGAGTTACTTGTATCAAATTCGTTGGCAAAGGTCACAAGATGACAACTCATCATCAAATATGTTCACCAAATTCTTTTTTTTAATTTATGGCCGCACAGTGATGTTTTCCTTTTGGCTTTTTTATTCCATTTGCTTGGATTGTCGTAGAAACCTGATACCCGAGTTCCGTGGATAAATCATATCCTTAAAAGATCACAATATCTTGTGGCAAAGTCCTATTTCCAATAATTGACCTTTGTTTATTAGGTTTTAATTTCTCAGTCTATAAAATCCGATTCTCTTGTTTTACCTTGTAAGTTCCATTTGTTATATTATTTTTTTTATGAACAAGCTCTTGTCAACCCCCAAATTGAGATTTTAACAAGTATGAATGAGACCTGAAACAAAATTTTGTCAACAAAATTTCCTTATGCGTTCTTACTTTCACCAAATCCAAAAAACGCTTCATTCCTGGTTCTATTCATGCTACCATAAGGTCTTTATTCTATTTTCAAAAAAAAAAAACACGAAGGACTTTCATTCCCCCTCCACCTTTTTGTATTTTGAAACAGAGAATTGAGTCAAGAAATACCACGTAGATGACACTCCGTCATTCTTCAATTTTTTTTTTCATTAGGAGTTAAATAAAACCTAGGATCCATAAATAAATAAATGAAAATTCCTTGGTTTATAGTTCTAGCAGGAACTGAGATCTGATGGGATCTATAAACTTTATGATTCCAACAGGAATTGGGATTCGGAAGGATATGATTTTAGGGTAAGAGCTTGGTAACTCTCGAATTTGTACTTGGACTTATTGTATCGGCATCCTCTTCTCGATCCTTTGGTTGCCGATCAGCTTGACTCTTTATTAGAACCAACCATAGCTGATTAGGGAAAAACTCGGACATTCCCCGATGGGCTTTTATGTAGCTATCTTGAACGCCAGGCCCACACGCGAGTAAATGGCCCACAAGGATATGATCCTGGGGATAGCCTCCGGCCCATACTTACCCAGAGGCGGGGAACGCAACCTTAGAGGCTTCCTCTGGGCCTAATGGTTCCAAAATCGGCGGCCCACGTGGGCACTTAAGGTAAAATTATGATTCTACCCTCTTTTCCGAAAAGGCTATTAATAGTGACCTACTTTCCTCAGGAAAAGGGTTGGCCACTGTGGATACTTACTCTCTATAGCATTGACTCTTTTGATTCGAGCATTCAACTGACTTGACCGTCAGATAGGCGTTCCCCAGACCACAACCTGGGGTTTGCCTTTTTTTTGCAGGTTGGGTCACAGAGAGCTGAGGACGACGCCGTGTTGACCGCCAGCCGTCAGATAAACCCGTCCCTTCGTCCTACGTCATCAACATAAGTACACAAACCAATTCCTTGCGGAATCAGATTGTCGCCGTCTGTGGGGAAGCACGACGATAGCGATGGTGGTCGGTGACGCAACACGGGCACAAACTTGTAGAGACAAGGCCCCAGCTGCAGACACCTATGTGCCACCCATGGTAGAGGATGCCTGCAAGAGCTCCCAGGTGAGCCCTCGGGCGGCTAGGGCGTCACCCTAAGAGCATGAGGCCTATGTTACGGTGGACACATTGAAGGGTCTCATGTCCAGCATGGCAGACGCCATTACATGGCAGGTCACTGAGCAGGTCAGGAGAGCTCTGGAGGTGGCCGGCACGAACGAGCATCTCGTTCCCCTTGAGCACCCGCTAGTTCGTGCAGAAGGGCCTTCCCATCGGCAAAAGGCGATGCTGTCCCTTCGCCCCTTGGACCACAACCGTGAGTTCGCGCGGTCGGATAGGAGCAATCGACCTCCTACAGGGCGGCAGGGAGGTCTGCGACATTGGATCCCATTGGCCGATCCGTGTGCGGGGCGACTGTAGTCTCAGCAACCGCCTCCACCCCCTATCCCACTCACTTGCGGCGGACTGCTTGGCTTGAGGAGCAGGAACAAACTTCTCGGCCGCAAGGAGAGAGGTCAAGCGAGCGTCGCCTTAGTGCAGAGCATCGCACCCACGGCGACCGTACGCGAAGCATGCTGGCAAGAGAAAGGTCGCGGTCAGGAACTGCGCTGGAGAGACCGCTCCCCCCGGGTACTACGGCGCGATCGAGAGAAAAGGAGTCCCCCGGTGGTTGAGGTCGAACGCCACTCGGACATCCCCATCAAGGTGTCTGGAACAGCCGTTCGGTCAGCCATACCTCCCTTCTCTACTCCATTCAGTGCCGAGATCATAAATGCTCCGCGTTGCGGCAAGGTAAAGATGCCAATGGTTTACCTCTATGATGGGACCACGGACCCAGAAGAGCACCTGGGAGTTTATAAAGCCCAGATGTACGTGCAAGATGTGGATGATGCCTCCTATTGTCGCTACTTTCCTGCCACCTTGAAGGGAGTGGCGCAGTCTTGGTTCAACGACCTCTACCCGAGGAGTATAGCCTGTTTCCAAGACCTAGCCGATAAATTCGTCAGCCAGTTCATTGCTAGTCGCAAGGAGAGGTGAACTAGCATCCACTTGTTGAAGATCAAGCAGGGGCCGTAAGAACCCCTTACCGAATTTGTCAAACGTTTCCATCAAGAAGTGGTACTGATCCCGGACTTGGAATACAGGGTAGCATACACTTATTTCTTGAACGACCTTAAGAGCGGATGCTTCAAGTTCTCTCCGGCGGAGCAGAAGGAGACGACGTTGGTAGAAGCCTTGAGGAAGGATGCGGATTTCATTCGGGCTACCAAGATCTGCGCCGACAGAAGGGACGCCCCCAAGAATGCTAGAGCTCCTGTGGATAGGGGTTTCATCCGTGGCGAAAGGAACCCCGTTCCTCGAGATAAGAGGCCGCAGTTCGAGACTTCGGACCCTCAATTCGCTACGGACGCAAAAAGCATCCTTATGGAAGTCAGGGGGCACCCAATGCTGCGTCGACCGCCTCCTATGACCATAGCCCCCAGACCACAGAACGCCTAGAAGTATTGTGAATTCCACGAGCAAAGCGGGCATACCACGATCGAATGTCAGGAGTTGAAAAAAGCCCTCCATGAGCTCGCAGACAAGGGGTAAATCGATTGATTTCTGAAAAGGGATCGGCGGTTCCTTCGACAAGAGCGGAACCCTGGGCCGCCCCAACCGCATGAGGAGGAATGTACCATAGAAATTGTGGCTACCATAGCGGACGGCTACATGGACGAAATAACTCAGTCGGCTTGGAAGGCCCAACTTAGAAATGCGCAGTAGGTACTCACCATGGAGCAGGGATCCTGCCTAACGGCGCCCACGATGGTCTTTGGAGGAAAGGACGCCCTGCGCTTCGCTTCCCCTCGCAACAACCCCTTGGTGGTCGAGATGAACATCGCAAATGCGATTGTACGACAAATCCTTGTCGACACGGGTAGCTCCGTAGATATTATAACTTGGGATTGCTTGCAGAGGCTCTCTCACCCGGGGCATGATGTCGTCCGCATGGAAAATCCTATCCTGGGGTTCGAGGGGCAAGAGGTGCTTCCAACAGGAACGATCCACCTCTTGGTACGCTTCGGGGACAAGACCCGGTTCAAAAGCCTGGAAGTTGATTTTTTGGTGGTCGATGTGCCCACGCCCTACAACGTAATCATCAGGCAGCTTACCCTCCGCAGAGCGAAGGGCGTCATCGCCCTGTAAACTCCATATCCAGTTCGAAGTGGACGAAAAGGCCATAGGTGAGCTCTGCGGGGACCAACGGACGGCACGAGAATGCTACCTGGTAAGCATAAAGCCACTCATAGAACAGACTAGGGATCGCGAGATCAAAGGATTGCCTCAGACGGAGAAGTGGCGAAGGAAAGCCCGACCATTCCAGTCTCCGAGACGTTGGTAATCCACTCCATCGCCTCTTCCGAACACCCGCAGTCGGGCCGAAAGTTGCGGATGTGGTGGAGCACCTACCGCTTCAGGAGGAATGGCCTGAACGCAACGTACAACTCGAATGCGGCATTGCGCCCACGGGACAGCTGCCCATTATCTTCCTCCTGCGAAAATACAAGGATATTTTCGCTTTTGGACCAGAGGAGATGCTTGACATCGTTGCCACTGTAATAGAACATCGTTTAAATGCCGACCCTCGGCACAAACTGGTTATCCAGAAGAAGCGCCACATGGGCCCCGAACGGGCGACCGTGGCAAATGCAGAGGTCTAGAAGCTACTGGAGGCGGGTTTCATTTGAGAATGTCAGTACCCTGAATGGATCTCGAATGTGGTATTGGTCAAGAAGCCAAATGGCACCTGGAGGAAGTGCATGGACTTTACAGACCTGAACAAATCTTGCCCAAAGGATAGGTACCCCTTGCCAAAGATTGATAAACTGGTAGACACCACGGCCGGCCACGCCCTACTGAGCTTCATAGATGCCTTCTCAAGGTATCACCAGCTACCCCTTTGCCCCGAGGACCAGGAGAAGACAACGCTCATCATAGATCGTGGCCTCCACGGTTACAAAGTGTGCCTTTCGGTCTAAAAAAAGCTGGAGCAACCTACCAGCGCCTAGTCAACAAACTGTTCGAGCCTCTTATCGGACAGACCATGGAAGTATATGTGGATGACATGGTCGTCAAGAGCAAGGTTGAAAGCGACCATGGAGGTGATCTGCGGAAGACGTTCGAGATATTTCGGGTGTTCAACATGAAGCTCAACCGGAAGAAGTGCGTCTTCAGGGTTCGGCCAGGCAAATTCCTCGATTTCATGATTAGTCACCGTGGCACAGAGGTAAACTCAGCCAAGATTCAGGCTATCCTGGATATGAAACCACCCCGAAACGTGCGGGAGGTGCAGCGCTTAACGGGCTGCATAGCAGCTCTTAGACATATCATCTCCCGTTCCGTAGACAAGTGCCAACCTTTCTTCCGTGTCCTTCGCCAGCGAAACAATTTCAAGTGGGATGGGCAAGCAGATGAGGCCTTACAGGCTCTGAAGGCATACTTGGCCCACCTGCCCAAAATCGCCAGTCCCGCGGAGGGAGAAGTTCTAGTTTTATACTTGGCCGTGTCTGAACACGCGGTCAGCGCGATCCTTGTGGCCGAGAGAGCATGGGAGCAGATACCGGTGTATTACGTAAGCCACGCCTTAGCTGGCGTAGAGATGAATTACCCCCTCATCGCGAGGTTTGCGTATGCTTTAGTGATGGCCATCCGGAAGCTATGGCCTTACTTCGAGGCCCATAAGATCTTGGTCCTAACCGACCAGCCCCTAAAGAATATCCTGTAGAAACTAGAAGCCTCGGGGCGTCTCCTAAAGTGGTCCGTAGAGCTTTCTCATTACGATCTCGCCTTCGAGCCACAGCGGGCCATAAGTGCGAACGCACTAGCTGATTTCTGAGCCAAGAGCATGGCTCCTACGGAGGAAGCTTCCCAACCGCGCCCTTGGAACTTGTACATGGATGGCTCGTCAACTAAAGATGGTAGTGGAGCCGGTCTCATCATAGAAAGTCCCACTGGAGCACGATATGAGCACACCCTCAAATTCATGTTCAAAGCGTTCAACAACGAGGCTGAATACGAAGCCCTCGTCGCAGGGATAGAGCTCTGCCACACCGCAGGAGCTGACCATGTCCAAGCCTTCTCTGACTCCCAACTTGTTGTCAGCCCGCTTAATGGAGCCTACGAGGTCATGGCTGCGTATGTTAGGCGGGTTCGCGAGGCCACCAAGTTGCTAAGGCATTTCACCATAATGCACATTCCCTGCACGGAGGACTGGCAGGCAGACGCTCTATCCAAACTAGCGAGCTCTTCTGACGACGGTCGGCCGAAGAACATCCAGTAGGAGACTCTGACGGAAAGGAGCATTAAATTGAATGAGGTGATATGGCTAGACCGGAGCCCAACATGGATGGAACCTATCCGTGCATACCTCGCTGACATCACGTTGCCCACAGATTCCATGGAGGCTGAGAAGATAAAGAGGCGGTTAAATTGGTTTGTATTGTATGAGGGGATTCTCTCCAAGCGCTCTTTCCCCCGGCTTCTTCTACACTGCGTAACCCCGGTGGAAGGAAAGAGGATCTTGGAATAAATACATGAAGGCATTTGTAGCTCGTACGCTGGAGGCCGTACACTAGCCATAACAGCTATCCAAACCGGCTACTACTGGCCTAGCTTGCGGGAAGACGCAATAACGCTAGCGCGGACTTATGACAAGTGTCAAAAGTTTGCGCCAATCCA
The DNA here is from genome assembly GCA_017589665.1 of Selenicereus undatus. Classification (NCBI taxonomy): domain Eukaryota; kingdom Viridiplantae; phylum Streptophyta; class Magnoliopsida; order Caryophyllales; family Cactaceae; genus Selenicereus; species Selenicereus undatus. Next base: position 80,603,531 of record JACYFF010031959.1, read on the forward strand.
ACGAGTTCCCTCCACCAATGTGACACCGATAGTCAGCCCACTCCCGTTTGCCACGTGGGGCATGGACATTCTTGGCCCCTTCCCCAGAGCTACAGACCAACGCAAGTACCTTTTTGTGGTCGTGGACTACTTCACCAAGTGGATCGAAGCTGAGGTCGTCGCGTCCATTACCGTAGTAGAGGTGCGCAGGTTCATCTGGTGTAATATCATTACCAGATTTGGCATCCCTCGAGCCATGATTTTCGACAATGGCCGACAATTTGATACTAGCAGGCTCAGGATTACCTCAATAACCTAGGCTGCTAGGCTCGCTTTACGGCCGTGGCACATCTCCAAGCCGAGGTGGCCAACAACTCCATCCTCCATGGACTGTAGAAAAAGCTCGGCAATGCAAAAGGCAAATGGGTGGACGAGCTGCACGGCGTCCTATGGCACCTCTGCACCACAAAGAAGACGGCCGTAGGGGAGACCCCATTTATGCTCGCTTATGGTTCAGAAGCTGTCCTGCCAGTCGAAGTGGCCCTACATACCCATCAGTTGACAACCTTCCAAGAGACATCAAACAACATAGCCATGCGTGAAGCCCTTGACCTCCTCCCCTCCATTTGCGGCGATGCCCTACGTCGGGAGGCTCTCTATAAACTTTGTATCGCGCGGTTACACAACCGCGCAGTCAGGATTCAGCCCATCCAGGTCGACGATCTTGTACTTCGGTGCACGGAGAGTGTCGCTCGCGTAGGGGAGCATGGCAAGTTGACCGCTAACTGTGAAGGCCCCTACAAGGTCGCTTCGCAAATCTACCCCGGCACATATCGACTAGAGACCCTCCAGGGCACCCCCATCCCCCGGGCGTGGCATAACAACAACTTAAGAAAGTATCACATTTAAGCCAATACTTCTTTTTTCCCTCTAAGCATGTACCTCGTGCTCCCTATGTAATGAACATTCGCGTCGAGACAGCCTTTTTCTAAACAACTGTTTGCTTCTAGCTACACTTTTAGCCCTCTACGAGCTAAGGGTCAATGACCACGGCCTTATGGTCGGTCGCTACACTCTTAACCCTTCCGCGGGCTAAGGGTCAATAAGCACAACCTTATGGCCGGTTGCTACGCTCTTAGCCCCTCTGCGGGCTAAGAGTTCATGAGCACGGTCTTATGGCTAGCCGCTACACTCTTAGCCCCTCTAGGCGCTAAGGGTTCATGAGCACGGCCTTGCGGCCGGTCGCTACACTCTTAGCCCCTCTGCAGGTTAAGGGTCAATGAGCACGACCTTAGGGTCGAGCGCTACACTCTTAGCCCTCTACGGGCTATGGGTCAATTAGCACGGCCTTATGGCCGATCACTACACTCTTCGCCCCTCCGCAGGCTAAGGGTTCATTATTACGGCCCGAGGCCGGTCGCTACCCTTTTTGTCCCTGTGTTTGCTAAGGATACTCGAATACACCACTTGTCCTTTCGTTTGGGGGCCACCCTTATGAGGGTGGAGGAGGAAAGGAGTACACATACAAACGAAAGAACAAGTGGAAAACATAAAACATGGCAGCACAAAGAAAAGAGAGCACACCTTTTTATTAACTGATAAATCCTTACAACCAGTACCAAGAAAACGAAAACAAATGTAAACAAGATAGGGGGACGGGGGCTACACGTCGGGCTCTCTCTCATCCTCTTACTCCTTATCGGATAGGCCAACCTTGACTTTTAAGGGATTGGTGGCCTCTTTCGCAGCAGCCTCACCTTCGGACGGACGGGTAAACTCCACCTCCTCAGGATCGCGACCCTCCGTCGCGGCACGCTCGCGCTTATCCACAAAGCTCAGGTAGGCCTCGAAGTACCGGTCGTCACTGAATTTGGGCGCAAGGGTAAGCACGACCTTGCGGAGGTATATCAGGGTATCAGAGCGGCCTTGTTGGTAGCCTAACTCTTTGGCTTGGACCGTCTCAGTTACGGCCTTCTCTAGTTGACGCTGCAACTCTTTTTTCGCGACCTCACGAGCCTCAAGGTCCACCTGCATCCTCTCGCAATGTTGTTGATACCGAGATACCAGCCCCTCCAGCTGTCGGCATTCAGCAATAGCTTTCATCCCCCGGGCAAAGGCCTTTGCCATGCCTATCTCCTCGTCGAGTACAGGTGGGGGGTCCGAAGCCCTAGGGGCTGCCAAGTCCTAGGATTTGACAATGTCCTGGACAAGAGAGAGCCTAATGTTGGGATCTGCCTTGATGAAGCTACCTGAGGGCCGCGAGGAGTACGTAGAGGTGTCTTTAGCAACCGCAGTTGAAGCTCCTGCGGCTCAAGCAGTAGCGTGGTGCCCCTGCCCGGCAGCAGCCCACTCACCTGACGACCGACTACCTGATTGTTGGGCGACCGGTCATTCCACATTGGTCTGCCCTACCTGCGGAGGGGCCAAAGCCCCGGCCTCACCAGGTGGCCAATCGGTCCTCTGCTTCTGGCGCACTGGCAGCAAACTCACAGTAGGTCTCTTCCCGCGCGATGCAAGGGAGGGCGCTTGCAAGAAGTAGATTAGCTTCTAAGTAAAAAAAAAAAAGCAGAGAGAAGGGAGTCGTATGTCATACCTTCTTGGCCTGCTGGGCAACAACAAGTTGCCTCTCTGCCTCCCGCCTCTGCTCAGCCTCGGTTGCCACCTGTTCAGCAGTCGCATCCCAGGTCTCGAAAACCATCAGTCGAGCCCTCGCTTGATTTGCACAAGACAAACAAGGAGTCAGGTCAGTACCAAACGCAAAGCAAGGTAATGTTGGGAAGACTAAGTACCCTTGGTGAAGTTTTTAAGGATCAGAAGGCCGGCCGTAGCAAGAAAGAAGTCGTTAGTAAAAAAGTTCAGTTTGGGAAGCAAGTTCAGTAGCTCTTGGTCATCAGACTTGCCATTCCTCCTTTCCGGACCCCTCACTGACTCAATCGCTTGGGTCATAAACCTAGGGATAGGTTGAGGCCTATCATCCTCACGTATACAGTTCGTTGTTCCTCAGCTGTGGGTTCCCCGAAGGGATTCTGAATTGGTTTCCCCTCATTCCAATCAGGGGCGTCGCCCCGGCTCGATGCCGGGCGTAGGAAGAGGAAGTCATACTTCTAGTATCTCAGTTTCGACTTCTTCTCAATGGCTGTCATGAAGCCCGACCTGTTATTAAAGCGGTATCACCCCAAGTCCTTGGTCTCCTTGGGGGCCCTTCGGACCGTATGAGCCAAGCTGAACGCCCGGGCCGAGCAAGTTAGGTCGCACAATTCGCAAGTGGCTATAAAGAAACAAACATTATGCCAGAACGTGGGCACGATTTGAGCAGGCGCTAGTTTATATTTGCTTAAAATCTCCCTAATCACAGGATGCAGAGGAAAACAGAGACCGTAGTCAAGGGCTGCCCGATATACCGCTATACATTTGGTGAGCGACTCATTCACAATGTCATCTGGCTCAGGCATCACGAAGGAGTGGGTAGGAGATACTGCTTGTCAAGGGTCGACCTCTTTAGCTTGGAGACAACCCTCGGGTTAGGGAAGTGACTCCCCGGACTGTCCTGTGGGTCTGAACGGGTTGGAGCCCTGAGGAATTCCCACCCCTCGGCGACGATCTCGGTAACTGGAGGTGTGCGACCTCTTTGTTTAAGCTCCAAGCCGCTCAGATGACGAACCCCTCGAGGGGCGCCCTGAGGCCTAGCTGGACATGTCTGGCCGGGAAGACGTGCTAGAACTAGAGGAGGAAACTCGGGCCTCCGGGTTGGACTGAGGAAGGACTGAGCAAGGATTACCTATCGAACCCTCGGCCAGCAACTCGTCAGGTGTCCAGATGCGTGGAGTCGACTTTGTCTTCGCCATCCTGTGGACCTGGAAGTCAGGCACAAAATTAGCTATGGTGATCTCTCAAGGATATGTCACATTCACCTTAGGGCTAAGAATGCTGGGGGTGGAGGAATACTCGCAGCTGGACCACGAGGGCGTGCTCGACTCGAAAAGGGGAATGGCATAGGGAATCTTTTTCGGCTCCCTACACTTATTCTTTCGGGGGACTCCAGCCACCACACGGCCATCAATAAAGGCCGGGAAGTTAGGGAGTTGTGGGTGCCAACCCTCCATGTGGGGGCCGGCTTGCCCCTCGGGGACATCCCCACTGGACGAGCAAGATGACATAATATACAACAAATAGTGCTTCGAGAGGGCGTGAACGTATACTTATGAGTGATGAAGATTGAAAGACCTGGTTTAAAACAGGGATCAACCCTCAAGCAAAACTCTGAGGATTCAAGAAAGATGCTTGAAAACCTATAGTGACTCTGAAGGGAGAGGAGGAAGAGGGAATTAGAGCATCTCTCTCTAAAAAAATTCTCTCTCTAAAGGATGAAATATTTGGAGCACGAATGACCCACTTGATAAAATACTCACCCTTATATAAAGCGAAGAGGCCATACACATATCCCAATAAACCTTGACAAACACACCACCTCCCAACCGGCGCCACGTGACGCCCCTATTTGGCCACGTCATCAATGACGGTTGAGGGGCCGATGTCTCTAGGCGTTTACCAAACTAGCACGGCCTTAGTGTCGGCCACTACACTCTTAGCCCCACTAGGGGCTAAGGACCCTCGAGCATGGCCTTAGTGTCGGCCGCTACGCTCTTCGCCCCACTGGGGGGCTAAGGCCCTCGAGCACGACCTTAGGGCCGACCGCTACGCTCTTAGCCTCACTGGGGGCTAAGGGCCCTGGAGCACGACCTTAGTGCTGATCGCTACGCTCTTAGTCCCACTGGGGGCCAAGGCCCTTCAGCACGACCTTACGGCCGGTCGCTACATTCCTTGCTCCACTGGGGCCTAAGGGCTCTAGTGTATGGCCTTAGTGCCGGCCGCTATGCTCTTAGCCCTCTGGGGGCTAAGGCCCTCGAGCACGGCGTTACGGCCGGTTGCTACATTCCTTGCTCCACTGGGGCCCAAGGGCCCTGAAGCATGGCCTTAGTGCCGACTGTTACGCTCTTAGCCCCTCTTGAGGCTAAGGCCCTTGAGCATGGCCTTACGGACGGTCGCTGCATTCCTTGCGCCACTAGGGCCCAAGGGTCCTGGAGCACGGCCTTAGTGCCGGCCGCTATGCTCTTAGCCCTATTGGGGGCTAAGGCCCTCGAGCACTGCCTTACTGCCGGTCGTTACATTCCTTGCTCCACTAGGGCCGAAGGGCCCTCGAGCACAGCCTTAGTGTTGGCCGCTACGCTCTTAGCCTCACTGGGGGCTAAAGGCCCTCGGGTACGGCCTTAGGGTCGGTCACTGCGCCCCAAGCCCCATAAAAGGCTAGGGTTCGGCCCTCTTGCATCAAGAGAACACAAAAGACAAAGCACTTCGTAGAAAACGACTTTTTCAACACAATGATTCATGCCACTACAAGCGTCCAAAAGAAAACATGACAGTATATAAGCCGCAAGAAGAAGCTAAGTTTACTCCTCGTCACTAGAGGGGGCTGGCAGACCGTCCGATTTGGAGCTCCTTTCCTGGCCGTCTCCAGAATTTAGGACTTGCACCTCATCAACCGGGGGATACTGCTGGGCCGCCCTAAGAACACTGTCTATACAATGCATCCACACCTCGAAGGTCGACCACCTCAGACCTATCAACGAAGACTTCATCTTATCGCCCGTATACTTATGAGCCGCGTCGAGTTCGACGACGTCGTTCTTCAGCATGGCATAGAACGTCGCTTGGACTATTTTAGGAAGCCCGAACTCAACCGCTGCACTCTCGACCTTGGACAATGAGAAGCGCGGGCATAACATGTGGAAATCATCAGGAAGAGGACGAGGGGGATTTGAAGCGCTCCTCCAACGCCAGATGAATGTCTCCCTCACGTAAGTGGCCATCTCTCTTGTGTCACGGATAGGAGGAAATGCCATGATTCGCCAAGGAAACCGAAATACCGGTCGCTCACCCTATGATTTTATCGCTGCTCTAAGAGAGTGAAAACAGTTGAGTATCCTCTCTGAAGGAATGACGATGTATTTATAGGAGGAGGAGAGGAACCCAAAAGTCTGGGATTCTCCCAAGGACTCAGTGGCTTATTCGCCAAAGACACGTGTCCATGTAAAAAAACAAAAAACCCTTGGTATGAACACGAGATTTATTAATCATTCGCACCAGTACAAGGTAGAAACTGAGGGGGGGTGTTCCTTGATGGCTTACACAAGCTTAAGGGGCGGACGCCCCTTCAGGGTTCATATCGTCAGCCGTCGCCCTCTCACTAGAACCCCTCTAACGGCCAGATTGCGTACCGGCGCTCGAGCCACTTGGGCGAAACCGTACCTCATAGATTTGGTCACCCAATATCCAAATCCATGACTCGAATGCTCCCCAACATAGCTCAGCAAGGGCCATCTCCAACGATCGAGGCCTCGATCCATGCAGCACCCCAAGCCTCTCAACGTCATTGAGGAGCATCGCATAGAAGATCACCTATGGCAGCTCAAGAAGACCATAATCTTTCGCCGCCTGTTTAGCCATGGCCATATCAAAGTCCGGGCACAAGTTTCAAAATTCCTTGGGGAGGGGCGACGGGGGGAAAGCCCTCCCCCGCCGGTCCCATGAGAAATGGCGGACGACAAACTCACTCATCGCTCTGGTATCAAGGGCGCATGGGAAGGCCATGGAAAGCTGTGATGACAACTATGGACGAACAAGGAAATGAAGGAAACTCAGCCCCAAAGACCACCTTTTGTAGTGATACACAACAATTTCGTACAGGTGCCATCCACACCTCGTAACTCGTGCATTTATGGACGGTGGCGTCAGGACCGTCTGTTCCCAGAGCTCAACTCCCCAGGATCTCTGGATGTATCGATAGTGGCAGCAAAATCCACACCTCGCAACCCGTGCAGTTATGGGCGGTGGCATCGGGACAGTCCATCTCAAGGGCTCGATTTTCGGGATCTCTAGACGCGTGTTAATAGACAGTGATGGTCCACATTCTACCTGACTACTCGTTAGACTCGATGTGCAGGTAAAATGTGGGGGCTTTTATGCAGCTATCTTGAAGGCCAGACCCACATCTGAGTTAATGGCCCACAAGGATATAATCCTAGGGATAGCCTCAGGCCCATACTTACCCAGAGGCGGGGAACGTAACCCTGGAGGCTTCCTCTGGGCCTAATGGCTCCAGAATCTGCGGCCCTCGCGGGCACTTCAGGTAAAATTACGATTCTACCCTCTTTTCCGAAAAGGCTATAAATAGTGACCTACTTTCCTCAGGAAAAGGGTTAGCCACTGTGGATACTTACTCTCTATAGCATTCACTCTTTTTTATTCAAGCATTCAACTGACTTGACTGTCGGAGAGGCATTCCCCGGACCACAACCTGGGGTTTGCCTTTTTTTTTGCAGGTTGGGTCACGAAGAGCAGAGGATGACGCTGTGTTGACCACCAGCCGTCAAATAAACTCATCCCTTCGTCCCACGTCATCAACATAAGTACACAAACCGATTCCTTGCGGAATCAGATAGCTAAACAGGAGGCTATAGCTTCCTTCCCCAATAAGAACGAAATCAACTTGATCATAAGATTTAATCACCTTTGCACTTTTGGATCGACTGTAATTTCACTTGTTCTTCTTGGCTGAATTATTTTTGGCTACTTTATTCTCTGCCTGTTTTGTGCTTTGTTCATTTTTTTTTTTTTACACTGGTTCTTCTTCGCTCTGTTTTTTTTAAGCAGATCGTCTCATGGGCCCCTTTGGTTCTCCTCCTTGATTGCCTTTTTATAGCAATGAAAATCAATAGTTAACCTATTCCTTTTAACCCCCACGCTGCGAAAGATGTGCATAGTGGGGGAACATGATTGATATAATGAACTGACACTTCAAGACTTTGGTTGGATGATTGACTAGCTTTCCAATTTATTAATCACTGCCATATTTATCTTGACTATTCTCCCTTTTTTTTTAGCCAATCAAAACCCTCATTTTAATGCTTGGACAACATGGCCCCACGTAGCCCCTCTAAACATTATCAACCTACCTCTTTTTTTTAAAAAAAAAAAGAAAACACGTGCGCTAAAGTTTTTTTTTGTGATATGGGTATAGTGATTATTCTTTTTTTTTAAAGACCTCATATTTTTTGTAGTTAGAGGACCTTATTCTTAGATTTATTTTAATTTTACACCCAAATAAAATAAAATAAAATAAAATTTGTGACCCTCCATATGTTAGGCTCATATTGAATTTTATGATCTTAGTTTTGATGAATTTAAATTTATCAAAATTTTGCGTCCAACAACTTGTTTAGAACTTGGCTTAGGAAGTCTAGGACACTGATAATGATGGTTTAACTATTGTAAGGCAAGAAGATCTCTAACTCAAGTGCAAGGGGTTACTGATGAAATGCTGGTGTATCAGTTCTTTTTTTTTCATATTTTATCAAATTAGGAGTATGTTATAGATGTTGAAAGTGCAATCAACATAGGTGAACCACTTACTTTCAATGGCTATAATTATAGAGTGGAATATCAAAGGCTTGAACATGCCTAAGAAGTAGATGGAGTTGAAGAGTTCTATTTTTCGTAAAGGCTCTTAAATTTACAGAAATAAAATTTAGGCACATAAATGTGTTGCATGCTTGTAATAATATGCTTTGTGGTTGGGAAAGTTTCATTAATTATCCAAATATCATGTTGATTTCTTAAATATTTTGATTAGATGTGATACGGACCAAGCTATAAGGTTCAACCTACTCGTCCAAATTAAAGCAATAATTCAAGTAGGGGTAATTATGACTCTTGAAAATGATGCTCAAGGACTTGGTCCCCTAAGACCACTATCACATTGTGACCTTTGAAGGTAGTAATCCTAAGAAGGTGGCAAGGTAATCAATTGCTCTCCATAAGGACCTTAGTTATTTTTTCCTTCATAGCCACTTCTTTTTATTTTCCAAATTATGGGAAGAATTTTCTCCCAATTTCTAACTTTATTTTTAATGAAAAAATGGACTCCAAGTTTCTGCAAACTACACATGGACGGATAGCTCTGGATAAAGAAGCTAAGGCTTGCCTTCAAACTCCAACTATCGAGCGACTTATGAAACTTAAATTGTGCAAGGGTCATTGTAGATCTTGATATGCATGATATTGATCATGAGCTTAATTGGGCAATCAAATAGGTGATTTAGGAGTTAAGATTTTATGGGTAGTTTATGGATACCTCCAGAAAGTTTATTCTTGAATATCTCCCCCAAATTCCTCGATTTAGGATTGTGGAGGATACCACCAAACAAGTACAAGTGTAGTAAATTTCTAGCCTTGCATTTTTATCTAACAGGCCCCCTATTTTCTTTATTTTAATTATACAATTAGCTTGAATTTCATTGGTTGCTTTCCTCATAATTCTATTAGTTGATACAAAGCTTAGAGAGGAGGGTACCCTGCAATATAATGACTTGAATCCTTGTATTATTTTTAGTTTTGGAATATTTGAATGAAAAAACTTATTGCTTATTATCTCTCTGCAAAAATCTCATTTTCTTTATCTCTTTTAGAGACTGATGATTTTGAGTCTCCCCTTCATTTCAATTTTCAGTGCGTAGGCTTTGTAAGGTTAAATAATGGTTGATCTTATTTTAGTTGTTCTTATTTTAGGAGTTCTTGATCATTCAACGCTGCTCTTGTGGGTTGTTGTTCTTTCTCATCATTTAGCGAATATTATCAAGATCAAAACCTTTTATTGGCCATAGGTATTCTCTTATGGTTCAGTTGGTATTAGAGTAAAAAGTTCATTCATTTAGATAAGCATCAAATCCTCAAGCTTTATGTCTCATTATTATTTTAGTCTTTTCATTTTATATATTTTGCTATATTTTGTTGTAAATCTTTCCCTCTATGCTTTTCCTTTTAGTCGATGCACCCAAAGATCCTGAACACACTTCCACCTCAAATTAAAACCCTAAAACCACACTTTGACATTAGCTAAAATTCTCATTTAACCATGTTAATCACCCTTTTTAGTCGACAAAACCCCCCAAATAGTCCCATAACACAACCTCCAGCCCAAACACAATCTTATTCCTTCACAAAACCACAAAAACCTTGTCAGATAGAGCTTGACATGGCCAAACATTTCTCAACCATGTCAAAATCGTGTTACACACTCAGTGACTGTGTGAAGATCGTATCAAGGCCATGCCACTCCTTTTGCCCTTGTCAACCTCATGTCACATCCCCATGTCAACACCTGCCCGTGCCAACTACTTTCATCCCTAATCTAGATCTCAAAACCACTCAATCATGGCCAATGAAAGAAATCCCTTCTTATTCTAAGAGCATTTCTTTTGAACAAGCCCGTGTGATGAGGATAGATAAAGCCATTATTGAACTTCAAGAGCAAGTGAGAAAGCTCACAAGGGAGCCTGAGCAAATAAGAGGATCTATCTCTACTGGATGAAGAAGCCACCTTAACCAGGAGTTTGACATTAGCCCCTAATATTATCTATCCCTCTTCCTATCAGGATTATTGACAACGTGGATATAAGAGCTAGGAGAACAAGACACCCATGGGTGACCTAATGGATCTCACAATTGAGGCGCCAGAATTTAATAACAATGCTAACATGGAAAACTACCTTGATTGGGTGCAAGCCATTAAAAGGATATTCAAACTCAAGGAGGATAATTAAGAGAAGTTTTTCGAGTCAAATATTCCCAACATGAAAGCAGATACATCCTTATGGTTTGAAAATTTAAAGAAGAATAGAGTAAGGGAGGCTATAAGTTTAAGATCATGACATAGTCCATGCTCAAAAAGCACATGGACGAGAGGTTCTTACCTTCCTCATACATAAGAACTCTATATTATTATCACCTCTACTAACCAACAAAATCTTAAGGTAGAAAAGTATATTATGGAGTTTGAACAACTTCAAATGATGGTTAGATTGAATGAAGAAACCAAGCTCACCATTGTTAGGGTCGTCTTGGGGTTATCTTCTAACATTGCCAACAAGGTGGACTTTCAACCTTATTTATCCTTTTGATGACGTTTGCAACCTCACTATTAAGATAAGAAAGCAACTTAACGGCAGAAAACCCTTCCAAGCCCCTTCCTCCAATTGCCCGCAAACTGCCACCAAGGCTTTCTCATTCACAGCAAATTTGACACCGCCCCTATATCCACTGGGACCCTTGATGAGGGTGCAAGGACTTCAGATGTCATTAGTATAGGGCATTTATAAGTGGATTTTCCCAATTAAAGAACTCTCACCATTAGAGAGGTTGCAGGAAATCCAAGCTATCAAGGAGAAAACTAGTGAAAAAGAATGAGAGATTGATGAGATTACCTTGATCACTTTAGATGTAGATGAGCTATTGGTGATTAGAAGGGAACTCCATGCTAAAGAGGCTATTCATATGCCAAGCCAATGTGAGCAAGTGTTCCACTCAAGATGCACAATTGGAGGCTAAGTGTTTCACATGATTATCGACAAAGGAAGTTCTACCAACGTGGAATCAATGACACTCATTGACAAGATTCAATTTCTAACTAAGGAGCATCCAACTCCTTACACTCTGAACGATCAAGTAAGAAAATGATGCCACTATTTCTAAACAAGCTCTTATTTCCTTTTTGGTTGGTCCATATAGTGTGGGTGTTATTTGTGATAGCACCCATGGATGCGTGACATTTATTGCATGGTAGGCCATGGTTATATGATAATCATGTGATTCATGAAGGACATGCTAATACATATGCACTCAAGCATAAGGATCATAGCCTTACATTGGCTCCATTACCTCCACACAAACCTCACAACATTAAATCAAGGAAGGGATGTGAGAGAATCCTCTGGGTGATTCAAACATGGGTAGAGAGACTCTTTATTTGCCTTGTTCGTGTGGGAACCAAACACAATTGAGGAGGTGAAACCCTTGCATCGCCTAGTTCAACCACTCTTGAAAGCGTTTGCTGATGTATTTACAAATCATTTGTTTTCAAGGCTCCCTCTATTAAGAGGAATTAAACACCAAATTGATCTCCTACTGGGTGCTTTTTTGCCAAAATAAATGGCTTATAGGTGTAATCATAATGAATCAAAATAGCTTCACAGATAAGTCCAAGATTTGTTTGACTGTGGGTACATTAGGGAGAGCTTGAGTCCTTATTTGGTTCATTCCCTTTTGCACCCAAGAAAGATGAGACTTGGCACATGTATGTTGATTTTAGGGCTATAAAGAACACCACTATCAAGTATAGATTTTCAATTCCTCAATTGGATGATATGTTTGATGAATTCCATGGGTTCAAGATCTTTTCCAAGGTTGATCTTAGGAGGCGGTACCACCAAAATTAGGATGAAAGAGATGAATGGAAGACTGACTTTAAGACCGAGTGTTGATTGCATGAGTGGCTTGTTATGTCTTTCGGTATATGTAATGCTCCTAGCACTTTTACAAGGCTTAAGAATAAGGCTCTATGATACCCCAAAACTCTAATTCATTTTTATTATGATCTTTAGCCTACTTAATTTGATGAAAAATAATCTTTGGAGCATCACTGTCTTATTTTATAATGAAATACAATACAAAAGGGGTAATTTATTGAAATGAGTAAAATCATAATCCAATTAAATGGCCAAAAGTCAAAGGTCAACATAGTCAACTATAAGTTTGACATTATTCCATGCTAATGAAAAATTTAACTAAAGGCCTCTAATCAACACACTGCTACAAGCGCACGGGTGTTCGTAGTATAGATAAAAATATCGTTCCTCAGGGACTAAAGTAATCTATCGAGCCCAGTCTTGTGAAAATATGCTAAGCAAAACTCAATTTCAAGTGGATTCGATTAACTACGGAAATAACTAAACTTGTCTAAATCAATAAGAGAAAAACGTCTAGGAATTTTCGCAGTTGTGGAAGATAATTGGATCAAAATTAATAAATATGTTGGTTAATTCCGATGAATTGTAATCTTGTCTAGAAACTTGATCTATTCTTCCGAAATCAATCAAATTTGCCCAAATTAAGTAAATGTCATTCTTTCAAACTAATTTGACTTAATCCAAGTTTAATATATTCGATTACTTACTAGCCCTCATAACATATAAATCTCTCTTTCGAGACGAAGTTATGCTATGTCTATTCAAGCAGTCCAACAACCAAATGTCGTCTTTTGAATGTTCACTCGATCGTTTCAAGTGTGCAAGTAAATTTTGGCCAAAAATCAACTCATAACATATCAGACACTTGATAGAACGAAATCAAACCAATCATAAAAATAAGTACAATTCCTTAAAAATAAAAACATGACACAATAACAATTCCAAAAACTACTAAATTCCTAGACTAAGAAAACTACTTAGACATGATAAAAGATAAACTAACCAAAAAATCGGCAAAATCTTGAGCGGAAGGGACTCGACTGAGATGGCCTTCACTAAGGGCTTCGGGATGGCCTCAGGATCAAAGCTCTCATACTCAAAACTCACACAAAACTAAACAAAGAACAAAATTTGAGAGAAAACAAACTAATCTAATCTAAACTATTCTACTTGCTTGCTTGCTTAGAATGCCCCCTTCGCTGTAAAACGTCCCTACCTATAGAAAACTTCAGTTGATCTCAGCCACACAACCGAGGGCAAACGAAAAGGCAACATTTACAGGCACACCACGGTCTGACCGTGGTCTGCGCTAGATCCGGATTTTTGCTCTTTCCTTGCTCTACGGTCGTGGCATAACATGGATAATCGTGGGGGAGGTCAAAACACAGCCATTAAAGGGAAAATGCTAGATAAAAAGATTAAAAACCCTGCAAAACACATAAAACAACCACACCCAAGCATAAATTGAGAATAGGAGAATAAATAACATCATTAAGCACGAAATTCTCCTAAAAACGAGGCAAAATAGCCCTAAAATATGTGCATATAAAGCACTTATCAAACTCCCCATGCTTAAATTGTTGCTTGTCCTCAAGCAATGCATGGATTGAAGATATACACATCCTCCTCTGGATAGACATAGATAACTTTCAAATGGCAAGGATGATCCAAAGGTAGCCCAAAAAGGTGCAAAAATATAGTTAACAAACAAAATAGGGAATGAAATTTCAGAAACTTTTAATAGACCATAATGCAAAACTTGAGCCAATCGTCCCCCAAATTGCCAAATACAATCATTCTAGCATATGAAACGAGTAAGACCAGCAAGGCCAGTAGAACCTCACTATAGTTATGTGGCACTCATCACTGATGTGTTTGACAATGTATATATATGAAGGTTCTCTCAACTCTCATTCGTCGGACACAAATCTACCATAAGCTTGACAAGATACTCAAATTCACCACCACTAAAATGCAAATACACTAAACAATCATGAGGACTTTCACAGGGATTTAACGGGGCTTAGGGTAAAGGTGAGAGGGGATATAGACTAAGAGCTTAAACAATTCTAATGCATCATACTGCGTCCTTCTCGAACCTTATCATCTCATCAACAAAATAAATCCCAAAATAAAAAGAGATAGAGTCGAAAATCACAAATATCTTACATTCCCACCAAGGATAATAACTTTTTTTGAATTTTTTTCTTTTTTCTCTTTTTTTTGTTGAATTCTATTTTTTATTTCTCTTATTTTCAAAGAGGAATAGCCGAGGACATTCCATGATGAAATTTAAAATCGAACACTTTTTTTAAACTTTGCACAACAATATAAGGGATTAATCAAATGTTTGCATTCCTACACCAAACAGCCAAAATTCACTAAAGAGAATAACAATCCACCTTGCTAACGCCCTAACAAACTTGATGCAAAAGAATGTAATGCTCCTCTAGCCTCGGCTTAAGTGTAAGACAAGTATTTGGCATGGGCTAAAAGTAGGAGGTTCATATCAAGAAAAGCAGTTATAGGCTCAAAGGAACTAACAAGGGATATAATACATAACAAGGGTGGCTATTTGGCCGTGGTGTTCAACAAATCAAAGAAAGAAAAATGCCTCAATCATATTGCCTAAATGCATATGCGAAATGTGGTCTTGAATGAGAATCAAGGCAAGTTCTAGAGAAATGACTTTAAGGAAGAGTCACATACGAAAAAAAAATAGGAGACTAATAATAATAAATAGTCTCTAAAGGCTCAAAGTCTCACGGGACATCTACCACAGTCAAAACTAGCTCACTTGCACACATGCCAAAATTTCATGAAAAGACTCATGGGGAGAAATCAATTTGCATTCAACATGTGGTGAAAAACATGGAAGTTCGAAAATTCATTCGCAAACTTTTATACAAAATTTGGGTGAATCAAAGGATCAAACTAACTAAAGAAAGCTACCAAATCTATAAAGATCATCATCGGAGGAGATTTTTGTTGTTTTTTTTTTGTGTGTTTTTTTGGTTTTGCTCCTACAAATAATTCAAGCTAAAATGCAAAAGAAACTAACAAAAGAAAAAAACTAAAATACAGCCTGGAAGAAAACTAAATGCACTACTAAAAAAAAACTACCGCAAAAAATATATACAAAGCAAAAACAAGCACACCAAACAAAAATAGGCATCAGACGCCAAATATAATAACTAACTCCCCCATGCTTGAATCACACATTGCCCTCAATGTGGGCACATCATAATAAAAAGGGGAAGGGGAGTAGCAGAAATCAAAATCAAAGAGGAGGAGGTGAAGGAGGATGGGGTGGTTGTCCATAGGAGATATGCCAATCTCGCTAGGTCTTTAGACATGCCCAATAGTCGTAGAAATATTGGATTAGAGAAGCAAGCAACCCACGAAGCTCATCGTGGTGTCCTTGGACAAAGTCCCGAAGAGTGGCACGCTTTGAAGTTACAAAGGTGTGGAGGGAAACTTGCTCCTCTAGAATGGACCTAAGGGTGTCTTGGATATCAGAATAGTCAGGTAGGGGCAGTTGAGAGGAAGAACTAGGTCCTGCTTGACTAGAGTGAGGGCAGGGTTGGTGTGGTATGGGTCGACCAACCTCGTCATCAGCAGGTACCCAGTAAAGGTTACCTCGGTGAAGCAAAGTAGTACGATCGACATTGGAAAGCAGCAAAAGCAGGTCCACAGGGTATATCCAACACAAACAGCCAGCCTCAACTTTGTAAAAGCTCATAATCTCAAAAGCAGCTTCATCAAGCCACTCAGTACCCAAAAACTCTATCCTCGGGATTGGGCTCGAAACCCAAGAATCTAGCGGTAGTAGTTATTATTCCACCAATGACTATCCTACCCTACCTTTAGTGCTAACAGCAACACTATGCAATTGCCTAACTAAGTATGAACCTGGATTAAGTTGGACACCATCAACCATATAGAACAGAAAGTACAACTCAGAAAGTCTCGGGACATTTAGACTATCGTCCCGAGCTACTCTAATGCAGGGGTTCCTAATATGCATACATTTCGATGAACTAGTACTGTACCTAACACTCCCCGAAAGTTCACCCTAAAATGCATTCGGGTTGAATTTACGGGGACTTGGCGGTGCGATAAGTCCATGCTAGGGGGAAATCCAAAAATATTGTTGAAGGTACATAAATTCAGTTCATACAATTGACCTTGCAAATGAAACGATATATATCCAGCTTAACATTGAGGCCCTCTAGTGGCCTCGACATAGAGTGTACTTAGAAATTCTAAGGTCAGGTCGCTATATGTATGCTCTTTGAGTTCTAAAAAGTGGCTCATACCACCTCTAGCAAACAACCAACGAATATCATCCAACATTCCCAATCGGGCTAACAAATCTGCATC
The DNA here is from genome assembly GCA_017589665.1 of Selenicereus undatus. Classification (NCBI taxonomy): domain Eukaryota; kingdom Viridiplantae; phylum Streptophyta; class Magnoliopsida; order Caryophyllales; family Cactaceae; genus Selenicereus; species Selenicereus undatus. Next base: position 80,620,252 of record JACYFF010031959.1, read on the forward strand.
TTAGTATCTAGTTGCTACTACTACACGTTTATTTAAACAATTACATCTAGCAATATGATCAGGATGAGTAAAACTAAGAGGGTGAAGAATGTTAGCTCTAGCACACGCATTGGTTGATGTTTTGGAAGTCCTTTGAGGTCAGGGTGCTGCTTAACTTGTTGAACCAACCTTCTTGGTGCTCCTCTGCCTTTCAGTTGGTGTCATGGTTACAAAACCTAACCAAACACAAAACTAAAACAAAAAACAAGAACTAAAACCTAGAAAATTGAAGAAAATAGTAAAAATGTGAAGAATTAGATAGAGAGGGATGGGCATGTTGGATGAATGAGAGTGAGATGAATTTTGAAGAAGAAGAAGAAAAAGAGATGAGATTTTGTGGATAAAATGGGAGATTAAGTGCAAGGAAGGAATTTGGTGTGAAAATGAAGAAAAATAGAGAAGATTTGAGGGAGATTTATGGTGTGGGTTATAGAGGTTTTAGAAAGAGAGAAGGGAGGAAGAGAGAGAAAGTATCGAGTGGAGATGATGAAGTAAGGGGGAGGGGGAAATGGCACCGTAGTAAAAAACGTGGATCATGGCCCGTAGTAGCCCACCATGGACCGTGGGACTCACCACGGACGGTCCGTGGTGTCTGCTGCTACTCATTTTTTTCTTTTTTTTTTCAGGGTTGGCACCCGCAGTTGTATTTCTGGTGTTCCTGACCATGGTGCCAACATTTTATTGATATATGTATATATTTTTTCTTCTTTTTTTTCTGTTCTATTTTTTTTTCTCTTTTTTTTTCCTCTATAACAACAAAAATGAAATTTCAAAAATCAAAACTATAAAAGGAAAGAGAAAGAAAGCTTGGGTTGCCTCCCAAGAAACACTCTTTTAAGGTTAAGAGCTTGACCCTTGTTCTAGGCTTAGTCTGGATCAGATGGTGTATGGACATTGGCTTTGTCAACGAACCACAAAATCAAACTTTTTCAGTTGAAGGTACCACCGTAGAAGTTCTGGCTGTAGATCCTTCATCTTCATAACTTGGTCCCATAACGTACTGTCTATGTACAAGACAAATTGCTCTCTTGGCCCATCAAACGGGCTAACATCTACGTACTCAACCCCTACATCAAAATTGGCATCGAAACCTTCCGAAGGGGTCATAGAGCGAACAATTCGTGCAAACCTGCAATATTCACTTATCGAAGAAAACTCCACCATAACATACCCTTGGTCAGGGTCCTCATATGAGATGCATTCAGAATCAGCAGGATCTTGATCATACAAAACATCCTCTATATCATACTCAGGGGAAAGGGTAATGCATCCAATATAGAAGAATGAGTGGAAGTCGCATCCTCCTTCCTATGACTAAACACAACAAACCTCCCCTCTACCTCAAAAGAAATACGACCTTTTCTCACATCAATATGGCAATCAAAGTCGCCAAATCAGTTTCATCTATTTCGACTACAATGAAGTCTTATAACACCCAAATGTCTCATATATTGATAGGCACATCTTCTAATCTGCCTATGGGTTGTGTTACAGAACCATCACCAACTGTAATGAAAAGGCCGCGACTAGTAGCAATCCTCGGTATAGCTTATGAAACAAAGAATAAGGCATTATGCTGACACTTACATCTAAATCACATAGCCCTCTTTCTATTTCTACCTTTCCTACGACGCATGGGATACAAATACTATGTGGGTTAGGAAGCTTAGGGGGAAAAATGGTGGGGATCTGAATAGAGTCATTCTCTACGAATGTGGCATCTTGCCACCATAGTTACTCTCCTCATTGCCAGCCATAGTTATCTCTCTACCTTCCTCCTTTGGTAGTTCCTCATAGTCAGTTAAGTCCTCTTCATCCTGTTTCATGGTGACACAGTTACAATGCTCACAAGGGTTGGGTCCGAGCTTATTAGGAAGTATATATGGGGGCACTAATGAAAGAGCAGCTTTCTGGGCAATCTGGGTCTCTAACATCCTATTAGGAGTTATAAGCACATCAACCTTTGAGGCTAATTGCTTAATATACTCATCTTGTTTCGGTTGTGCCATAAGCATGTTTTCCATCATTACTTCCAAATTTGACTTTTGGGGCATCTGAGAAGGGAATGGGGGTCTTTGAAAACCAGGGGGTACTCTAGCATTCATAAGGGGCATATTCACAGTGTTTGGATTAGACCTATGAGAGATATTTGGGTGATTCTTCCAACCCGGATTGTAAGTATTAGAGTAAGAATCATTGGTCAGTCTCATGTTGAAATTTCAAACATAATTAACTTCATTAGGGACTTGGGAAAAAGGACTTCCAACTTGAGAGTGCAAAGATATATGCTCAATTGAACCACAAATCTCACATGGGGAAGGGGCACTAGAGTTTACAGCATTAACATTCAGTTGGTCTAGTTTTTTAGTCATAGCATCTACTTTAGCAGAAAGTAAAGTAAAAGCATCAACTTCAAGCTTACCTCCAACCTGCCTGGGTTGGGCTAGTTCAATGGACTATTGAAAGTTATTAAGCGTCATCTCCTCAATAAGGTTATAGGCTTTATCCTCGGTCTTGCTCATTAGAGTTCCTCCTGCCGCTACATCAATAGTGGACCTCACAGCTTGGGTCACGCTGTTATAAAAGGCCTGGATAATCATCCAACGCTGAAGACCATGATGGGGGCACAAACGCAGTAAATGTTTAAAACACTCCTAGGCTTCATAGAGCGTCTCATCCTCTTTTTGTAGAAAGTTGGTGATTTGATTTCTCAGGCTCGCTGTCTTGCTTGGAAGGAAGAATTTGGCAAGAAAAGCTCTAGTCAACTAGTCCCAAGTCGTTATGCAACCAGACGGCAAAGAATGCAACCAAACCCTTGCTTTATCCCTCAATGAAAAAGGGAATACGCGTAGGCGAATCGCGTCACTGGAGACTCCGTTTAACTTTAGCATATCACACACCTCTAAAAATATCGAGAGGTGTAGATTTGGGTCTTCCGAAGGAGTTCTGCTGAACTGAGATTGCTGCACCATGGAAATAAGTGCTGGCTTGAGTTCAAAGATGTTGGCATCTACAGCAGGTCGAGCTATGCTTAAGGCAATCCCTTGGACTCCGGGAGTAATGAAATCATGAAGGGCCCCTCTTTCTTCACCTGCCATGTTTGAATTCCTTCTTGGCTTGCGCCGTTGTTCTTCGATCCTTTGCTTTTTCCTCCTTAAGCGAAAAATCCTCTCAATCTCTGGATCGGGCTCATACAAAATCAGACTTCGCATAAACTAGGAAAAATTCCTATAAGCACTCTCACCAACACTACCAGAGCAATTAAACAGGAAAAAGAAAAATAATAAGAAAACAAAACAAAACAAAATAATAAAAATGCTTAGTCACGTTCTTAGGACAATTCTCAATAGTTAGCAATTTAGTCCCCGGCAACGGCGTCAAAAAATTGATCAACACACCGCCGCAAGCGCACGGGTGTTTGTAGTATAGATAAAGATATCGTTCCTCAGGTAATAAAGTAATCTATTGAGCCTAGTCTTGTTAGAATGTGCTAAGCCAAACTCAATTTCAAGTGGATTCGATTAACTACTGCAAACAAATAAACTTGTCTAAATCAATAAGGGAAAAACATTTAGGAATTTTCACAGTTATAGAAGAGAATTGGATCAAAATTAATAAACATGTGCTATTATCTAATTGGTAAATTCCAAGGAATTGTAATCTTGTCTAGAAAATTGATCTATTCCTTCGAAATCAATTAAATTTGCCTAAACTAAGCAAACGTCGTTATTTCAAACTAATTTGACTTAATCCAAGCTTAATATATTCGATTACTTACTAGCCCTCCTAACATATAAATCTCTCTTTCAAGACGAGGTTATGCTATGTCTATTCAAGCAGTCCAACAACCAAATGTCGTCTTTCAAATGTTAACTCGATTGTTTCAACTGTGCAAGTAAATTTTGGCCAAAAATAAACTCACAACATATGAAACACTTGATAGAACGAAATCAAACCAATCATAAAATAAGCACAATTCCTTAAAAATCAAAACATGATCCAATAACAATTCCAAAAACTACTAAATTCCTAGACTAATAAAACTACTCAGACATGATAAAAGATAAACTAACCAAAAAGATCGGCGAAATCTTGAGCGAAAGGGACTTGACTGAGATGACCTTCACCAAGGGCTTCGAAACCGCCTTAGGATCAAAACTCTTGCACTCAAAACTCACCCAAAACTAAACACCGAACAAAATTTGAGAGAAAACAAACTAATATAATCTGAACTATTCTACTTGCTTGCTTGCGTAGAATGCTCTTGAGTTTTTTTGCTCTTCCTTCACTACAGAACGCCCCTATTTATAGAAAACTTCAGTTGATCTCAGCCACACAGCCGAGGGAAAACAAAGAGGCAACAATTACAGGCACACCACGGTCCGCGGGATTCACCACGGTTCGGCCGTGGTCTGCGCTGGATCTGGATTTTTGCTCTTTCTTTGCTCTACAGTCGTGGCATAACATGGATAACCGTGGGGGAGGTCAAAACACAGCTATTAGAGGGCAAATGCTGGGTAGAAAGACTAAAAATCCTGCAAAATACATAAAGTAACTACACCCAAGCATAAATCGAGAATATGAGAGTAAATATCATTAAGCACAAAATTCTCCTAAAAACGAGGCAAAAAAGCCCTAAAAAAGATGTACATATAAAGCACTTATCACTCACCTCTCATCTCCATGCAACATGCTAGTGCCTGAAAGCAAAACAGTTCAAAAAGTGAGACGAAGCTCAATAATGCCTACCCCTAGTAGTAAAATGCTTATTTAAATTCATTTCAGACATTTGAGGGTAGGGGAAATATTCAAATAGTTCAGAATAAGGTTGGCTCCCACCAATTTAAGATTTTTAAACTTCAAATTATTAACCATTATTCAAAACTAGAAAGATAGTTCAGTTAATGGTGAGTGACCCTATCAAAGGGTCTTATAGGTTACCAAAACCTGAATAACCTCATGGGTTACCAGAACCCGAATAACCTTATGGGTTACTAGAACCCAAACAAACTTATGGGTTATCAAAACGCAAACAACAACATTCTATGACCAGGGAAGACCACTTGTCTCTGAATTAAGGTAAACCTACCCTGACCTTGATGAGCACCCTCTAGCCGACTCAACTTAATCTTTCACTTTAAGATTTAGTATTTTATGAACAGTTCTAGTTGGCTCCTAGTAAACCCAACCGATCTAATCAAAACCTCTATTGACGTAGCAAAGCCAATTTTAAACACGAATTGCTTACGTTTTCAATCATGATACCAAATTATATGTTCAAAAATTCGTAAAATCACATATTATGGTTCAAGTTTTTCACATAAGGTCCCATTGGCATATAAGATCACATGAACAATTTACAAACATACAAACACATTTTAAAAGATCGACGAAAGGGAGCTAGGGCATAGACATTACCTGGACCAAGTGTAATAATCTAACTTGAGCTTGATCCCAAATTGTTGGGTTTAATGACAAAAATAAATTGTTACAACATGGCCAACTTAAGGGAGATCTTACTCCACAAAATTGAGATTTCCCAACCAAAAAGGCAACCAAGTTCGTAAAGTCTCATGGCAATCGTTAATGGCCCTAAATACTGATTTTAAGCATTTAAGAAACTTTTTAAAAGCTCGTTTACTAACTAAAGCTAATGTTGAAATATAAACCAATCAGGCATGTCAACTTTCTAGTCTAACTTGTAGAGGCCATAGCTTCACCTAGAACTATTGTATTAAGGTGTATGAGCACAATGTGGAAATCTCTTTTTGTACACTATAACTTTTGTTTTATAACAAATCACAACCAACCACAGCAACTACCACAAAAACTCACGTCTTTCAACATGCTCACTTTCATTTCAGAATTGCGCAGTCCTAGGAGACAATTCATTTCTTCCACCTTTTGCACCCAAAATTGATGATTCAAAATTTTTAGAAAAAAGACTCGTAAATATAAATGCTTGAATTTTTCATGATTATTGGCCCGTACATATACCCAGTTTATTCTTCAAAGTTGTGCCTTCTGCAAGTCCATTTTCTAGTCTGGATTGAACTCGTATTTTATGCATGAAATCATGGTGACCGCTTAAGAAATACAAAAAAAATGATCTCAAATAATTTCTAACCATCCACACTACCTCTAAAATCCAATAACATCTTAATCAAGCCCTTCAAACAGATTTTGGAGAGACAATTTTAAATTTTCACCTTAAAGATGGAAGTAAGAGGTGAGGTGGTTGTATATATGCTTTCAAGTGACTCCATAGATATCCTTCAATTACAAAATAAGAAAGAGTAATAGAGGTTATAAAATGAATCAAACTTATTGTAATTTTCTAAAAAAAAATTTAAACATGATATGAACAAAACCTACAACTTTTCACGAAGGAACCCAAAGAAACAAAAGAGGAAGGGTAATGGCTAATGGGGCAGTAGGGTGGCCGCCTGCAATGGCCGGAGACATGGCTGGTGGCATGGTGGTGTAGTGATAGCGGTTGATGGCTGTGGTTGTAGGAGAGGTAACAAGTGAGTATGAGAGAAACAAAGAGAACGAGTTTGTGAGGGACAGAGGGGAAAAAATGTGAGATGAAAGGGGCTTGGTTGCCAAGTTCATATAAAAAATAAAAACACAAACAATTTTTTTTTTTGGGCTAGAAAAAGAAGGGAAGGACATAGATTTTGGGGTTGGATTTTCTACAACTTAGATATTTCAGAGGATTTTTAGTATCCTTTCCCAAAAAAATACAAAATTTAAATTTTAGAATTTGAATTTTTTTGGAGGCAAATTTTAATAATAAAGTGTAAATTTTTATCAAATAAAAATTAATATTCTAAAGTCTGATTTTTTTTTCATAATCAATTAATATTAAAATCTAAATTTGAAATTAATATTTTCTTTATTAAAAGCTTTGAATTGGGTTAGAAATAGGGAATTTTCAGGTTTGGTTCGAAATCATAACTTATACAAAGGCCAAAGGCTATAATACTACTAACGAACTCAAGCGATTAATGATAATTTCTAAAAAAAAACCATCTTAATTATTTTTCAAGAATTGAAAATATAAAGTTTCGGGATTTTACACTCCACCCCCTTCAAAGAAGTTTCGTCCTCGAAACTTCACAAATGGCTTAATCATAACATCTAAGTTTCGTCCCCGAAACTTACTCATGGCTAGTCAAGCAAAGAGATGATGTAGTTATATTGCATTTCTTCTTTTGGTTCCCATATTGCCTCAGCTATGGCATGGTTAGCCAAAAAGACCTTCACAAGTAGAACCACTTTATTACAAAACTACTTCTCTCTATGATCCAAGATCTCAATGGGCTACTCCTCATAGATCAGGTCCTCTTGAGGCTATAGAGCTTCTACCTCAATCACATGGGTCAGGTTAGGAATGTATTTGCAAAGTTGGGACACATGAAATATGTTGTGGACTCTTGAGAGATCCCTTGGTAGTTGTAACCAATATATGACTTCTCCCACCCACCCAATGATAGATTAACGATCAATATAAATTGGGATGAGCTAGCCTGATTACCCAGGTGGGTGAGGCTCTTAGGAAGACTTAGTCTTCAACATCGAACTTCAAAGGTCTCCACCGCTTGTCCATATAGCGCTTCTGGCAACTACGGGATGTCTTCATCCCCTCTTAAATCACTTGTACCTTGTTTGTGGTTACCTAAATCAGTTCAAGTCCAATGGTGAGTGCATCATCAATCTCTTGCAAGCATTAGGGGCTTCTGCATCTTTTACCATACAAGACTTCAAATGGAGGCATTCCTATGCTAGATTGGTAGTTGTTGTTATAGGAAGACTCAATCAACATCACTTGCTCATCACATCCTTCTTGAATTCTAGAACACAAGCTCACAGTATGTCCTCTAACGTTTGGATGGTACGCTTTGTCTGACCATCCGTAGCAGGGTGAAATGTTGTACTCAATTTTAGCTTGGTTTCAAATGGTTCTCGGAGGTTATGCCAAATTTCCACTTTGGCTCAATTAGAAACTATAGAGGTAGGTACCCCATGTAAGTAAACAATCTCATTCACATAGGCACAAGCAAGTTAATCTAAGGTCCAGGTGTTTACCATGGCTATGAAATGTGCAGAGTTGGTAACCTATTGATAATCACCCAAATGACATTACTCTTATTCCTTGTTTTTGGTAGCCTCATCATAAAATCCATGGAAACTGAGTCCTATTTCTACTCAAGGACCTCCAATGGTTGTAAGAGTCCTATGAGGCACGGATACTTTGATATCACCTATTGACAAGTCAAGTACTTTGACATGTAATCCGCTATTTCTTACTTCATACTACTCCACTAGAAAGTATACTTGAGGTCCTTATACAGTTTATTCCCCCTAAGATGCACCGAATGTAGAGTATTATGACCCTCATCTAGAATCTTCCTCTTAAGCGTGTCTATTGAAGTGACACACACTTAGTTATAGAACCTTAGGGTCCCATCCTTACGGTTCATAAATCCTGGTGCTTTGCCTTCTAGCTCTCCATTTTTATCCTCACTAGTTGTGCTTCAATTTCCTGGGCATCTTAGATCTCCTCGGTAAGTGTGACAGTTGCGAGAGGCACATTTCCTCTATCCTCATTGCATTCAATCATTCGAGATTTTTCATGAAATTCACATAAAATAAATCACACTTCCATCGCAAATAGTAATGATTTTCCCTTTCTTCTAGTGACATTGATCTCTAACCTCTTAAACTCCTCACATAACTCTATTATCATGGAGAATAGATAGTTAAGAATGTATGGTCTACAGCTTAAGATGTCAGCCACTACATTTGCCCTTTTGGGATGATATTAGAAGTGTACATCATAGTCTTTGAGGAACTTTAGCCACCTTATCTGCCTTATGTTCAAGTCCTTTAGGGAGAATAGATACTTGAGGCTTTGATGGTCAGGGAAAAACTTGTATTGTACTCCATATAGGTAATGCCTCCATATCTTGAGGCCAAAGACCACAGCTGCCAATTCTAGGTCATGAGTTGGGTAGTTCTTTTCATGGATCTTCAGATATCGAGATGCTAATGCTATAACTCATCTATTTTGCATCAATACACACCCCACATCATTGCAAGATGCATCACTATATACCACATACCCTTTAGTTCAAGATAGTAGGGCCAATATCACTACAAGAAAACTCGCGTTTTGATACCACGACTTGAAACCAAGTAAAATTGGGTTTCTAAAATTAAAAGTGGAAACCGAAATTCGAAACTGACAAATCGATTTCTAAATTAGAAACCGATTTTGACATTCGGTTTCTAATTGGAAACTGCTTTGAAATTCAGTTTCTATTTAGAAACTGATAATTAAATTCATTTGCTAATTAGAAACCAAAACTAAATTCATTTCCAAAAGCTGTTTCAAAATCAAACCTAGCTTTAAATTTCCTTGAACCGATTACTTCAACCCCCCACCCCTTGTTTTAGCCGTTTACCCGTCCACCTTTTCTCTCTTACATTTTTGTCTTCTTATCTTTCAAACTAACAAGTCTCACCATGGCTACTCTCCTTCTTTTCATAATTAAATATCTCGTTGTTGTTACTCACTATAACCCTCAAACTTTCCTTGCCATCTTCTCTCACAATAACACTAGTGGTGGTTGAAGGGATGAAGACATGACCTTCTACAAGTCAAGTATGCATAGTGGTGCCATGATAGCAGCACATTTGAGCAAGATTTTTGTTGAACAATGCCTATGGTGGTAGATTCTTGTTCCAGTTCGGAACAATTGTGGCATATCCGAATTTTTTATTTGGGGCAAATCTCAAACATGGTTGCCTTCTCTGTAGTTTTTTTCCCCATTTTTTATATTCTTGTTCTAGATCTAGAAATCCTATTGTATGTTTGAGATTTGCTTGGATTGTTTGAAATTTTGGCTATTTGCACTTGATCTTTTTTTTCTCACGCACCAGATCTGGAAATTTTTTGTTGGATGTAAGCAGGTTCAATGCATATATTGAATGTATTTCCCAAATTGTATATTATTTATGTACAATTGTATGATTCAGATTGTTTTCCCAAAGTAAGGCTTTTGTCTCTTTATGTTGCTCTTATCCATTTAATGCACTTACCATGGATGCATTTTCATCTATAATGTTCAACTGAAACTTGAATCATCCTTAGCCTCAAAGCATTTCCCATATCTGTTTTGGGCAACTCTGTGTTTTTTTTTTTTAAGTTTTGAACTTTCATTTTGAAACTGAATTCGATTTAAATCAAATATAGAAAATGAAATCAATCAATTTCAAATCCTTGAAATAGATTCTGTCAGTTTCAAAACCCGGTCTCAATTTTTGAACATGACAATAATTAGTTTCAAAATGATTTTGCAACCAAGCTTCCGAAAAACGGACTTGACCAAGTTCCAAATTGGTTTCTAAATGCATTTTGAAATCGATTTTAGACATTTAGAAATCGATTTTTTCAACTTCAAAACACTAGTTTCCTTCTAGTGTATGGGGGCAAGCCTCTTCTTAAGTTCTTGGAATGCTTGCTCACATCTTTATGTCCACTCATATTTCACCGTCTTCGTAGTCAAATTGGTGAGGAGGCATTGGTATCTATGAGAAATCTTGAACAAATCTTGGATGATACCCCGCTAGCACTTGGAAATGTCGCACAATAGCATTTTTTGGTTTAGGCCATTTGGTGATTCTATCTTTTGTGGGACAATGCACACTCCCTCGTTGGACACCATATAACCTAAGAAATATACTTTCTCTAGCCAGAACTCACATTTTTTCAACTTAGCATAGAGTTTATTTTTCCTTAGTACCTCGAGGGTAGTACTTAAATGTTAAGCATGCTCGTGTTTTTTAATACACCAGTGTCATCAATGAACACTACCACATTTTGGTCTAAGCATGGCTTAAAGACTGGGTTTATTAGATCCATGAAGGCTACTAGAGTATTGTTGTGTTGGAAAGGCATCATAACAAATTCGAAGTGCCATATAATGTGTGGAAAATAGTTTTTGGTATGTCCTCTCAAATATGAACTTAGTGATACCTAGATCTAGGTTATACCTTCAAGAAGGTTGCATCTCCGTATAGTTGATCAAAAAGATCAGCAATTTGAGGAAGTGAATGTAAATTTTTTTATTATGATCATATTTAACTCGATGTAGTGTATGTATAACTACAAGTTACCATCCTTCTTCATTTCAAATAGTACCGATGCTGCCTAATATGAGGTACTTGGCCTGATACATCCCTTTTCTTGAAGTTCTTCAAGCTAAATCTTCAATACTTTAAGCTCAGCTTGGGCTATTCTATATGGAGCTTTAGAAATAGAGGCAGCTCTCGGGGCTAAATCAATACAAAAATATACGTCCCCAAGCAATGGTATGCCAAGGATTTCTTTGGGGAAAACATTCGGAAACCTGCATACTACTGGTATACTCTCTACTAATGGTTAAGTTGTTGTCGAGTCAACCACATTACATAAGTAACCCTCATATCCCTGTTTTAGGAATTTATGTGCCTTCAGCGTGGAGATTAGCTTGATTGCTAGTTTCCTGTTAGCCCCTTTATGTATTAGCCTTTCCCCATTAGGCCTTGATAACTACTGAAAATATGCATACTTTTTGGGGTCATTTGACAACATTTCGTAGGAGATTGTGTGTTTGAGCGGATGATTTGCAACCTTTTTTTCTATTTCACGCTCAGGTATGCTTCTTTCATGCATTTTACAGATTTTAAGACCATTTAACCCAACGTTGACCCTAAATGAGATGCATTTTGACTCACTACAAAGGTGCCCCTATCCCATATGCCCATGGGACAACAAAGAATATAAGATCTCAGAGCCAGCAGTCACCACGGATGACCCATGGCGGTCACCACAGTCCGTGGTGAGCTGAAAACTGCAAGTCCCTTAGCCTTCGTTCATTGTGTGGCTGAGAATGCTTGAGTTCATGTATTTTAAGGTGTCTTAGGCTTAAAGAAAAGGTATCCTTATTCATTTTGTCACTCATCTTTCTCTTTAGTTCGGAGTTTTCCAATCATTTTGGAGTAAATGAGGATTCGAAGGAAGAATTTGGAAATTGGATGCTTGAAGATTGAAAGATACTGGAAGAACCTCCATAGTTGCTAAGCATACTATTTCTTTTTCTTCTTCGAGAACTCTTTGTTGATTTGATTTAGACGATATTTAATTTGAACATGAGAGAGCAGTTTACTTCAATCTAGGGATTTTTTTGCCAAAACATTGATGTTGGATCCCTAATTCTTTCACTTATGCTTAACCTATCTTGGAATGATTCTACTTTATCTTGTGATAGAATTGATGTGGGTGAGTTCAGCCAACTTTTCTTGCATATGTATAGATAGTTGAGTGAAATACTGAACTCACTATTATACTAACAAGATTAAACTTGATTTGGTAATTCTTAAAAGAGAGTTGCATGTCAAGAAGAGACTTAGCAATCAAGATCTATAACCTAGACTAAAACGAGGACATTTGAAAGAATGGTAGTTGGATTAGTTTAGGCAATTCGGTTTATTTCAAGAGAAAATATTGAATTAAGTTAGATTGTATTCTTTTGAATCATCCAAATTAGAGAAGAGCACATGTCTAATTCAAGGTTCTAATTCTCTGTTATTCAAAACAAATCCCTAGGTGTTTTCCTTTGATTGAATCCCAAATTTGTTGCTTAATAGTCATTTAACGTAGTTAAACAATCTACTAAAAACTTGTTTTTCTTAGCAGTTTTAGAAGGACAAGACTCGATAGATTGCTTTGGTCCCTAATGATGATATTTAATCTAAACTACAACACCAGTGCACTTGCGGTATGTTTCAAGTTTTTGCGTCATTGTGGAAGACCAATTTGTTAAATATTGAGTTAATCCTAGAGAATTGACTAAGCACTTTTGTTTTACCTTTTAACTTTTTTGGTAGTGTTTGTGTTGGTGGTTGCAGAAGTTTTTCCCTTTTTAAGTGAAATTCATTTCCCTACGAACCCGATCCTGAGATGGAAAGGACTTTTTGTTTAAGGAGGAAGAAGTAAAGGCTAGAGATGCAAAGGCGCAAGGCCCTTGATACCTCACATATAATGGCGAATAGAATGGGAGATCGAAGGAGGGCATGCTAAGATTTCATTAGCCCAGGAGTCCAAGGCATCACCTTTAGCATTGCCTGACCAACTGTGGCAGCTCATAACTTTGAGCTTAAGCCGACACTAATCTCTATGATCCAATAAGCGTGGTTCGTTGGTGCCCCAATGGAGGACCCTAATCTACACCTCTCGGTTTTTTTGGAGGTGTGTGATACATTAAAGCTCAACGGATTCTTTACCATTTCCGTTCGTCTTCGTATATTTCCGTTTTCGCTAAATGATAAGGTACGGGTGTGGCTCCATTCGTTGTCTCCGAGGCCCATCACAACTTGGGATGAGTTCACTACGGCCTTTCCTACCAAGTTCTTCCTACTTAGCAAGACGACAAGCTTGAGGAACCAAATAACTACATTGGCTCAAAGGGACGATGAGTCACTTTACGAGGGATGGGAGCGGTTCAAGGACTTATTGAGTTTGTGCCCTCATTACGGTCTTCAAAAGTAGATGATCATGTAAACTTTCCATAATGGATTTACTTAACCCGTACGATCAACTATAGATGTGGAGGCAAATGGAACCTTGATGAACAAAACAAAGGATGAGGCTTACAATTTGATTGAGGAGATGGTATTTAATAACTACCAATGGTCCAATGAGAGAGGCTAACCCAAACGGGTTCGAGGTAAGTTTGAAGTTAATGCACTTACTTTACTTTCCGCTAAAGTAGATGCTATAACTCAAAGATTAGATTGTTTGAATGTTAACGCTGTGAATTCAAGTGCCCCTCCCCCATGTGAAATTTGTGGTTTCGTTGATCATTTTACTATAACTTGCCAAGTTGGGAGTTCTTTTGCCTGAGATGCTAGCAACTAAGTTAATTATATCAACTGCAACTCAAGACCGACCAATGACCCTTATTCTAGTACCTACAATTCGGGTTGGAGGAATCACCCAAATTTCTTGTAGGTCTTACCTTCCCAACATGCCCCAAATGAATGTTAAACCACGCCTAAGATTTCAAAGGCCTCCCTTTCCCCAACAAGTTCTCCATAAGTCTAACTTAGAGTCTATGATGGAGAGTATACTTATGGTGCAACAAAAGCAAGATGAGTACATAAAGCAACTAGCCTTTGAAGTTGACGTGCTTACTTAGAATCCCAAATTGCCCAACAAGCTCGCTCTTCATCAACACCCTTGGGTAGAATTTCTAGTAAGCTCGAACCTAACCTTAGGGAGGAATGTAATTGCATGATTTTGAGGGGGGACAAACAACTTGAGGGGCCTAACGAGGTTAGTGATGATGTGCGTCTGCATGTTGATGAGAATGTTATTAAGAAAGAGATGCCTAGCACCTCTAATGATATGCATGATGATGTTGTGAAGGATACTAATGAGGTTTCTAAGGACCCTAAACATACTTCCTTAAAGCCCTAAGCTCCGCCTTTACCTCCCTCAAAGAGTGGCTAAGGCTAAGCTTGATTTAAAATTCAGGAAGTTTTTAAAGGTCTTAAAGAAACTCTATATTAATATTCCATTCAAATGTCTTCCTATGTTAAATTTTTGAAGGAGATTTTATCTAACAAAAGAAAGCTAGAAGAGCATGAGATCGTGGCCTTAACTAAAGAATGTACTGTCATGATCCACAATAAGCTTCCCGCTAAGCTTAAGGATCCCGATAGCTTCTCCACCCCTTGCTTGATAGGTAATGTGTGTATTGACCATGATTTATGTGATTTGGGCTCAAGTGTGAGCTTGATGCCCCTTTCTATGTGTGAGAAGCTTAATTAGGAGAAATGTGACCCACCACCATCTCCTTATAATTGGCAGAGCATTCTATGAAATAACCCTTGGGGGTTTTACAGGATGTCTCTATTAAGGTAGAAGATCTATATGTGCTCGTGGATTTTGTGATCCTAAAGGTAAAATAAGATACGCGCACCCCCATCATACTCGGGAGGCCTTTCTTGGCCATTGTCCAGTGTCATATTGATGTCAAGAATGGTAAATTGTCATTTGATGTGAAGGAATAACCTTGTGGGGTTTAACTTATTAAACTATGTTTCTAGTGGCCCTCTTGAGCATTGTATGTTGAATAACGGGACTTCTAAGGATGAGAATCCCTAAGTTGCCATGTGTGCTCACTTTTTGGAAGCCTTTCCCTAAGTTCCACATTCCCTTGCAAAGTTGGAAAAGCTAGTGAGTGATAAATCCTCGTCTGATAAAGAGCATGCCCACGAGGTAGAATTAAAACCTCTTCCTTCTTCTTTCAGGTATGAATTCCTTAGCCCAACTCTACATATCTTATGATGGTTAATTCTAATCTAAGCGTATCTCAAATTAATTCTTTATTTAGAGTGCTTAGATTGCATCGTAAGGCTATAGGATATACTATTGATGACTTAAAAGGAATTCACCCTTCTGCGTGCCAGCACCGCATTTTGATGGAAGCTGACCATAAGCCCTCAATTGAACACGAACAGAGGTTGAATCCTAAAATGAAATAATTGGTTAAGAAGGAAATTCTGAAATTGTTCAAGATCGGCGTTATCTACCCTATCTCTGATAATAAGTGGGTTAGCCTGGTCCATGTTGTGCCTAAGAAAGAGGGGATGACGGTTGTGAAAAATGAGAACAATGAATTGATTCCAACTAGGACAGTCATAGGTTGGCACATGTGCATTAACTATATGAAGTTAAACAAGGCCACTTATAAGGACCATTTTCTCCTTCCCTTTATTGACCAAACGCTTCAGCAATTGGCTAAGAACTTATATTTTTGATATCTAGATGGATATTCAGGGTTTTTTTCCAAATCCTTATCCACCCTAGGGACCAAGAAAAGACTACATTTACATATCCATATAGGACATTTGCATATATGAGGATTTCATTTGGGTTATGCAATGCCCCCACCACCTTTTCATGTTGTATGATGGCTATTTTCTCTTATTTTATTAAGGACATTATGGAGTTATTCATGGATTATTTTTTTTTGTATGGAACATCTTTTGATGATTGCTTGCATAATTTTTCCAAAATACTGCAAAGATGTAAAGATATGAATTTGATTTTGAATTGGGAAATGCATCATTTTATGGTACAAGATGGGGCTGTCCTAGGGCACATTGTTTCTAACAAAGGCATTGAGGTTGACAAAACAAATATAGAGGAGTTTTCTTAGACATATTGATTTCTACTAGCAGTTCACTAAAAATTTTTTGAAAATTACAAAATCTTTCACCCAATTGCTTGTCAAGGATGTGCCTTTTCACTTTGATGAAGTGCATTTAAGTGGTTTTCCTAGGTTGAAAGAGACATTAGTTATAGCTCTGGTGATGCAAGCCCCGGATTAAGAGTTTCCTTTTGAGGTGATGTGCAATGCAAGTGATTTTACATTAGGAGTCATTCTTGGACAAAGAAAGAACAACAAGCCATGTGCTATCTACTATGAGAGCCAAACTCTTGATGAGGCTCAAGTGAAATATGCCACCACGGTCAAGGAGTTCTTAGAGGTTGTATTTGCCTTGGAAAAATTCTATTCATACTTGATCAATTCCAAGGTGATGATTTTCACCAATTATGCAGTATTGAAGCACTGATTGGAGAAGTCTGGGGTTAAGCCCCCCTTATTTGATGGGTTCTTGTTCTCCAAGAGTTTGATTTAGAATTCCAGATAAGGTCGGGCTAGAGAATGTAGTTACGGATCACTTATCCCGTTTGGGCCCCGCAGCTACTCCTCTTGAAATGCTCGCAATCAACAACTCCTTTCTGGATGACCACTTCCTTGCCATTTCGCACTAAGCCACTCTGTGGTATGTTGATTTGATGAACTATAAAGTATGTGAAGTGTTGCCTCCTAGTTGTCTCATCCACAAAAGAAAAAGTTCTTAACCAATGCTAAGTATTATGTGTGGGAGAAACCTCTACTCTACAAGCTATGTGGAGATGGTTTCTATCGAAGATGTTTACCGAAAGATGAGGGCTCTAATGTCCTTCACATTTCCATGGTTTAACTTATGGTGGACACTTTAGTCCAAATAAGACCAATGCTATAGTTCTTCAAGTGGGCTTCCATTGGCCCACTCTCTTCAAGAATGACAAGAAAATATGTGCTTATGTGCAATTGATGCCAACAAATGAGGAATATTTTAAGACGGAATGAGATGCCTCAAAGTGGGGTTCTTAAAGTGGAGCTCTTTTATGTTTGGGGAATTGAGTTCATGGGTCTGTTCCCTCCATCTCACAATAATCTCTACATCCTTGTGGAGGTCGACTGTGTCTCGAAATGGGTGGAAGCTATTGTCATTCCTACCAATGACTCCAAGGTTGTGATCATGTTTTTAAAGAAGCATATTTTTACAAGGTTTGGCACACCAAGGGCTCTCTTTAGTGACAAAGGTACTCATTTTTTCAGCAAGCTTTTGGAGTTTCTATCAAATAAGTATGGGGTTTCCCACAAGGTTGCTACACCTTATCGCCCTTAAACAAGTAGCCAACTTGAGTTCTCCAATCGTGAATTAAAGAGTATCTTAGAGAAGACAATTGATCGATCCCGCAAAGATTGGTCTTTGAAACTTGATGATGCTCTACAGGCGTATTGCACTGCCTATAAGGCTCCTCTAAGTACTACTCTATATCGGCTAGTGCTTGGAAACTCTTGTCATTTACGATAGAGTTGGAGTAAGAGGCGTTTTACGCTATTCAAATGATCAATTTTTGATCTTAAGACGGCTGGCGAGAAACAAATGTTGCAATTAAGTGAGCTTGATGAATTAAGGTTGAATGCATATAAGAGTTCCAAGATCTACAAAGAACGAGCCAAGAGATGGCATGACAAGCATGTTAGGACGTGGCGATTTGGGGAAGGTGACATGGTTCTATTGTTTAACTCCAAGTTAAGGTTATTTCCAAGCAAATTGAGATCATGGTAGTCGAGACCATTTCAAGTCACCAAAGTCTTTTATCATGGAGTGGTAAAGGTATGGAGTAAGTCCACCAGAGCATTCAAAGTAAATGGGTTACGGCTAAAACCTATTTTGTGGGGGAGCCCATCGAAAAGGCCGCTATCCATATACTTATCGATCTCGTGCATGCACAAGAAAGATGGTCGAGCTCTGGACCCTAAAAGAGCGCTTCTTGGGAGGTAAACAAAGTATTTTATTACCTTCTTTTCCTTTTTGATGTATATAGATTCTAGATTGTTATCATTATGTGACTGAGAAACAAAGAAAAAACAAGAAAAAAAAGAAAAAAAATAAGAGAAGAAAAAAAATGATGATAATTCAAGGACAGTAGTAGTGAGCTAGTCACCACCACAGTCCACAACTACTATTTACCACAATCTATGCTAGTGCTACCTTAAAAAAAACAGAAGGGGTCAAAAGGTTTGGAGAGTCAGAAAGCAGCCACCACTATGGGCGGTCCATGGTGACTACTGCGGGTTGCGGTCAAGGGTTTTGACAACGAGAACCCCCACCAACCCCGATTTACTTCTTCTTCCATT
The DNA here is from genome assembly GCA_017589665.1 of Selenicereus undatus. Classification (NCBI taxonomy): domain Eukaryota; kingdom Viridiplantae; phylum Streptophyta; class Magnoliopsida; order Caryophyllales; family Cactaceae; genus Selenicereus; species Selenicereus undatus. The sequence goes on from JACYFF010031959.1 coordinate 80,638,887, forward strand.
CGACCCTCTCTCTACCTCCCTTTTTCTCTCTCTAAAACCTCCATAACCATTCCCTTTATTCTTCTTCAATTTTTCACTCTACTAACTCGAAATCTCTCCATTTTCTTCTCATTTATCTTCCTTTTTCAAAATTTCCCTCTTTCTCACACCACTTTAACCATCTTCAACTCTCTCTAGCCACACCTTCATCTCTATCCAATCCCTTTCTCCATTACCGTCATCCACTACCTAAATCCCTTCTTTTCTTCACTCAAATTCATCCTTTTTTCACTCCATTACAAAAAAGCTCCTCCAAATCTATATTTTCTCTCTCCTCCATACTCCATAATCCTCCATTATTGAGGATTTCTCCAAGCCCTTCCACATGTCACTCAAATTTATTCCAAGATCTTCAATGACACCAAAAGAAAAAAGCTTAGGAGCAGCCCAAGGAGTGGGCACTTCCAGTCAAGCACCACAACAAGCCACAAGGACCTCCCAAACGTCTAACAATGGTTAGGCCCAAGGTAATGCTTCTTACCCACTTGGTTTAACTCATCCCGATCACATTGCTAGATATAATTGCATGTGTGGTAGAGTTGTTGTAGCTACTTATTATTATGATCCGGATTTGTTGAACTAATTAGGGTTATATATTAGGTGGTTGTTCATAAGGGGTGGAATGGGTTAATTTATTGAAATGAAATACCACAACTATAGAGACCCCACCCTTGAATTTTTCAATACCTTATATGTTGAGGTCGAAAGGGAGCCTTGGAGCAACGGTAAGGTTGTTTCCGTGTGACCAAAAGGTCACGGGTTCGAGCCGTGAAACCAGCCACTGACAAAGTCAGGTTAGGCTGCCTACAATTCACTCCTTGGGTGCGGCCCTTCCTTAGACCCTGCGTAAATGCGGGATGCTTGTGCACCGAGCTACCCTTATTTTTATATGTTGAGGTCACTAGAGGTCCTTAATGTCAAGAAAGATACATTTCCTTCTAGTTACAATGGATATCCAATGAATTAAACCTTAGTACCCTAGATGACATCTTTGGATGTCCCCTTAGTTTAGACTTGCCATAGCGTCAAGTCCCCCAAGAGTTTGACCCAAATGCTTTTTTTGAATGAAAAATTTGGGGGATTACAGGTACAATACTAGTACTTGTAGTGATAATTTTATTAGGAACTCTTATATCCGAGTGGCCCAACACATGTTGTCTTGTGGTCTCTTTGCTGGGGATGATAGTGTGAATATCCCTCGTTTGTTTGAGCTATGCTTTTTTCCATGTATGATGGATGGTGACCGAATTGACCCTGGTCTTTCTTGGTCGAACAATTATATAGTGCAGCTAAAAGTACTGTGGGTAGGATAGTAATGATGGTTCTCATCACCCTCATTGCTCGATCTTTAGGAGTTGAGTCTAACCTGGAGGATAGGGTTTCAAGGGCTGAGTGGCCGCTTTTGAGTTGATGAAATTTTGTAAGGTTAAGGTTAGCCAATTGTTTTAGATGTACCCGGGGAACCGGCATTTGCTACTTTCCAATCTAGAGGGGAATATATTACTTCACCGGGCTAACCTTGTATGATTGCTCGGTGATGCTGATGTTTTCCATCTTACCCCTCCTCCACCCTACCTCCTTATCATGGTAGCCTTAGTTCTTCCTCCTATCCTTCTTCATATGATTATGATGAGGTTCAAGCAAACCCTAGGTCCATTCAAGAGGAACGAGCCCATCCCTCACACTGATGAACTCTATGGGATGATTGCCTCCCAAAACCAATACTTTCAAGACTTTCGGGCCTGTCTTAAGACTTGGAGAGATTGATATATCTCTCAAGACCATCCCTCACACCCTCCTTTCCCTCCTCCTTTCTGAATATTTCTTGGTCATCCACCTTTCCTTTTATCCATCTGTGCTTGCATTGAGGACAATGCTCTGTCCAAGTATGGGGGTAACATTGAATAAAGGCATTTGATGTCTAGTTTGTTGAGCTCATGGATGTGTATATAGTGTACATGATTGCATTTAAAGTTGCATTTTAGGATTAACCTCATGTAGCTAAAGCATGTAGTTAGTGCATTTAGTTTCATTCTCGTAGTTTTGTATTTCTTATGCATTAGAAGCATAACATTTAGAGTAGTTTTGCATGTTAGGTTTAACTTCAAGTAGGACTACATTTAGGCAAAAAACACAAAGAAATGAAAAAAAAATTGAACTTAAATGAAAAAAACCTCTAATGATGAAATTCGTAGACTAGGTAGCCTTCTTTGGTTTGGTATGATCCTTTGATATGCCCAATTGTGAATAATAGTGATTGGAAATGAGTTATTGAAAAATGTGCTTCACGTTTTGACAATGTGTTGTATATGAATTGATTGCCATATGATTCTTTACATGATTGTTGGCATGTGAGTCCTACTGAGCTAGTTATGGCATTGTAAATGTCTCGTGAGACTTTAAGCTTTAAAAGACTAATTTATCAATTTTAGTGTCTTTGCCCTTTCTTGAGTGACTCTTCCTAGATATCATCTATCTAGAACTTACTTTGACTCTAATTCAATATCACACTTAGCATATGCTTTTAGACAAAATGATTAAGGCATTCTTTGAAGTTTGAGCCCCAAAAACCAAATAACCACATTGTTATGCATGATATGTCCCTTGCTAACCCCTTTGAGCTTTAACCCATGTTTATTGATGTGAGCCTTCATACACATCCCTTGGCCAAGCACATATTTTACCTTTTAGCTAAGACTAGAGAGTTTCACTTCATAATATTCTGATTAGGAGTTAGTTTGGAGTATTGAGATATTTCGTTGGTTTGATTTGGTCAATTGATAAAAAGATTTACTGTTTTTTGTTCATATGAGAGATCCCTTATTTTAATATTGGGGGGTTGTTCTAAAATGATTAGACAAGAGTTGAAAAAAAAAAGTTTGATGTTTATTTTCAAGGCCAATCTCTTTGTTGGAAAAGAAAAAGAAAAAAGAGAAAAAGAAACAAACGAAGAGAAAAAATAAAGGGAAAAAGGGTGAATAAGTGAACAAAAGGCTTTGGCTTCAATTTCAACTCTATTCTACTCGTTTACTTTGAATAAGGCGACTTGTTTGTTCATGTGAGTAGTGTTGGTCTAAGGAGTGTATTTCACAAGAATATTAAGAGAGCTTAGCTTTTAGTCTTTGGCTTTTAGCTCCTCATTCCTAAAAATATTTATTCCCCCCTACCTTTACTCATAGCTTCATTTCAACCCATATAAAGTCCTCATAATTGTCTAATGTGTGTTGCATACTAGTAAAGCTGAATTAGAGTCTTAGCAAGCTTATGGTAGATTTGAGTCTCTAGAATGAGACTTGGAGGAAGCTTACTACATCTTAAACACATGAGTAAAGAGTGCCACAAGACTAAAGTAAGGTTCTACTGGTTTTTTTAGCTCTATCTATTTCATGTGTTAATGTGATTGTTTGAAGATGATTTGGGTGATCGATTCAAACTTTGACATCGTAGTCTTTAAGGAACTTTCGAAAATCCCATTTCCCTATCTGATTGCTCATTGCTTTGGAGAATTTTTGGGCTAACTTTAGGTCAGTTTTATCTTTAAAGATGCTACTAATGCCTTTCCTGAGGAGGTTGTGAATAAATTATTTATCTTATATTTGCCTGGGGAAAAGCAATGGTTCAAGCATGAAGGGGTTTGATAAGTGCTGAGAATATGCATCATTTTTAGCGTCATTTGGCAACATTTCTTAGGGGATTGTGGCTGAGGTACTCCCAGCCCAATGCTCGTAGGGCAAAGATGAATAAAAGATCTCAGAGCTAGCAGCCACCACAGATGGCCGTGGTAAGATGAAAACTGCAAGCCCCTTTGGCTTCCTTTATTATGTCACTAAAAATACTCCAATTTATGTATTTTAAGGCATTCTCGGCTAAAAGAAAGGGCACCCACACTCATCCTATCACTCATTTTTCTCTTTAGTGTAGAGTTTTTTTAATCATTTTGGAGCAAAACGAGGATTGGAAGGAAGAAATTAGCAATTGGATGCTTGAAGATTGAAAGATCATTGAAGAACCTCCGTAGTTCCTAAGCATACTCTTCCTTTTTTTTTTCTTCTTGAACTCTTTATTAATTTGATTTAGATGATGTTTAATTTGAACATGAGTGAGTAGTTTACTTCCATCTAGGGATTATTTTTTTTTTGCCAAAACAATGATGTTGGATCCCTAATTATATCACTTGTGCTTAGTTTATCTTGCAATGATTCTATTCTATCTTATGATTGAATTGATGTGGTTATGTTTAGCCAAAATTTCTTGCACATGTATAAATAGTTGAATGAAATATCAAAAGGAGAAACTCACTATTGAACTAACAAGATTGAACCTGATTTGGTAATTTTTGAAAGAAAGTTGTATCTCAAGAGGAGAGATTCGTAATCAATATCTATAACCTAGACTAAAATAAGGACATTTGAAAGAATGGTAGTTGGATTAGTTTAGGCAATTCGGTTTATTTCGAGAGAAAATACTGAATTAAGTTAGATTGTATTCCTTTGAATCATCCAAATTAGAGAAAAGCACATGCCTAATTCAAGGGTTTAATTCTTTGCCAGGAAAATCATTTAATATAGTTAAACAACCCACTGAAAACTTGTTTCGCTTAGAATTTTTAGTAGGACAAAACTCAACACATTGCTTTGATCCCTGAGGACGATATTTAATCTAGACTACAACACCAGCGCGCTTGCAGTGCTTGTCAGGCCCTCTTAAGGTCATCTTCTACTTGAGGCAGTCTATTTAGGCATGATATTTTGATACTCAATCCATACCCAAGATCACATCAAAGTCAGTCAACTCAAAGTGGCATATGTCAACTATGAATTCTTGGCAACTATTAGGATATGACACTATCTAAACAACCTTGCACACCACACGGAGTTTCTTGTAGGTGTAGTAATAGATATAACTAGTGATCTAATGGAAGGAGCTAACTTTAACATATCAACAGTACCAAATGCAATAAAAGAATGGCTAGCAATAGAATCAAACAAAATAGTTATTGGGTAAGAGTGGATAAAGAACGTGCCCATAACCACATCAGCAGTGTCCTCTGCTTCTTCCCTCTTCATTATGTAAACTCTGCCTCCCATGTCATGAGGCAGTGGGTTTGGTAGTCGTTGTTAGCCCTACAGGAGTGGTTGAGCTAGGTTTAAAGGGTTCTCCTGAGGCTGCTCCTAGTCCTGGTTGGGAGGCTAGGCTCCATCTCAGTTTTGAGTCCTCTGATCATTTACCGGTGGTGGTAGAGAAAAATGCCCCACTTGGTACTAAGACTCCCATATTTGAAGCAACCCATTCTTGAGTGGCCTTATAGTTATTGGCATAGTGGTCGAGCTTCCCGCATGCCTGATATATGACTCCTTGGTAGTAACTACCTATCTACTGTCTTGTGGGCCAACTTGGTATGCCTCTTGTACTAGGTTGTTAGTTTCAGTGATCCTATGTTTCCCTTTCCTCTTATCCGCTTGCTTATTGAAGAAGACCTCCCTTTCACTATGAGCCCACTCCATATTGATGGTAGTGTCATACATCTCGTGGTAAGAGTTGTATGTACATATAGACACAGTGACCTTCTACTTATGGTTTAATTCAGACTCAATCTGGTTCATTTTAAGGGATTCATTTGCCACCTAGGTTGGAGCAAAGTGGGACAGCTCTATGAACCTAAAAGCATATTGTAGAACACTCATCTTTCTTTACTCTAATTCAAGGAACTCTTTTTCCCTTGCCTTCTTGAGGGACATAGGGTAGAAGAGATACTTAATGAGCTCCTTGAATTGTGTCCACCCAAATATTGGCTCATTTAGCATCTCTTTTACAGTGGCTCACCATAAGTTAACTTTGCCTTTGAGGTAAAACCCTATGAATCACACTCTTCATTTATTGCGGCACTGAAGCATCAAACAGTTTCTCCCTTTGTTAGATCCACTGCTTAAAAGCTTGAGGGTCAACTATCGTGTCGTAGGTAGGTGGGTGGAGATTGATAAACTTCTAAACAAATTAGAGTTGTCATCCTCATCCTTGTTTTCCTTCTTCTCACTCATCTTACGTAGCTGCTCGCCCTGGTTCTCTAACAGCTAGATGAGCAGAAGGTTGATAAGGTCGGCCTTGGTAGGTGTAAGGTTCTCCGCCTTAATGATAAGGGGCCTTCATTTCTAGGACAAAGGGCCTCTAGACACGTCCTCAGGCCAACCATCATAGAGATATCCCCATGGCAGCGAGATTCCCCGTTGTTTTTAGACATCTTCAAGAAAAAAAATTTAGATTTAAGCTCTAACTTTATGATTTTTCTTAATTCCAGCCTAAAAGTTCTCCATGATCATATAAGAAATTTTTTAAGCATGCTAATATTTTTAACATTTGCCTAGTTTCCCTACTTACAACAATTCATAACACTTGGCCTTCGGCTCATAGGCTTACATGTATTGGAAAAATAAACCACATCGCACACACCAGGCTGAGACTAGTCCAGATGCACAACCAAATAGCTTAATGCCATCCATTTATCCATAAATCCAGATTTCGTGCACTACTTGCCAAGTTTATAGAAAAACGAATAGAATCTCATCAATACTCATAACAATAAGAAAGTTCATAATTAAAGTTCTCTCCTAAACCGAGGTTATTAAAGAAATATTTCAAACCAAATCAGCAAACAATTCAGGCTAAGTTTACAAAGCAAATTCCTACCCTAAAAGTAAGAAGCCCTACGACGCTTTGTCCTAGCATTGGAATGTGAGGTAGGTACAGCAATGTTGGTTCTCTTGTAGTTTGCACTTCTTCAAACTCTTCTTCCTTGGGGTCAGACTCCTCAATGGGCTATACTTCCTTAGGTTCTTACTCTCCCGAAGGATCCTCCCCTTCAGAGTTAGAATCCCTTTTAGGTTCCTCCCCCTATTCTTCATCAGACTCATTTAGAGGATCAGAGTCATCCTCCATAGGGTCACTTGCATAACTATGCTAAACCTAATTCCCCACTTTCTGATTGGGTTCATTATCTAAACTATCTTAATTGACCTCGATAGGGTTGCCCTCAGAGTCACCAACCGCATTCCCATGCAGTGGTGGCTCTTCTTCTTCCTCTACAACATTTTCCTCCTTAGCAGGGGTGTCTTCAGCTTCATCCTCGCTTAAAAGAGGTAGTTGGTCCTTTTTTGATAACTCCAATGGCTCCAATAACTCATCACTAGGCCTTCATTGTACTAGGTATTGAATTAACTCATCAAAGTCCATGATAGGCCATTGACGATCAGACTCATAGCATCTAACTCAGTTATCAAGAAGGATCGCTAAGGAGAAGGAGCTCATCATGTCGATAGTGTCATACACGGTTCTCCCATAGTGTCATAAGGAAGTAAATCACCTTGTTCTCTTCGAGTACCGTTTAAGTGATGGTTGATAGCCTCCCAAATCTGAATATCGTGCCCCAAAATGGAGTGTTCTGAAAGCCTGGTCAGCCTCTGGTGAAAACAAAGTGTGTCATAACTTACAGTGTTGCAAACCGTTCATCCTCTTACAAAACACACAAGGAACTCATCGGTGCCTTGTGCAACCTAAAAGAACATGCAACCCTATTATCTAAACCCATGCTCACGCTCCAATAAATTCCTACATCTAACAATATTAAACTTTTCCTTACGGTGTAGTACCCAAAGGGAGCCACTATGCTGAACCTAAAGCTTTGATACCACTTTGTGACACCTCAAAAATTCTAAATTATTTTTATTCTAATCTTTAGCCTATTTAATACAACAAAAGATAACCTAGAGGGCATCATTGTTGTCTCTTCTAATGAAATACAACGCAAAAGGATAATGTATTGAAATAAGTAAACTCACAATCCAAGTCAATGGCTAAACGTCAAAGGTTGACATAGTCGGCTACAAGTTCGATATAAATCCATGCTAATGAAAAGTTTAACTAAAACTATCATACAGAATCACGCATATCCCATCCCGTGCAGCACCCTAGTACTTGAAAACAAATTAGTTCGGAAAAGTGAGATGAAACTTAATAATGCCTACCCCTAATAGTAATATGCTTACTTAAATTCATTTTAAACATTTAAGGTGAGATAAAAATATTCAAACAGTTCAAAATAATATTGGCTCCTCACCAACTCAAGATCTTTGAACTTCCAATTCTTAACAATTATTCAAAACCATAAATATACTTCAGTTAATGGTGAGCGACCCCAGCAGAGGATCTTATGGGTTACCAGAATCCGAACAACCTTATGCGTTACTAGAACTCAAACAACCTTATGGGTTCCTAGAACCCGAACTCTATTGTGTTGTAAAAAAAAAGGTGCAAAGGGGTTGTTTTCAAGGGCTCTATGAAGCTTGGATTAGGAAATTCTTTTGACAAGGAAATGTTAGTTGTTTTTGGGACCGACACTCTCTTGGGGGATAAGTGTTAATTTTGCTAGAATTTATAATCTAAAAGTGATTATGATGTGTGAAAATGGATTTACAAGATTCATTCCTGCATTCAACATCATTTCTAAAAAATGTCTTACCCAAACTATTTGATTTTGTGAAACGGTATGGGTCAATTGCAGGTTTCAAAGGCTTCAGATTTAACAGGACAAAAACTAAGGTCTTTCACCATCTAAGGGCTTAAAAAAAATCTTCTAGTTCTTAAAGGAAATATTGCTTCCTTCAAAATTCCAGTATGAACTTTTCATAAAGCTAGGGGGTTCATGAAATTATTTGAAACTTAAGAGGTTCTAACTGTTGGTGGGAAGAATTACTAAACTTGTTACTGAACTAAATCTCATAGTGGGACAAAGCTATTAATTTTCAACGGTTTTTAACTTATACACTTTTTGATCAGGTTTGAATGATCCTCCATAAACAAAATTTACATGCACAGAAGAAGGGCTTCGTAATATTTTGGTAACTTCCATAAACTCCTTCTACTCTTATCCAAAATTTGAGTGCTGACTTGTTCCTTTGAAACATCACTCAATATTTAATTTTAATTATTCTGAGGATTTTGAATTCCCAAAGTTTACACAAAGTTATATATGGCATAATCATATAACTTTTGGATTTTGGCTTAAACCATTCCTTTCATTTAAGATAACTTTCGAGCCTTGTTTTTGGCAAATACCTTGGTTGTCTAAAATCTTACGACAGGGATTTGGTGTAGTATTGGTCTTACTATGGGTGAACTTTGTAAATTTTTAATGTAAAATCCACCTTGTTTAATCAAACGAAGTTCTCAAGCATTCCGAGTCCAAAGTGTACTTAACTATGTGATTGTAAAATAGTGATTGGTTGAAGATTATAATTCCATAAGATGAATTTATGAGATTATATAAGTTTATGAGCTGATATGTATTTTTCATACAAGAAACCATATATGTGTACAAATAGTTATGTTTATGTGTTCATAGAGGAGCTACTCTAGGAAATTTAAGCTTAAGTCTGAGACCCAGGGATGGTGGCTTAGGGTCCTACCTGGTATAAGTTAAGTTACGGTAAGACGGCTCACGAATGGTTGTTTGATTCCCACCGAAAGTCCTAATACATAAGTTATGTCTTAGTGTAGTATGATGTCTGTCCGGATAGGCACATGTTGCTGCTCGAGTTGGATCGACTTGGGATGCCAGGAACAAGGCATCCCTAAGAATCTAGACTCCTCACTTATATGATTAAATTGTTATTATGATTTTTAGTAAACGACGCTTATATTTAAAACCCTTTTATGATATATTTTGAGCTTACATAAATTTATTATGGTAGGTTGATGTATTATGGCTTCTTCTGAAATTTAAGCTCTTCATATGACTACTCTTTCTCTTGCATTATAGTTGAATATGTTTAATTATGTGAAAGTTTTTAACCAAAATGAATTACAAAATTTTTCGTAAACTATTATGTACTTTGAGCAATGCTTTTGGGAGAGGGTTTATTCACCGAGCAGTGATTGCGCATCCCCATTATTTTCCCCTTTTTCCTCGGATCAAGAGAAGTGATCCAAACTTGTCACTAGCAAGTGGAGCCTAACAGGAACTATGTGTGTGATTGGATTGCGGATTTGCTTCTTTTTGGTCATGACCTGGTTATGTAATCTTTTTGCTCTTGTATGGAAGGTTATGAAATGTTTGTCTTTTAGAAGACTTATATGAACTTATAAAAACTCTGTACACTGATCTTGCATTGTAAAGGCCCAGTTTTGTATAAGTGGTACGTATATTATGTAAACCTCTTACTTTTTAATATTAAGAGCAAGTCAAGTGGGACTCATCTTTGAATGGTTACAACCCCAGCAAATGATATGGGATTTTATTTCTTTAAGTTATGTTTTAAACATATTTAAGTAGATTGCCTTAGCAGTTGTCTCTAGGGGAAGTTGCGGTGTGTAACATAACCCAATTAAACAGGGATATTACAGAATGCTTACAAGATAGAGTTTCCTTGAGACAAGAATATATCCACCACCTTTATTGTTTGGGATATTACACCTTACACTAAGGATGAGGTTGAATACAATGAAGATTTGAGGGTAAATCCTCCTCAAGATTGATGTTCTGAGCAAGCTACGAGGTTGAACGTACTCCTCCAAACTAAAGTTATAATTCAAGTAGGAACAATGATGATTCTTAGAGATCGGCTCAAGGACTTGGTCCCACAAGATCATTGTTCCTAACTAAGCCTAGAAACATGGCAAGGCAATCAGTAGCCTTAAATAAGGAGCTTAGTTATTTTTCCCTTCATAGCTACTTCTTTTTATTTTCCAAATTCTGACCAAAATCTTTTCCTAATTTTTAGCTTAGTTCTAAATGGTAAAATGGGCTCTAATTTTAGAAAACTACAATAGATGGATAGGCCAAAATGTCTATTTTCCTTAAACTATGGCTCACTTTCATTTTCTAAGTATCGAGAGAGTTATCAATTTTAAACCGAGCAAGGGTCATTATAGGTTTGGATGTGCACGATTTTGAACATGAGCCTTAATAGCGTCATCAAATGGGTGATCTAGGAGTTAACCTTTTATGGTTGGTGGTTCACAACTCTAGCAAATTTTTCCTTTGAATATCTCTCCCAAATTCCTCTATTTGGGATGGTGGAGGATGCCAACAAGTAAGTACAAGTGCAACAAATTTCTAGTCTTGCATTTATATCTAGTGGTCCCCCTTTTCCTTTGTTTAACTGTATAACTACTAGGATTTCATTAGTTATTTTCCTTATAGATGTTGATACAAATCTTGAAGATGAGGGTACTCACTATATAATGACTTGATTCCTTTTATTATTTTTAGATTTGGAATATTGAATGAAAAAGGCTTGTTGCTTATTATCTCTCTTCAAAAATCTCATTTTCTTTATCTTTCTTGGAAAGTGGTGATTTTAAGTCTCCCTCTTAGTTTAATCTTTGATGCTTAGGCTTTATAAGGCTGAATAGTGGGTTGATCTTATTTTAGTTGTGCTTATTTTTATAAGTTCTTAGATGGCTGTGGCGGGATAGGATTAGAATCTTAGATGGCTGAGTAGCGTCTCTGTAGTTGTTTGCAAGTGCTGGTAGGGGTCTGTTGTGTTCGTATGCAGGTTGTGCCTTTTTTGGAGTGACGACAGATGCTTAACCTGGAATGTTGAGGTACGTTCTTTCAGCTTTCTTTCAGTTTCAGCTTATTTAACACTGTTTTGTCCTCTTCGTATGCTTTGCAAGCGCTTGCCTCTATTAAACTTTTTCTCAAAACTTTTTATCAAAACCTTTTCGTGGGTCTTCTGGAATCAACCTCTCTATGGGTAGGAATACCGGTAGAGGTAAGGTTGCCTACAGTTAGATCTCCCCAGACCCCGTGAAAGCGGGACCCACACTGGGAGGTATTGTTGTTGTTGTTGTTGTTGTTATTTTTATAAGTTCTTCATTTTCCAAGTGCCACTCTTATGGGTTGCTGTTCATCCGCATCATTTTGAGAATCATTATCAAGATTAAAGCTTTTATTTGGCCAAATGTATTCTCTCATGATTTAAAATGGTACATTGGTATATTAAGAAAATACATTCTAATAAGTGTTTCTTAATGACTTTTATATATGATCATAGTGAGGAAAAATGGAAGAGAAATCTTTGTAACCATCTGAGATCATAAGCCTTAGTAATTAGTGTGCCTTCGTGTGTAGTAGGTGATATTCATGTTGTACTCTCTAAACAGGATAGGTTTAGGGGTATTTGATTACTTACATTGAAATCAGAGAATTCAAGGAAGAAATGACTAACTATGAGGCTTTTTTCTCATGGTCTAACAGACATGAGGAATGGGTTAAGGTATCTTTAAGAATTAGTAGGGTCCTCCACGATATTGATTGGTTATTAAAGTTTGAGATTATTTACCTGAGAGTTGATTTGATCATTGTTCATTACAGTTCAAGTTTAGTTTTCGTTAGAATTCAAGGCTCACAAGGACACAAGAGGGGGGGTGAGTTGTGTCTTTCAATTTTTTTCGCCTTGCTTATGAACACTCATGAGAACTGGTTGGAGAGGTGTTTGCTATGAGGCAAAAACAAAACAGAATGCGGAAATAAAGAAGACACAATATTTTTACGTGGAAAACCACATCTTACTCAATTGAGGTGTAAAAACCATGACCTACCTCAGCAGGATTTCAGCAAAGACTTTCACTAACACTGGCCAAACTCGTTACACTTTGGAACACTCGTGACTATGTCACCCACGTAACTTAGTCCCCCCCAAGACCCTTGTTACATACACATGTAACTAGTCTCCACCTGAGAGCTAGTCACCCAACACGTCCAAAGTCTCTCAAGACTTGGACAGACTCTAAACTTTACTGATGACAGAAAACAATAGAAAAAAGAAACACCTTACGTTAAATGCTTCTAACCAAGCTTAATGTAAGGTACAATTACAATCCCTATTATGCCTATAGAAACAACTCAATTCAACACACACTTTGAAGGTTTTTCACTCAGAAAATAAGCTCATAGAAACTCAATTTTTGCCCTGAAAAACCGTGACGATAGTATTGAGAGGTGAGAGATTTTATACCCACAAAAAGGTATTTGATTTTTGTAATAACTCCCAAAAATATTCAGCAGCTAATAGGAATTAAATTTCTCAACAATACCTTTTTAGGAAATCATATCTTAAAAGATAAGATAGAATCTTTTGAAAATATCTTTTAAGGAGACCCAAAGTTATTCAGGAAAGAACGCTTTCCTGGACACAACGTTATCAGAAAAGCAATCCTAAATACTGTAGGAATTTTGTAATTTGAAAATCTTAAAACTCGAGTTGTATATGTTGCCCTCAGAACGCCGCAGACTTGATTGTTCACCCTGTTCTGAGCAGTGTTCTGAGTGGCATGAAAAATTCCTTCAAGGTGAGTGTCAAGTCAAGTTCTTCTAATTGGCATATTAACAAGAATCTATACGAATACCATCAGTGATTAAACTAAGACTCTAAGACTCCTGTACTTTGTTGATGTTGTGCACATATTCCACTTTTGATGTTCCAAGCTCCTTTGACCTGATCTCCAGGGTGTTTGCAACCTGAACTCAAACATGCAATTCTTCAAACCATTCCACAAGGTGTTTGGAATGTATCTTAACACACAATTCTAGCACACAGCTCAAGCATAGAATAATAGCATTTTGACTTGGTACATTTAGGTTGTTATCATCAGAACCTTACACATGATTGGTTTAACAAATTCCCCCTCTTTGATGATGACAAACCAAATGACCATTAAAAAATGAGACAGGGCAAAGGGCAAAATATTAGTGCCAAGATAGTTCAAGAAGCAAATTCACATAAGAGAGAATAATGAGAATAGGAAAATAAGAAGTCGGCTTAAAATAAGCAGCTTTAATCAAAACATGATCATACTCATCTTCCCCCTTTTGACATCATCGAAAAGGTGTAGCAGGCCACATGTATGAATTCGGAGGGGATGCACCCACCACCACAGGTAATGAGGAAAAATAACAACGATACAGTCAAGTATATGGTGTATAATGATATTGGTCATCCCAGTTACGCACAACACACAATAGCAAAGGCAAGCAATGGCATGGCATAACCAAACCAAAATAAAAACAGAGATAACCATTGTCAATCACATACAGAATTAAGATTAACCAAACAAAAAAGTGAACAGTGTTGATCGGAACAGGGCAAAGAACAGAGATGAATTAGGGAGAAGAGGAGGATGGAGCAAGTTTACCCGTGAGGGCAGAGAGGGCATGAAGAATATCCTCATGGCGTTGCGCATTGAAGGCCTTTTCTTCAGTCAGTGCTTGCTTCACTTCAGCAATCTCCTCCTTCAGATGGAGCTGGTCCTGGATGAGAGTCGCAACCGTGGTAGTGCTAGACGACGCTGCCGTACTAGAAACAGGACGGGGACCAAGGCCAAAAGGCGTTTTGGGTCCTTGTTCTAACACGGTTCCATCACTCTTCTTAATCTAGAACCCACACCCAAGTAAAGTATTGCTCCCTATTTCATCGGTTACCTGAAAGCCCATACTCTTTTGCAAAGGGATCCCCAGAGTCTCAAACACCAAAGTCAAAAGAAAGCCATAGCATAGATCATGGCTTCGGGAAGTGTTGGCAATCCGTCCAATGTGACTAATCACGATACCAGGCAAAGTAATTGGCTCTCCCCGATCGAGCAGGTCAGTAAGGTACATGTCCATAGGGTCCGTAAGATTGCGTCGCTGCCCCGAGGATTCACATTCGTAATGACAAACCAGAATAATAGCCGATGTAAAGGCTGTATTTCCCCCTTTCTTACAGACCGGGGTTCACTTAGGTCAGGTTGTTAAGCGAGTTTTCTGATGAGATCCAACAGTTGGTCATTGCTCAGCACAGTTTTATCCTCCCTTACATACACATCAAACCCTTTAGAGGGTACCCCAAGCCAAGCTCCCAGATTATCGGCATCAATACAAAGATATCGACCGAGAACAGAACTAGTCACTATCCCATTAGTGACCTCACAATTGGCATAAAATTAATTCAGGTACTAAGCAGCCCCTCTTAGTATTGATAAATGTATCCAGCCAACCCTGTGCTCTCAATTTGTCCAAGAACACCTCTAAGCCCTATTCTTGGAAGTATAAAACCTTCATTATCTTCCCTCACACCACGGCTTTCTGTAAGAAATCTCTAGACCTTTCCCCCTGGGTCATTGATTTTCTTGATTTCTTTTTCGAGGGTTCCTCACTTCTTTCACCCAAGTCAGACCCCTGTTCTAGAGAACCCCGTTTCGGGTCACGTTTCTTCGAGGACACAGTTGGGGAAGGCGTTTGGGAGGCTACTTTCACAGGTGGTTTGGACACTGTTTTGGGAGTGGATTTAGGCTTCTTTGAAGGTCTATCAACCTTGTCTTCGGGTAGGTCTAGTGGGATGGTAGGACCCATACTCCGAGTACGAGGCCGACGCAGAGTAGTGGTGTGAGATACAATGGATGTTGTGGTGGTCTTGACTCTACGTTGAGTGGACGGTTTGGTTGCCATTTGAGAGGTGGATGTTGGGGTTGGTTTCATGGTTCGTGTGAACCGTAGAGGAGATTCATCTTCCTCAGCCCAATCCTCCGCAGTCTCAATTCTCCACTTTTCTCATGGAATTTTGGCTCGGTCATATGGGGTTCATACAACACTAAATCCCATCCCAAAACTGACCTAACAAGGAGTATGGCCTCAAGTTCAATTCCTACAGGCCTCAAATCAACACTTTTCAGAAATTGAAAGATAAAGGGAGAAATACCATAAGTGGGCACAGGGGTATCTGTCGCCGGTGATGTTGGTGGCACCTTGAGTATGTCTAGTAATTGTCCTTCCCTTTTTCTTGATTTCTTGGCTTAAAGTTAGCGTGGGTGACGTGGCTTGCGACTAGAGGATGTGCCGTTGCCATGGGTGTGTGCCATTTGAAGAGCTAGTGGAGGAGGAGGTATAGGGTTTAGTGGGTTGCAGGAGGAAGAGAAAGGTCGGGTTCTTGAGGAAAAGAGGGAAGGTGGTTGGGGAAATGGAAAGTGGTTTGAAAAGAGTTAACCACAAATATCAAAAAGAATCCTCCCCTTCTTTTTCGATCGCCGAATTTAGAGAGAGAGAGAAGGAATTTGCATGCCAAGGAATCATTACACCTTAGGAAAAGCTGCAGTTTTTGAGGAGGTGTAATGAGGAAAAAATCCAATTTCCAACACAAGGATGTGGTAACTTGATTAACATATGATACAACCAGTGGTCCAACCTGTTCTTGGCGCCTGTTCTGACTGCCATATATTAGGTATCAAATGACAGTAAGGGTAATATCATTAGACTTCAACAACTGTCAGCATGTCACATTCCACACATTTGCTAATAACAGCACAGAAAATTGAATGCATCCATTGAATCAATTTATTTGGTCTCAAAACCTTACTAATCAATCATTGGGAGTTGATGAAGTACTCACACGTTCTCTTAATCATACCTAATTCAAGTCTATTCCTTTCAAACTGTTCTATACTCAGTGCATTGGTAAAAATATCAGCAATTTGTTTGTCAGTGGCACAAAAATTCATTGAAACCAAGCCCTTTTCTACATTGTTTCTTAAAAAGTGATGACGAACGTCAATATGCTTAGTCCTTTTATGTTGACACGGGTTCTTGGCAATGTTAATTACACTTGTGTTACCACAGAATAAGGGAATGCATCTCGTATCAACACCAAAGTCCTTGAGTTGTTGTCGTATCCACATCAATTGAACACAACAAGAAGCAGCCGCTACATACTCAGCTTCGGCTGTGGACATGGCAACTTAGTGCTGTTTCTTTGTAGACCAAGAGACCAAACAGAGTCCAAGAAAAGTAGCCATACCTGAGGTGCTTTTTCTATCAACTAGAAATCCAACATAATCAGCATTAGCATATCCAATGAGGTCAAAGTTGCATCCTCGTGGATACCATAGTGCCAGATCCGATGTGTGCTTCAAATATCTAAAAATTCTTTTTACAGCTTTTAAATGTGTTTCTTTTCGATTTGACTGAAAACGAGCACACAAACCAACACTGAAAACAATGTCAAACCTACTGGCGGTTAGGTATAGGAGTGATCATATCATGCCCCTGCATGATTTCTCATTGACTGAAGAACTTCCATCATCCATCACCCATCACCAACCTGGTTGAAGGAGAGATGGGAGTGTCCATGGGCTTAGCCGATTCCATCCCAAATCGCTTAAGTAGTTCTTTAACATATTTTTGCCGATGTATCATAGTTCCGCTTGCAGTTTGCTTAATTTGCAAGTCTAAGAAAAAATTAAGCTCGCCCATCATGCTCATTTCAAACTCACTCCCCATAAAATTTGAAAATTCATCACATAAATCATTGTTGGTTGCACCGAATCTAATGTCATCGACATATACTTATACAATCAACAAATGTTCCCCTTCAGATTTGAGAAACAAGGTGTTATCTACCTTACCCCTTTGAAAGTCATTATCAATTAAAAAACTTGACAATCGTTCATACCAAGCTCTAGGGGCTTGTTTTAGACCATAAAGTGCTTTGTCAAGTTTGAAGACATGGTTTGGAAAATCATGACTTTCAAAACCAGGGGGTTGTTTTACATATACCTCTTCGTTAAGATATCCATTGAGAAATACACTTTTGACATCCATTTGGTACAACTTGATCTCCATGTGGGCTGCAAAGGCTACCAAGATACGAATAGCCTTTATCCTTGTTATAGGTACAAATGTTTCCTTATAACCAATCCCTTCTTCTTGATTGTACCCTTGGTCCACCAGCCTGGCCTTGTTCCGAGTGACGGTTTCAAACTCATCAAGCTTGTTTTTGAACACCCACTTAGTTCCAATTATTGATTTGTCCTTAGGCTGTGGTTCAAAGTGCCAAACCTTGTTCCTTTCAAACTGATGAAGTTCCTCTTGCATGGTTATAACCCAGTCAGAATCTGCAAGGGCTACATGAACATTCTTAGGCTCAATGTTAGATAAAAAGGCATAAAAGGCACAAAAAATTCTGAGCTTGGATCTAGTTTGCACCCTTGTATTAATATCATATATAACTTGACCAAGGGGTGTGAGCTCTGGTGCTTCCAGGGTCGTGAAATAAAGGGATCCACAAATCCTCTTTTCACTCTCTCATGGCGTCTTGAAGAAACAGGTTCGGGATCAGGTTTGAGGTTTGTTCCCTTATCTATTTGAGAGAGCCGGGGTTGAGTGGGCTGGTTTCGATCCATATCAGGATCAGCAGAGCTTCCCCTTGATTGGTCTATTTCCTGCCCACTTTCCTTACCATTAGCTTCAGGAAGTGGTTCACTTTCAAGCACCTTACCATTGTCTTTTCTTGCAAGTCCAATATTAAAATCTTCATCCTGTACATTATTCTCAACCAAGGAGTTAGTTTCATCAAATAATACATGTACACTCTCCTCAACACATAGAGTCTTTTTGTTGAACACTTTGTAAGCTTTACTATGTGAACAATATCATAAGAAAATTGCCTCATCACTCCTAGGGTCAAAATTTTCCAAGGATTCCTTCCCATTATTGTGCACATAACATTTGCAACCAAAGACTCTTAGGTGCATAATATTGGGTTTTCGCCCTTTGAGAAGTTCATAAGGAGTCTTATTAAGAAGAGGTCTGATCATGCATCTATTAATAATGTAACAGGCTATGTTCAATGCGTCTGCCCAAAGATTTCTAGGAAGACGACTAGCAACAAGTGTAGTTCTAGTCATGTCTTCTAGAGTACGATTTTTTCATTCTACCACCCTGTTCTATTGGGGTGTTCTTGGGGCCGAAAAACTATGATCAATACCATGTTCATTGCAATAGTCAATAAAGCTTGAATTTTCAAATTCCTTTCCATGATCAGACCTAAGACTTATCAATGAGTGTCCTACTCTCTTTTCAGTTTTCTTAAGAAATACAACAAACTTTTCAAAAGATTCATCTTTAGAAGCTAAAAATAAGGTCCAAGTGAAACGAGAGTAATCATCCACTATGACAAACACATACCTCTTCCCGCCCCTACTTGTGATCCTCATGGGTCTGCACAAATCAACATGTAATAGCTCAAGGGGTCGGGAAGTGCTAACATACTTCTTTGACTTGAATGAAATTCCAGTTTGCCTTCCTTTGACACAAGCATCGCATACCTTGTCATTATTTTACTTGATGGAAGGTAAGCCAACAACTAGATCTTTAGAAACAAGTTTGTTTAGCACGGAAAGACTAGCGTGACCTAGCCTCTTGTGCCAGAGCATAACATCATCATCAAGAACACCTAAGCAAGTCAAATGATTTTGGGGAAGTGCAAGAACACATGCTTTATGAACAATGTTGTGTTGCCTCCCTCTCAACACAACCTCTCCAGATTTGATGTTGGTAATCAAACATTGATCTGAAGTGAATCCAACATGATTACCTTTGTCACATAATTAGGACACACTTAGCAGATTATGTTGTAACCCATCTACTAGGTATATATTATCAATTGAGTGAGAAAGTGATTTACCTATCTTACCTACACCAACAATTGTCCCAGACTTGCCGTTTCCAAATGCCACTCTGCCCCAATCAAAAGCTGTAAGTGAGAGGAAATTTGATTTATCTCCAGTCATATGCATTGAGCAACCACTATCCAAATACCATAATCAGTTGCCTCTTCTCACTTTAGCCTATAAAACAACTAAGTGTTAGTCTTGGGAACCCAAATCCACTTGGGTCCCATCCTTTTCTTTGACATGAAACTTAGTTCATCTTTTCTAATCCATATTTGTTTAACATACAATGAGCTTCTGTCTATGGCCCTTTTTATCAAGGAGCAAGCATAACGATAATAACCAGTTTTTCCACAATGAAAATAGATTATATTTTCTGGCAAACCAACATATTTCCTATCGACTGGCTTAGTAACACGTCCATTCACAAAACCTAAACCCTTTCTGTTTCGGTTATGGTGAATATTTAGCCATTTCAATGCTTCTGAAAAACTGTTCTAGCGCCTGTTTTCACTAAGGTCAGTTTCAGCTTTTCGCATTTTTTCAAGAAGCTGTTTATTTTCACTTATCTGGGATTCTAGATTAAGCTTTAGATTTAAGGACTCACTTTCCAGTCTTGAGATATTAGTGTTGAACACTTCCTCTCTCTTGTTCATAAGATTTCTAAGGGTGTCTAGTTGATTACATAAAACAAGAACGTTTTCATCAATTTTGAGTTTTTCACAAGTGAGAACCTCATTCATATGGCCAAGCTCTTGCTTCTTTCTTTCCAGTCTTTTAACATCCTTTTCTAATCAGGTAGTTTTAAGCATGCAATTTTCAGAATTTCCTATCTCACATTCCTTAATCAATGTAAAAACTAATTTTTCAAGTTTCCACTTGCTAAGATTACATACTTCACCACAAAAAAAGTGACTTATTGCAACAGATTTCTAGCGACAAATAAATTTTCTGTTGGTAGAAAGTATATAATAGCAACAGATAAGAAAATATGATGGTATTACTTAAGGAGAGCCTGTGCGGGTGAAATACAAAAACATATTAACAGCAGATCAAACTACATCTGTTGGTATTAATCTAATAATGCCCGCAAAAAATTTACAAACAGTAACATCTGTTGCTAATAGTGCTTTGATTTTTTATTTGCATATATATCCCACTTTGCAACATATATAGTGAAAAGTAAAATAATAATTCAATTAAACAAAAAATGTGGGGGGCAGTTTCCAAACGCACTTAAGTCGCTTGGTGTTATTTCAATGAAGAAAATGGGAAGGACTACCTATGTGGATGTACCGCCGACCATCAATGAGCCTTGGGGACACAACTACTCTGATCGACCCTTTGGCAGGGAAGGAGGATAGGAACTGATAGCTCGGAAGTCAGTAGTCTCCTCATCTGGTTCTGTCTCTCTCTTTCTCTCTACTACATCGCTCAGCAACATATTTTCGCAGAAGGTATGTGCTCTAATATCCCTCAATTTAATTGGCCAATATCAAATTTAATTAATTCACCAAAACCTAATTCTTTCACTTTTCTCAGACTTAATCACCGTCCATGCTACCATAGCTCTTCAATTGAACGTCGTCCGCTACTGGGTTGTCTTGTTCTCTTCTCTCTCCTCTAGGATTCAAGGAGAAATCTAATTGTTTATAACGGATTTTGTGACTTGTGCACTTTATGTCTCTTTTCTTCGATTTTTATTGTCATTGTTTGATTAATTTTGAATTGTTTGGGTTATAAAAGTAATTAGGGTTTAATAATGTGCAAATTTGATTTGTGCACCAATTTGTTCCATTTTCCAGCTCAATTTGTACAAATGACAGTGGACAATAAAAATAAAGGGTCCAAAAAGGATTTTGAATAGACTTTCTCAAATCAAAGGTTTGGCCAGAGGCCCTTATTCATAAAACCCCAAACTCCAATGTCTCTGCTCCTCAGGTATCGAAACCCCCCATCAGCCAAGGAAAAAACATCTCCAATATGGGTGTCGTGGGCTAGTCATTCAATGAGAGTAAGCCATCTGATATATTAAATCTATCCCTATGGCAACCTTGTTCATATTTTAGGGTTTTGATGGATTGATGTGGGTATTCGAAAGTATTGATTGATTTTGGTTATGGAGTCATTTCCTTTGGAAGAATGCCAGTTGTTATTCCAATAATTTCTTGATTGGCCTTGCTATCTTGCTTCATGACTCATTCGCATTGCGACCTTCTTATTTGTTCATTTGGCTTATGGTTGGTGAGATATGTAACCAGAAAATTTTCATGTGCTCTAGATCCAAGTCAAATAGGTATTCCCCTCAAGGTTTAGAAGCTGACGGAGACAGAAACTCCAACCAGATTGAAAGGAACTCTTGTAAGTCCTTATTTTTAAGCACCCCCTCCCGCACTTTTTTTTTCCCCCCTCCCGCACTTTTTTTTTTCATGTATTATAGGCATTGACTATTAACATCTTGATTGAGTATTTCACACTTTTGGGTGTGAATGATTAATTGAAATGGTGTTTAATGTTTAACTTTGCAACTCTTGGTTGATTTGTTTATTGGAGCTCATTTGTAAGTCTAATCATCCATATGACTTATTCTAGTAGTGGGCCTTGAGCAACCCTTATCGATCAAAGCATGAGATTTGCTTTTTTTTGTTGGAAATACATGTCTTTTTGGTCTAAAATGAAGGATATGTTGGGGTGTTGAGTACCTAACATGAGAATTTGAAGTACAATAAAGAGCCTACATGATACTGGTTGATATGGGTTCCCCTCCCTTTTTTTAGGGGTCATATTGAGATGGGTTTTTGTGATGTGGTTTTTCATATTCTAGCTGGTTTTTCCTTATGAACAAAGAATGGATCTTTATTTTCATTCAAGCAACTAGATTCTTTTAGTTCTTCAGAAGCAAATTAGGCTTCTATGTCAAATGCATTTACCAAAACCTTAAATTGCACTTATCAATGTTCACAATCTAGTTCAAGAGTTGTTGTGTACATGGCCATAGCCATTGTTGCAGAAGCTTTATACTTACAGTCCAAAGCAGTTTGTTGAACATCCAACTCTAATAATGCTGCTATTTTCAAGTTGTAAAGCCTACATATATGGATCAAGGCCATAAAAGTAAGAAATTTGTCCAGGTTTTTGCTGTCTTAACTTCCTTTATGGCATATTTGCCCTTATTTTAATTTAGAGGATATATTTTGCAACTCATGTTGCTACTGTTAATTCCATTTAGGATGAGTAGGAGGTAGGTTATGCTTTTAATGGTGACATTTAAATATTTAGGCGCTCACTATCCTTTGTTATTTTTTTGTCTATTGTGGTCACTTTTTGGAAGTCAGCCGAGCTCTCATGGGTTCTTTACTATGAAAAAGTGAGTGGCTGATAACTTGGAGAAGTTTTGTAAAAGATCCTTGGACATAACATGCTTAAGAGGTATGTCAACCACTTCTCGTCCAGATTTATTCTTATTTCTTGGCAATATATATTTTTCTTTTTCTCCCCTTCTTTGCTTTGGTTCCTTATGGTTTCAAATTGTTGGGTAACAGAATAAGCGTGGCCAAGAATGGAGGAATGATGACTGATACGAAAAGAATAAGCTTCGGAAAGATAAAGCAATGCATTTTTTTAGTGCTTTTCTTATCTTTTCTTGTATTGAATAGCTACAGAAATTATGTGATTTGAGAATGATATTGTGTAATATTATTGATTCTATCAATGAAATGAGATCTATTTTTTATCCCTGTTTCAATTAAGATTTATTTTGTTCATAGCATTTGGCATGTGTGCGCGTATATATGAAGGCTATTACCAACAAAACCAGTTTGTGTTATTTATATTAAAAAGGCGGGAAAAAGAAATAATTAGCAACAGATACAGTACGTTGGTGAATAATTTATGTTGCCAGTTGATTTAGTACCAACAGAAGCATCTGATGGTAACACTTGCCATCACCAACATATTATGACTTTGTTGGTAACACGATGAGTTTCACCCACAGATTCACTCTGTTGGTATTAAGGAGCAATTGCGGCAGATTGCAATATCTGTTGGTAAAACTAATACCATCACCTCTTTTTACCAACAGTCTAGCAACAGACCAATATCTGTTGGTATAAGGTTTTACCAACAGTAAATGTACTTATTGCAACAGAACTATTCATGTTGGTAAAAACCACTTTTTTTGTGGTGCTTCGTCCTTGAGTTGGGACAAACTCTAGATCGAATCAGAATCTGAATCAGATTCACTTCGGGCCATAAGAGCTACTGTTTCCTCTCCATCTTGAGAGTCCTCTTCTTCTTTTGAGGTATCACCCCAGGCTGCCATCATTGCCTTGGTGAACCGTTTTTCAGCACTAGTTAACTGAGTCTTTTTGCCTCTGGTTCGGACTTGTTCGGACCCCTGTTCTTCCTTCAGCAATGGGCAATTCTTCACAATATGATCTTGTGTTCCGCACTTGGAACATCCTGAGAACTGATCACGATCACTGTTCTTAGTCCTGCTCGTGTTGCCCTTCTTGTATTTGCTTTCAGCCTTCTTGAAGAATTTTTTGAATTTTCGAGTAATCATGGCCATTCCTTCTTCATCAAAATATGAGACAGCGCTTTCTCTAGCTTTTAGCGCAAGTCCTCGGTCTTTCTTCCCCTCTTCCTTCATCTTGGAGTTTCTTCTTAGCTCATATCTTTGTAGATTCCTAATAAGCTCATCCAAGGAGATCCCATTCAACTTTTTTGCTTCTTGAATCGCAGTGACCTTCGATTCCCATGAATGAGGTAAAATTCGTAGGATCTTCCTAACCAACTCTTCAATGGTAAAGGATTTTCCCAATGATTTTAACTCATTAGTAATATGGGTGAATCGAGTATACATGTCCATGATTGTTTCTTTGTCGCTCATCTCGAATAGCTCATATTTCCTCACTAGTAGCTCGATTCTGGATTGCTTGACTTGATTGGTTCCTTCGTGAGCTACTTGAAGGGCATTCCATATCTCTTTTGTGGATTCACACTCTAAGATGCGAGTGTACTCGTCAGGTCCGAGTCTAAAATACAACAGTTTCTTGGTCTTGGCATTCTTCTCCATCTTTCTAAAGTCGTCTGAGTCGAATTCCTTTAGCTCTTTAGGAATAGTTTTCCCATCAATTGTGACTTTCACTTGAATGTAAAGACCATTCACAATGAGCATCCTTAACTCATAATCCTCTGCTTGGATATAGTTCTCCGTTTGAGTTTTCCACCAGTTGTAGTGTTGTCCATGGAAATATGGAGGTCTGGTCATAGATTGACCTTATAAGATTCCTTGTGGTGCACTCATTCTTTCAGGATCTCTCAAGGTGTCAACCCAATTATGAGAACACTGCTCTGATACCACTTGTTAGAATTCAAGGCTCACAAGGACACAAGAGGGGGGTGAATTGTGTCTTCTAACGTTTTTCATTTTGTTTCAGAACACTCATGAGAACTGGTTGGAGAGGTGTTTGCTGTGAAGCAGAAACAAAACAGAATGCGGAAATAAAGAAGACACAATATTTTTACGTGAAAAACCACCTCTGACCCAATTGATGTGTAAAAATCACGACCTACCTCAGTAGGATTTCAGCAAAGACTTTCACTACTACGGGCCAAATTCGTTACAGTTTGTAACACTTGTGACTATGTCACCCACGTAACTTAGTCCCCCCGAGACCCTCGTTACATACACAC
>JACYFF010031959.1:80681516-80778467 GCA_017589665.1 Selenicereus undatus
AACAAGTTTGTTTTGCAGAGCAAAAATACGTTGGGAGAAAAATATTTAAATTTGGTTTGGGTTAGTTTCAAGCTTTAGGTCAACCGGATGTAAGTTGTTTCAGGTGCTTGGTTGAGCATGCATTTGGGCCATTTGGTTGAAATTTTGGATCAATTTCGTCAAGTCTATTATATGTTTAATATTCTTCCCAATTGAAATTTCTTTTTAACATTACAAAGTCAAACATTAAATGAAGAATCACAATTTATATTGGCCTCTTACCAACAGAGGTTGGTCTATATAGGCCTGGTACTTGCTACTTTTGATGTCTTAACTTTTAAGTTCAAGGAAGGTGAATGGACAAAATTTATTATAAAAGAGTTTAATTTCTTATAGGCCAACAATAACTTACAACAACAACAACAACAAACTCTCAGTGTGGGTCCCGCTTTCACGGGGTCTGGGGAGATCCAGTTGTAGGCAACATTACCTCTACCGGTATTCCTACCCATAGAGAGATAGGCCAACAATAACTTAATATAACTAAATCAAGGATCAAAGATTAATAAAAAACTGTGTTACATAATCTCTTATTCTCTACCTTCCTCTCTCAAAATCTAATTTTTTCAACCTCTATTTTTCCTTCTCTTTTCTAGATTTTCAAGGCTACTACTAGCACTACCGCTAATGGTTAGCAGCTAGTAGTGATGTCACTTACTTTATTTGCTTATTATCAGGGTCGTTGATATATTCAGATAGATTGTAAGTTCTAGTAGTTTTGATTAGATAGATATATCTATTAGCTATCTTTACATTTATTGGTTTTGATCAAGAATTATTCAAAGACGAAATTTCATAAGGTTAGATCAAGATTATATTCCCATCAAATTTAATATATTACATTACATAGATACATATCCTATAAAGTGATCATACAATTCGCTAATGCTTGCGAAAGACGAACTAAAGTCAAAATACGTGGTTTTTTGAATTTATTCTTATTAGGGAAGAGTTCTTGCTAAAAAATGCAACTAAGCTTTCCAAAATACTCAAAAATATCACTTAACTTTTTTGGTTAAACATGCAACTAGATTTTCTAAGCTATTAAAAAAGTGTCATTATGATAGGGGAATTTTTGAGGGTTTTTGTTTTGAAAAGTTAGGGGCTATTTTTATCACTTTAAGAAGGTATAATGGTATTTTTTTACTAAAATAATTAACTTGCATTTTTGGAAATTTTGAAAAGTTCAGTGACACTTTTGAATAAGAATTTATTATGTGAATTAGCTACGTAGATTTTGCATCTCTCTTCACTAATGAAATATTTCTTTTTTATAAAAAAAAATTACAAAAACTCTTTTTATTGCTTTATATTTAAGACTAATCTAAGTAATATGAAGTATCATCATTTACTCCCTCGAAGTTTAGGTAAATATTTTATTACAATATTTATGTATTATTTAACCTCATTCACCTTTTTGTTGAATAACTTTAGCCTCAATTTCACCAAAATGCCTTTTGCATAACAAGTTGCAAATAACAAGTCTAAAAGGCTTTTTGGTGAAATTTGGGGTTACAAATTATTAACACAAAGGTGAAGTAGGTCATTAAAAAATGTCTAGAATATTAAAAAAAATTTGCCAAACCTAAAGGGATGTTATGTTACTTCAACTCAAATTAAATCTCCAGTTTGATTTTCATTTTTTAATCATACTATATTGTCCTTACATCTCTTTTGAATAAAGAGCTAGCACTTTTACTATTGGCATGAGACAATAACACTTTTACAAATGTTATATTTACAATCATAATAACTATATAGGTATAGAACTACTTAATCACACTTTTAAATTTTAGGAAGGGCGATTGAGAGAAGGTTAAGGATAGATATATCAATTTCAAAAAATCAATTTGGTTTTATGCGAACTCAGTCAACTATGGAAGCTATCAATCTCATAAGAAGGCTCATAGTGATCTACATGGATAATGACAGAATCTCTACATAATGTTCATCAACCTAGAGAAAGCATATGATAAAGCAACCAAGGAAGAGTTATGAGGTGCTTAGAGAAGATAAGACCACCCATTTGCATATTTTTGAGTTACTGAAGATATGTACTAGAAGGATAAGATTTGAGACCTTCGGAGGGGATACAAATGACCTTCCTATAGGTATTGGACTCCACCAAAGATCAATACTGGGCCTTTTTCTTTTTACTATAATTATGGATAAGCTTATTAAAGAGATTCAAAATGAGGTACCATATACATGTTTTCTACCGATGGTATTGTTCTTATCGGTGAGACTAGGGATTGAGTTATTAACACGTTGGAGTGATGGAGAGACACCATAGAGTCTAAAGGTTTTAAGTTGAGTCGGTCAAAGACTGAATACTTTAAAAGTTGACAAAATGAGAGAAAGGTGGCATTTAAGTGAAGTATCCATTAATGGCATGACAATACCAAGGGCTAAGAAGTTCAAACATCTAGACTCATTCATCTCAAGGTTGAGATGACCAACCCGGTGATCAACCCGGTCGACCAAGTGGGACAATGGTTCAATCGGTCAGACTGTTTAGACCAGGGTCGAACCGGTTGACTCGGTTTACCGTCAAACCGAGTTAGACTGGCACAACCTGGTGATCTTGGAATTTTTTTTATATATTTGTTATATATATTTTTTAAATTCACTACATCATTCTATACAAGACGATAAAGTACGACATAACCATTAGTCTAAGGCTTAAGTTTTCCACACATTTAGTACACAAACACAATAACAAATATTCCAACAATTGATGTCTACAATTACCACAAACTAATGGTTAACAAAGCTAACGTCAACAACAAAAGGGAAATCAAAGTTATCAATCAAAGTTAATTGAAATTTCAATCAAAATTATCAATCAAAGTTATCAATCAAAGTTAATCTAAAGTTAAGCAAAGTTACCAATTAATCAAAATTAAAAATCAACTGAATCAAGCACTCAGTTCTTCTGTCTAGACTCCAGCGTCCAGCACCCCAGTGCCCACTGCCCAGCCGTGACTCAACCCACTGTCCAGCCACAATTCTGCCCACTCCAGCACAGTGAGACTGAGAGAAAGAGAGTTTGAGAGTTGAGAGTTGAGAGATTGAGAGTTAGAACGTAGAGAAAGAGAAGGAGGGAGACGAGGAGAATGGCGAGTTACCTTTAGAGGCTTCAGAACTTGGCAGTACACATCGACCGGCGACGACGGAGAGCGGGGAGGTGCTGACTACCGAGTGAAAGAGGGTGTCGAGCAGGAGCAAGGGTTCCAATCACCAAAGAGAGAAAGGGTGTCGAGTAGGAGCGAAATAGGGTGCAAAATTCTTTGGGCCGAAAAAAATGATTTTAAAGAACCTGGGAAAAGCTGGTCGAACCACGGGTAGGCCAGTTTGACCGAGTAATCTGGTCCAACTGGGTTTGACCAAATTTTCCCGGTTCGACTATCAAAACAGTTTACTTCAACTTTTGGTCAGTTAGCCTGACTAGTTCCCAATCGGTTGGACCGATCGGTCCGGTCTGGTTTTCTTAACCATGATTCATCTAAGAAAAATGGGGTATTGACAAGGACATTAACCACCGAATAAAGGTCCAATGACAAACATGGAGGAAAGCTTCATGAGTGTTGTACGATAAAAAGATCCTAACGGGATTGAAAGGGAGATTTTATTGCATGGTTGTTAGACTAGGATGTTTTTTTACGACGTTGAGTGTTAGCCAATCAAGAAAACTCAAGATCAGGAGGTAATAGAGGTGAAGATGGTTAATAGATGTAAGCGACATGAGATTGGAGAGGATTAGGAATAAAATAAGTAAAGACAAAGACGAAATCGCATCTATAGAGGATAATATAAGAGAAGTTATACTTAGCGGGTTTGGTCATGTCAGGATGAGTATACACGCACCAGTGAGGAGATGTGGGAGTGTTAACCTTTCGGAGTATAGAGTAGGTTGAGGAAAACCACAGAAGGGTTAGAACAAAGTGATTAGACATAATTTGAATTATCTAATGGAGAATATGACTCCTGATAGGAGTCTTTCAGGGTGCCTAGGATTGAAGTTGCAGACATTAGGTAACTTACTGCTTGCTCTTTCTTTGGCTCATAAGTGCATAAGTAATGTGGATGAATGGTTTTGGCTTTTAGTTACCTTGTGTTTCATATAGTATGGTAGTAATATTATTAACTTGACATGAGTTGTTGTAATGCCCTGAGTGTGGCTCAAAAGGAATGAAAAGATTATTTATATCACCAAGGGAGCATCTTTCTTTTCGGGAGCCTACTTTTAAGAACTCTATAGTTAAGCGTGTTTACTGTGGAAAAGTTTTGGGATGAGTAACCTCTTGGGAAGTTTCTTAGATAGTATGTGAGTGAGGACGAAGCACACCAGAAAGGCTTGTGGTGAGTTGTAGGGCTATTCGACGATCCTTGAAGCCGTTTTAGTAACTGTCCACAATCCAAGAGGGGTCAGGGTGTTACAATATAATCAGAGCCAGCCTATGATCGTGAGCTGCTCCAGTGGACAAGAAAGCTCTAGCCATTCACTTAGCGGCTAAAGATACTACTACGGACTGTCGCTAAAGAGGACGCACAAGTTAATTGATTTGTGAAGCACAACGTCCTACTTCAAGTAGAGGTGATTGTAATACCCTAAGTGTGGTTTTAAAATGACTGAAGTGATTACTTATATCACCGAAGGTGCACCTTCCTTTTTGGGGAGCCTACTCTTAAGAACTCCACAGTTAAGTGTGCTTACTGTGGGTAAGTCTTGGGATGCGTGACCTCATGGATAGTTTCCCAGGCATAGTGTGAGCGATGATGACGTACACCGGAAAGCCTTGTGATGATTTGTGAGGCCGGTCAACGATTCTTGAAGTCGTTCCTGATAATTGTCCGTGACTCGGGAAGGGGTCGGCGTTACAGTTAGTGTCTAACCTAATGTTATTTAATGTAGTGCTTTTACCTTTACTATTTATGCATAATGTTACCTGTTTTTAATACTTAACGTTATTTAACGTAGTGTTGTTACCTTTACTATTTATGTATAATATTATCGACTTTTAATACTTATTGACTTTATAAAATTTTATGCGTCAAAAGATTTTCAACTGCAAAATATTTTCACAACTATTTTTTATGAATCTCTTGGAATCTATCTCTACGTGAATTGCGGTCATATAAGCTCACATAGTTTAAGACTATCCACATTTAGCTCCCCCAGACCACATGAAATTGAGACCTACACTAGGGCTTATTGTTGTTATTGAATACAAATATTTTGGAGGGGGGAGAACAGAAGAAAGACAGAGGATTCTTATCATTATGGTCTACAATTCCAAAATCGTATTATAACTTGTGCATAAAAACATAGTAAAGAAAAAGAAATTTGATTGTTAGGTTGAGTAGAATATCCATTAATGAGTCTACAAAGAAGAAAAGACAAGCATCTAGTATAAAACACTACACGTATTAACTCAAAACATTATAAGGTAATTTCCTAAGTCATGCTTCATGTATAAAAGCCAAGGAGCACATCAATACTGCAACCTTTGTGAGCCGCACTATTATCTTCTTGTGTAACCCTGTTGAAGGTGATAGAGCAGGCGAATGTAAAAACGAGGACTGGGAATGGGAAGACCAAGAAAAAAGATCACCGATCTTAGCTTAATGTATGTTCGTGATGATTTTCAAATTCAATCTATTAGAAATTTGACAAGAATATCTCTTCTTATGAGTGAGGTCAATGAAGTAGTAACAGTTGGGGATGGGTGCATCACTCTAGATACTATAATGAATAAAGTGATTAGTGACTCTAATCCAAGGTTTGGTTATGTGCGTCTATCTATTCAGTCATGGGTTATGGAGTCTAAATGAAAATTGGTGAATGGCGTTTCCGGTGTGTTTTATACCTCAAAAGTTGATTTGGATGACGAGGGTTCCTTAGAGTTTGTGCCTTGTGATTTCAATGGTTTAAAATCTACGAAGATTGAAACAGATTATGTGCATATCTAATCCCCTCTCCATGTGCAAAAAATCCCGTCTCCCTATGAAGGAGGGATTCTTTGAAAGAGTTTGGGGGAACTTTTACCTTGAGAGATGGTAGCCATGGAAAGATGGGCTATACATGGATAGGTTAGGATCTTAGGAATCTCAAGAGCATGTCTATAAGGGTACTTTAGTCTTTGATAAGAAACCTTTTATAGTGAAACCATGATCCCTTGATTTGGTTATTGATGAAAAAAATGTACAAAATTTTCAATATGAGTGTCATTACGCCATTCAGATGTTAAGTATTGGAACCAAAACAGTTTGAGTAAGATTAGTAGTATACTGGGAAAAAACCGTGAAAATGGATAAAGCTATCATAAACAAGGACAATTATTTTTTCCTCATATCCTTGTAAAAGTTCAACTCCATGGAAATCTAGATGAAGGATTGATTTTGTTAATGGAAATTATATATCACTACAGCAAAAGACAGAATGTGAATGGAAGCTTGCCAAATGTGCTTTTTGCAAGTTTTAGGGCATGAAGCCAAAAATCACATGGAAAAGAAAGAAGGTGTTCGAGTGTGGAGACTAGTTATTAGAGAACCATCTAGCTAGCAGGGTAATAAATAGTAGGAACTGGTGTTGAGCAAAAATTTAATAAAAATAAAATGCACAATACAACTTTCCGACGTATAAAAAATGTACATCGATTTGTTTCTGAGTACGACCCTATTCAAGAGGACATGCCTCCTTAGTTACGTCCCCTTCTAGGGAAACTACCTTTTGATTACGACTTGTTCTATTTTATTTTTCTTTCTTTGTTTTACAAGAATTTATATAATTTGGATAAACATTTATCATCATTTTTTATCCAAAACTTAATTACGTTGGATAGTGGTCGTATAGGCACTTCTAGGAAGGGTACTACACACATACATTCTTCATGTACAGGTTATGGAAACGGATCGTTTTATTTGATTTGGAATTTAGGTTGCACTCACTCTTGTATCGTGAGCTGCCTACATACCTCTTTTATAGAGGATCAAACCAACAATAGTTCTCTAATTTTATTTGATTTAATTTATCTTTTATTTCGGGTTAAGTTAATAACCATTTGATGTGATTTTAATATTTATGTTGGCAAAAAAAAAGCGGTAATTTTGATTCAATTATGATATTTAATTTTTTTTTAACTCATGGCTAAGCTGCATTTTCAGCCATTTTACGATTTTTATTAACCGACATGGCCTTGATTGGGGTTGGTCTATTAATATCTTTAACTTGCGATTGCACCCGAAATTTATTTGTGGGTTTCTTAGGTACCCATAATGGGATCAAATCGACGGTAATTCTCGAACCAAAAATTATTGTTTTTAGTTTTGCATCCTGGGGGGGAATTTGGTGAGCTCGGTTGTATATTTGACTCGGGTCTAGTCCATTTTACCGTAGTTATGATTTGAGAAAGATTTGTCTTTTTGAGAAACTTGGGCTTTTATTTGTTTTGGTTACGTAACGTACAACCAAGGGTTACATAGTTGTAATTTGGTCCTTTATGAAAGAAGGAGAATATCAATAAGTTTTTTTTGCCCATTTTGTGGACTTAGAAATTTGAAGGGGTCGGTTTCCGTACTGGGAGGCTTGACTTTCTGGTGTTTGAACAGGTAAGGTCCAATCAACTTTGGAAATATTAATTTTCTGTGAACAAAGGGGTATCGGCTTGAGCCCATTTGAGAACTTCGATTTAGACTAAACCTGAATATTTTATATCAGGCTTCCTACGTATCCTTATTGGAAGCAAGTCACCGTAGTTCTAGTGGATAGTTGACCTAAGCACGTTTATCGCCATTTTTATTAATATTTTTTTAACGAACTTCGTCTAGGTAGATACATATTTTTTTATTAAAAACCCACCTATTTTAACTTATTCCAATTAATTTATTCCAATCAAGATCCATACTTGAGATTTATTATTTTCATTTCTTTTGCTTTGCTGGCACATGATCAGTAGGCCACATGAATTATTTGCATCAAATTTGTTGGCAGAGAGCACAAGATGACAACTCATCATCAAATATATTCACCTTTTTTTTTAATTTATGCTCGCACAGTGACGTTTCCCTTTTGACTTTTTTTATTCCATTTGCATGGATTGCAGTAGAAAACTGATACCCAAATTATATGGATAAATCATATTCTTAAAATTTCACAATATCTTGTAACAGAGTCCGATATCCAATAATTGAACTTTGTTTACTAGGTTTTAATTTCTCAGTCCATAAATTCCAATTCTCTTGTTTTACCCTGTCACTTCCATTTGTTATATATATTTTTTTATGAACATGCTCCTGCTCAACCCCCAAATTGAGATTTTAATAGGTATGAATGAGACTCGAAAGGAAATTTTGTTAACAAAATTTCGTTCTACTTTCTCACTT
Organism: Selenicereus undatus; assembly: GCA_017589665.1. NCBI lineage: Eukaryota > Viridiplantae > Streptophyta > Magnoliopsida > Caryophyllales > Cactaceae > Selenicereus > Selenicereus undatus. The sequence continues at coordinate 80,689,941 of JACYFF010031959.1, forward strand.
TCACCAAATCTGAAAAACCCTTCATTCTTGATTCTATTCATGTTACCATAAGGTCTTTATTCTATTTTCCAAAAAATAAAATAAAATAGAGGACTTTCATTCTTGATTATGAGTCATAACTCTCCCCACTTCACATATTTTATTCATAAATCTATTAGATAAAGAATTCCACCCTAAATGAGTCATTGAACTCAATAGAAGCTATTAAGCTCACTAAGCTTGGTATGTTCTTTGTAAAATCCATAAATAATTCACAGCTCATAAACAAACTCCCAATTTGTATATTTGTCTTCTTATTTCTCATTAATCATTAGTCAGGCTAAAAGCTCCATGAAAGTCCACGAATATTCGTGCCCCCCTAAATGATAGTGCTTGGCCCGAAATACACAAAATGAGTGCATGATCAATCTCATCCAATCACCAAAATCATCAAAATGAGTACTCGATCGAAATGAGTGAATGCTCTTTACACATTTTTTCAAAATGCTTCCAAAAATCACCAAATTCCAATTACTCAACCAAAATTCATGAAATATTATAGGAAATTCAAAAATAATCTGAACAATCTATAGTAGAATTTTCAGAATTTTCCTCCAAGTATACGCTGCACAGAAATTGCAATAACAGCCCAATTTGCACCAAAGTAGGTTAGTTCACTTCAACAATTCATAAATTTCACCCTAGACCTCAAATGGAGATCTAAAACCCCAATATATAAACATTACGAAGTCTTATAAAAATTTCATTAAGGACACAAAGCATGATTTCCACAATAGGGTTCCCAAAATGGGGCTAAAATACAAGTGTATCAATTTTTGGTCAATCCTGCACAGCTTTGGTAAAACAACCATAACGTTTTCCACAGACCTCGGATTGAGGCGATTCAAGAGGCATTTTAAAGCTGATACACTGAACTATACACCCACAAAAATGCATAATTTTTGGCTGGGCCATTCATTACCATTTTAATCCCAAAGTCAGCCCTAATTTTCTGAAATTCCAATCCTTCACTGATTTAAGTTTCTCTTTTTTTTTTCACATAAAACTCACTTGAAATCATTTCAAATCACCCCAATCAGATATAACAAGATCATTTAAGGCCTCATATACATATCCAAACTCTAAACAACTTCATTAATACCTAATTACATAATTCGTATCCAAAACAGGGCAATTTTCTTCAAAATTCCATAACTCACTGATTACACCTCCAAAATTTATGAAATGTTTCCAGAAAATCCCAAGTAATATACAAAATCTACAATAGAAATTTCAGAATTTTTGGACAATTCCGTAATTCCCAGAATTTTCAACAGTGGCAATTCAACAAATACAAAATCATGAAATCATGCTCTTGATCAAATACCCATAACTCCAAACATCTCCAAACTCAATAAAAATTGCACAATAACTATCAATTTGATAATCCAAACATAGCCCATAAATAAAACAACCATAAAACTCAAGATAAATCAAGTTAGGGTTTTGGGACAAACCTCACTTTAGGCTTGAGTTAGAGAGAGGAGGAGGCTAATTTGAGTGATTTGAGGGGTTGGATATGATAGCTAGCAGCAAGGGGAACTTGGGGTAGCTGGGAGGTGGCCGGAAAAGTGGCCTGAACCACCAGAACTATCGGTAGAAAGCTGCTGCCCCTGTTTCTGCCTGAAGACCGTGGAGAAGAGAGAGGAAATGGAGAGATGGGCTTGTGATCTTTGCTGAATTCATTGTGGCTAGAAATTCTCAAGTATTAGCAACATGTGGCTGAAATTTCCCACCCAAAAAGTAGCATTTTGCTAATTAAAATTAGGTGCTAAAATGAGTACTCAGTGAAATGGCAAAGTTAGCAAGGTTTTAGGCTTTTGTTTTGGGCCCAACAAGCTAAGTTCGGGCTCGAAAAATTATTTGGAGTGTTGAACAAAAATATAATTTTGTATTGCTTGGGATTAAAGTTTACCAAATGTAAGAAAATAATGAATCACTAATTTATACTCATCGAGGCCTAATATCAATTCACCCGACATTTAATCAATCAACGAAACTCGAATTAACAATCAATGAAACTTGAGTTGCAAAGTAGTACCTAAAATGAAATATCTCCCAACCGGGATGATTAAATACGATAAATGAAGGTGGAAAATTCAAATAACATAATGGAATTCGTTAAATAAATAAATTAAGTGTAATTGAATTTAATAGACATGATTTGGTTAAGCAAATAACCATGAGTGATTAGGTCAATAAACATGATAAAGTAAATGAATAAACATGATTAATGGAATAAATAAAGATGATTTAAATAAATAAATATGGGTTAGGGTCGGGTTATTACAGTCTTCCCCCCTTAAAGAGTTTCGTCCTCGAAACTTATAACACTTGTCAACTATATGCAATGTTGCTTTAAAACACATGGCTCATTGGTTCCCATTGCTTCCCTTTGAAGAGGTATAATTTGCCGGATGTACTCCGGCTAAGGGTGTACATATTGTACAACTTCTTAATCCCATGTTTCACTAGTAGATCTGGATACTTCTCACACAATAGCCTCAATGAACTCAATTACTTTGCTTCAAAAGTGATGTTTTCTTCGAAAGAAAAGAACCTTGTTACTGCAAAGGAGGTATTCTACACTGCTGACTCATAAAGCTCAAGTTAACGAGGACTCAATTATTGTTGATATTCAGTCTTGTGACACTGTTGACTAGATAAGCCCTTCGGAAAACTTTATATCTCATCTGAGACTTTGGTTATTTCTTTGTTTTGCGAGCATAACTGTGTTGTCGACCTTGTATCACCTCGACATGTACTTGAATTTTCCCTCTTAATGCTTGCTTGGGTTAGCTCTGACCTTGCACTCAATGTTTCTTCTGGCTCACTCCAATATAATTAGACAGTGCTTGAGTTTATACCCTTATCAAAATCGCCTCATCTGATCATCCTAATGTCTCACAGGATCTCCCGTTATCAGGATTTGCTCCCGGTCGATAAAGGGCAATGAAATGGCCATGGTTAGGGATGAGAGTGATGAAATTCTTAGCCAAATGAATCATTGCATACAAAAGAAATGAGCAATGAGACTAGAAAAGGCAAATAAAGGAGAGGTTATCATGGGGTGGTTAGAATAAAGATAACCATAAGTATATCATGAATTCCAAAATATAATGCCACAAGAACTGTGGTTTATAAATATGGATCATAAAGGGTCCAATAAATAATTCACCAAGGAGAAAGATGACATGGTTATACTCGGGTTTAACTGATGAATTGGAAACAAGATAACAAGCAACTGAGCTTCAACTAGGTGACTTTATAGCCACAAGGAACAAGATAAGTGCAATAGATAGACAACTAGATTGGACAAGCAAAGTGTAATGGATAGAGAACTAGATTGGATACATAAGCAAGGTCTAATGAATAAATAAATGGATTGAATAGGCTGCAGTGGAAACATGCATTTGCTCATATGGAGCCAAGTCAAGTACGACAATAAGATTAAGGATTACTGAAGTTCACTTATGCGGATATAAGATATAGGTGTGAGAATTGCAAGTGCCATAATAGATCAATATATTGAACCAGTAAAATACAATGGATAGATTAATAGATTGAATGAGCAAAGTACCAATGGATAAGTAAATAAATTGAACAAGTGACACGAGAAACATGCCTTTGCTCATATAAAACCAATTCAAGTCCAGTAATAAGATTGAACAGAAAAGCTAGAGTTTACTTATAAGTATGTAAGATATATGTGTGGGAGTTGAAGTTCAAAATAAGAAGAGCAAGGGAAGTTCACCCATACCAATGAGAGTTGAATTACATTATAAATTCAGAACAAGTTATACAAGCGTATTATTATGAATAAATGAGATGTAAGGTAGAGGTGGGAATCAACTCTCAATGAAATGAACTACAGCTCAAGATCATGAAATAGAGATGGTGAAGGTCGAGAGCATAGGAACGTTGACAACTGTATAAGGTTGAACAAAATGTATTGCACATTTAACAATGGGTTTGCAAAGACATGGAAGATCACGCTAATAGGAAACACCAGGTTGAAATGCAAGGGAGATGAAGCAATATTGGATAGTATCAAGTTTTGAAGACGAGACAAGCAAACAAGAATTACTATAAATGGGTATTCTTGCAAAAGATAAACTGTGGTTGCATGGTTTAGGTGTGATATCCAAAGCTTAAATCATTCTTGGAAAAGACATTTGTTGCTGGCAGTTAATCCCATAAATCATTTGTTCAACGTATAGGGCACTTATTTTGATAGTGATCTTGTGCAACTCTCTATACACAATACACAACCAAAAGATTCTATCTTTCTTTTTCGTATGAACCTGAGGTTCCCCACGAGGACACACTTGGTCAAATAAATCCTTTACAACTCATCCACTGAATCTTTAATTCTTTGAACTCTGTTGGGGGTCATATGATAGGGGTGTTGAAAATGGATTGAGCACCTTGAACTAGGTTGACCTGAAAATCAATGTTTCTCGAGGGAAAACAGTCCTGAAAGTCCTCAGATGAAACATCTCTAAATCCACCAACTGTAAATATGGATAGGATATACCGAGTGTGGTTGACAAATCACTAATGTTCAATGCATTACTAACGTGATAATTCATTTGCTTGCACAATGTAATTGGGGGGATAAATAGAGCTTTTCTTCCCTCGGCTCGTAGAAATGCACGTTTAGCCAATCCTCATCTCTCAAGCTAACCTTAAGATCCTTACCAATCATCTTAGTCCTACAAGTACACAGTCAGTTCACCCCCATAATGATACCAGATCTACCAATCAAACTGGATTGAATGTCCAGTGAATATGGTTTTAGCAATACTACTAGAGGCATGTGTAGAAAAGATAAACATTCAACTGCCTACTGGTCTCAGTAAATTGAGATGACAGGGGGTAATCTAAATTGTAAAGAGATGTAACCACAATATGAACTCTTGCAAAGATATTTCTTTATTGGTTAGAAAGGACCGGCATGTAAGCTGAATGAATGAAAGGACGAAGAATCTAATGAAAGAGGCAATGCATAAAAATGACCTGCAACATATACAAGACATGCAGTTTATTCATGATGGTCATGATAGTAAAGTAAATGATCGATGTTATGAAGTTGAGAGAGAGTATTAAGTAATGAAGGTGAAGAAATGTAGCAGGTTACCAAAGCGGCTTTTGAAAAGTCATACGGTATTCGTATGTGAGTAAAATGATGAAGATAAGGGTCAACACTATCAGAAGGAAAATTTTATTCATCTGATGTTTGAAAGGACAATATGTCAAGATGAAGGAGTCAATCTTATGATTGAGCATGATGACATCCATCAATAAAACAATTTGCAATAAATGGAAGTCTTGGGTAGGCATATAAACTTTGAAAACTGCTGGCAGATGAAAATAGCACCAATCTTTGTTTATCATTAACAAGATAGGCTATATTAGTAAAGAAAGGATTACCAAAATAACTTGAGTAACGACACATAGTTACGACCATGGAGTAGTATGCCAACATGACGTTATGGTGCTATAGAAACACGAACAATATGGATACATTTAATTGCTGCAAGGGCACTCAATGACTGGGTTTGAAGTGACCAAAAGCTTTGCAAGCAATAAATGAATAGTGCTGTTTGAGCAAAAAATGTGTTATTTTTCAGGTACTTTTACACCTATTTTATGCTCGTTTTAATAATATTTTTAGGGTTTTAACAGGAGATTATTTTATTTTGCAGATTTTGAATAAATACGAAAAAAGGGCTTAAAATGGCGGAAAAGGCGAGAAAAAATAGAAGAAATGTCGGAGGTTGAAGAACCGGGCAAATTTGTCAAAAACCGGTCCGAAATCTAGGTGAACCGGCCCAGTTAAAAAAACCAGACTGGCTCACGCGTGAACCGGGCCGGTTCACTTAAAACCCCCTCCCCTTCGCGTCTGCTTTCTCTTTCCTCCTTACTCGATTCACCTTCTTTATCCCCGAACTCGCTTCCAGACCCCAACCCAGAAACCCCTTCCTCCATTCACCTGCACTCTCTCTGCCATCTCCCATCTCGCTCCTCTGTCTCTCTGCCTCGTCACCTCCCTCTCACTCTAACCACATCACCCAACCCACAGTTCCACCGAAACCCCAAAACCCGAAACCGGAAACTACCCACACCCACGGTTTTCCCAAATCCATGAAACCGAAAACCACCAGCCCACAGTTTCGACTTCCACCAACCCAGAACCCAGACTTCGAAATTCATCCACCTTCGCACCACCTCTGACAAACACCAGGCCACGCACACCCTTTTGCCGGCCTTCTCATCCACCATCCACGTCTACCACCAGATCGAGGGCTGAGGCTTGAAGAGGTTTCGAGTATAAAGAGGTTGAGAAGACGCAATTGAGAAGGCAGTAGCGTAGGTTAGAGTTAGTTTTAGGTTAGTAATTTAGGGTTAGATTAGGATTTTAATTCGGTTTTAGGTCTAGATTTAGTTTAATTTCGTTGTTCATTTCGATTTCAGTTCTCGCTTTCAATTTCAGAAATTGCAACTTAGGGTTTGATGTTAGTTAGGGTTTGGAATTTCAACTTTCGAATTTCTTGTAATTGATGCTTTCTAGTTCAATTTCGGTTTGATTTCTGCAAAAATCTGGGTTAATTCCATTCGAATTCTTCCCCCACTCTCCTGGTTTGTGTTCACTGTTTGGTGGTTTGCTAAGTCATGGATGAAGCTTCAATTCGAACCCTTGCTGAGTCTGAGGTAGTGATTGTTCTTTGTTCAGGCTTAGTGAAATTTCCCTCCCCTGAATTTGTTCTGGTATTGTTTGCTTTGGTTCGTTGTTGCCCTACTATTGCTTGTTGTTCTTCGTTTCCCCTGTGCTGATTTCTGTTGTTCTTGTTCTTTGTTTTTCAGTTTCAGTTTGCTTTCATTTTCAATTTCTGCTGCTTTCAATTTCAGTTTTTCGTGGCCCTCCCCTTAGTTTAATTCCATGACATAATCAACCTTAGTTTAATTCCAGAATAATAAAGTAATTGTTCAGTTGGTTAATTTGATTAATTTCAGCTTGGTTTGGTTTAATTGGTTAATCAGTATAAGGTTTAGTTTAGGTTTTAGTTAATTAGCTAGTTTTAATGTTTAATGAATTAGGATTAGATGAGTTTAGTTGAATTAGGTTGTTAAATTGATTTAAATAATTTCACTTAGTTTAGATAATTAGTTTTAGTTGTTTCGTTAAAAATGACCGAAATTTCACGTCTTCCCTGTGGGCTGACCCTTAAGTACTACGACTGACAATCAAGTATTTGAGGTTTCTTTTATTTAATTTAATTTTCCACCCCTTCAAAATCCCTCAACAAGTGCCCAAATAGAAGAAAGGATGACTGAATTGTCAGCATTTGAATCGCCTCTAAGAAAGGTTGGTCAGACGTGTTTAAAGGACTTCCCATCGACCACATATGAGATTTTTCATAAACACTCCATTACGAATCAAAAGAGTGTTAGTGATAAAGAAATGATGCCTCTAAACAATTCAAAGTAACTAGGGCAGAAATAAGTCAATGACAGGAAGTAATGGGATCATTGCTGATGTAAGGTCTTAGTGTCAATACTAGATGATTCCGATACATGGCAGCTTAATCTTACTTGTACCACCCATATAATGCCAAGTAGCACACCATAAGCTACTAATTGTTTTCACCATACATAAGCACTCATTGTAGTGTTAATCTCATACTGGGTCACCTCAAAGATATTGCCCCGTAAGGCATGTCCTCATCTAGAGGTTTACATCTAACTTGATACTGTATTAATCCCGTAAGAAGTTGCAAATGGTATCCCCATATTAGGTTTCAACCATCACTGTACCCAAGAGTAGGTATATTAACATACCTCAATAGGACTCTCAAATCCTGGGGCAAAACGGACAGAGTTTCGCCTAAAAACTGATTAAAACCCAGGCTTAAAGCCTTATAATAGATACCTGAAATGGAGAGAAATATTTTAATATCACAACGGCCACACGCTGGAGTTCATAACTCAACGGGTTACACACCCGGAGTGCACGATTACAGAAGTTTAAACAAATAAGGGAAATGAAACATGCAATACAACTCCCAGATAAATGAGAGCGTGCCTCACCAACAAGTGACCCAAATGGTTCCACAGTCCACTTTGCTCATGTTTGAATCTCATGATATTACCAAATGATTGAGTCACCCAGATGAAAATGGTTTTTCCATGTATGCCCATACATATGAACTTATAAGCAATATATGCCCATACATATGAACTTATAAGCAATAGCTCATTTACTGGGTCCAACACAACTCATACACACCTTGATAGCTAACTCATAAACACTTGACAGCTAACAGTGGCCCTTAAACCTTAGCTTTGATACCAAATCTGTAATGCCCCCAAAATACTAATGACATGATTACTGAAAATTGCAACGAAAGACTCAGTAAACGAAGGCGCTGCCGCTGTCCTAATAAGGACAAGGCTAACTGAACCATTTAATCCTGCCGCTCACGATCACAATCATAAACTCTAATAAACTGATACACTTTAAGGCCAAAGTCCAGAATAGCTCACTTCAATATCATTTACTTAATCATACCATGTGCTAACTCGCACTACACACATGTGTATTGAATATAGACCTTGAGGTTGGTCCCAACACTCGTGCTATGCTGAATCCACTGTGAGCATCTAATGACTTCCAAAATGACTTGCTAAAATGAGAAATATGTAATACTTCATCACCTCAAATGGAAAACATGCAAACAATTCGAAAACATGAGCAAAAACTCAGTACATGCATTCCTGTATTGTAAAATGAACATATAAACACTGTTGAGGGGTACCCGTCTTTGCAATTCATTTAGTTGGCAATAACAATGAAAATGAAAGTAATATGAAATTGAATTGCTCATTATTATCTAGATGTGAACCCCTTGTAATAATATGATCTATACATAGGTGTACACCTGCCAATCCGATCAAGAGTTGGCCTGAAGCCGCACGGATAAATGATGGGCTGACGCCCTATAGAAGATAACTGACGGGGTCACAAGTTAAATGGCAAATCACTGTATAAACTGATTCATTGATAAACTCATTAAGAGTTGTAATTTGATAAACATGTTATGCTTTCTGAAGATACAGGCAATGGACGTACATTGAGTCTTTAAAATGTCACCTGACTTGATACAAGTCAGCTATTTCATAAATGTCATCTGACTTGATAAATATGTTCTGACTTGATAACACTTATGCATAACGGGGAATGATAACTAGGCCTCAACTCTGTTTCATAAATGTCATTGTAAGTAAAAGTCGGAAATTGAGTAAGTAAAAGTAGGTGTAGCAGAAATTGAGTAGTTTAATGGTATACATAACTTGTGTATTTCAATATAACTTCAAAACTGAATTGATGAAAGTAATTAAATTTGATATGTAAATGAAAGTAAAATAGTCCACAATGAGATAAATGAGATTACAAAGGAAAAGGCCTTGATGGTGATAATTGAAAGGGTGGTTATGGCCTTTTCTGAAATAGCTTACTGATACGGGTTTAAGACTTGCTGATGTATAACTTGGTTCAAGATAGCAGCAAGTACACTAGATTGAAGTGAGTAATAAAGGTTTGATGGAAAGAGAGATATATCTTGGTTCACAATAGCATAAACTGCAATAACTTGGTCTGATAAATATGGTTTCTGAGTTATAACTCTCCTCACTTCACATATTTTACTCATAAATCCATTAGATAAAGAATTCCACCCCAAATGAGTCATTGAACTCAATAGAATCTATTAAGCTCACTAAGCTTGATATGTTCTTTGTAAAATCCATAAATGATTCACAACTCATAAACAAACTCCCAATTTGTATATTTGTCTTCTTATTTCTCATTAATCATTAATCATTAATCAGGCTAAAAGCTCCATGAAAGTCCATGAATATGCGTGTGCCCCTAAATAACAGTGCTTGGCCTGAAATACACAAAATGAGTGCATGATCAATCTCAGCCAATCACCAAAATGATCAAAATGAGTACTTGATCGAAATGAGTGCATGCTCTTTACACATTTATTCAAAATGCTTTCAAAAATCACCAAATTCCAATTACTCAACCAAAATTCATGAAATCTTATAGGAAATTAAAAAATAATATGAACAATCTACAGTACAATTTTTAGAATTTTCCTCCAAGTATACGCTGCATAGAAATTGCAATAACAACCCAATTTGCACCAAAGTAGGTCAGTCCACTTCAACAATTCATAAATTTCACCCTAGACCTCAAATGGAGATCTAAAATCCAAATATATAAAGATTACGAAGTCTTCTAAAACTTTCATTAAGGACACAAAGCATGATTTCCACAATAGGGTTCCCAAAATTGGCCTAAAATACAAGTGTATCAGTTTTTGGTCCATCCTACACAGCTTTGGTAAAACAGCCATAACGTTTTCCATAGACCTCGGATTGAGGCGATTCAAGAGCCATTTTAAAGCTGACACACTGAAATATACACCCACAAAAATCATAATTTTTGGCTTGGCCATTCATTATCATTTTAATCTCAAAGTCAACCCTAATTTCCTGAAATTTCAGCCCTTCACTGATTTAACTTTCTCTTTTTTTTTCACATAAAACTCACTTGAAATCATTTCAAATCATCACAATCAGATATAAAAAGATCATTTAAGGCCTCATATACAAATCCAAACTCTAAACAACTTCATTAATAAATAATTACATAATTCGTATCCAAAACAGGGTAGTTTTCTTCAAAATTCTATAACTCACTGATTACACCTCCAAAAGTCATGAAATGTAGCTAGAGAATCCCAAGAAATATACAGAATCTATAGTAAAAATTTCAAAATTTTTGGACAATCCAAAAATTTCAGAATGTTTCCCAGAATTTTTGATAGTGGCAATTCAACAAATACAAAATCATGAAATCATGCTCTTGATCAAACACCCATAACTCCAAACATCTCTAAACTCAATAAAAATTGCACAATAACTATCAATTTGATCATCCAAACGTAGCCCATAAATAAAATAACCATAAAACTCAAGATAAATCAAGTTAGGGTTTTGGGACAAACCTCACTTTAGGCTTGAGTTAGAGAGAGGAGGAGGCTGATTTGAGTGATTTGAGGGGTTAGGGAGGTGGCCGAAAAAGTGGCCTCAACCACCAGAACTGGCGACACAAAGGGTTAGCAGCTGCTGCCCCTGTTTTATGCCCGAAGACCGTGGAGACGAGAGAGGAAATGGAGAGACGGACTTGTGATTTTTGCTGAATTCATTGTGGCTGGAAATTCTCAAGTACTAGCAACATGTGGCTGAACTTTCCCACCCAAAAAGTAGCTTTTTGCTAATTAAAATTAGGTGCTAAAATGAGTACTTAGTGAAATAACAAAGTTAGCAAGGTTTTAGGCTTTTGTTTTGGGCCCAACAAGCTAAGTTCGGGCTCGAAAAATTATTTGGAGTGTTGAAAAAAAATAAAATTTTGTGTTGCTCGTGATTAAAGTTTACCGAAGGTAAGAAAATAATGAATCACTAATTTATACTCGCCGAGGCTTAATATCGATTCACCCTACATTTAATCAATCAACGAAACTCGAATTAACAATCAATGAAACTTGAGTTGCAAAATGGTACCCAAAATGAAATATCTCCCAACTGGTATGATTAAATACGATAAATGAAGGTGGAAAATTTAAATAACATAATGGAATTCGTTAAATAAATGAATTGAGTCTAATTGAATTTAACAAATGTGATTTGGTTAAGCAAATAACCATGAGTGATTAGGTCAATAAACATGATAAACTAAATGGATAAACATGATTAATGAAATAAATAAAGATGATTTAAATAAATAAATATGGGTTAGGGTCGGGTTATTACAGCCAACGACCGAAGGTGACGACGGAGAGCAGGGAGGTGCTGACTGCCGAGCAAAAGAGGGTGTCGAGCAGGAGCTAGGGGTCCAATCGCCAGGGAGAGAAAGGGTGTTCAGCAGGAGCGAAATTCTTAAGGCCGAAAAAAAAAGCGATTTTAAAGAACCTAGGAAAAGCTGGTCGAACCATGGGTGGGCTAGTTTGATCGAGTCAGCCGGTCCAAGTGGGTTTGACTGATTTTTCCTAGTTCGACTATCAAAACGGTTCAGTTTAACTTCCGGCCCGTTGGACTAACCAGTTCCTGGTCCAACCAGTTGGACTGACCGGTCCGGTCTGGTTTTCTTAACCATACTTCATGTAAGAAAAATGGGATATTGACAAGGACATTAACCACCGAATAAAGGTACAATGACAAATATATCGGAAAGCTTCATGAGTGTTGTGCGATAAAAAGATCCCAATAGGATTGAAGTGGAGATTTTATTTCGTGGTTGTTAGACTAGCATGTTTTTTACGACGCTGAGTGTTAGCAAATCAAGAAAACTCAAGTTTAGGAGGTAATAGAGATGAAGATGGTTAACAGATGTAAGAGACATCAGATTGGAGAGGATTAGGAATAAAATAATTAAAGACAAAGACAAAATCGCACCTGTAGAGGATAATATAAGAGAAGTTAAACTTAGCTAGTTTGGTCATTCCAAGAGGAGTATGGATGCACTAGTGAGGAGATGCGAGAGTGTTAACCTTTCGGAGTATAGAGTAGGCTGAGGAAAACCACAGAAGAGCTAGAACGAAGTGATTAGACATAATTTTGAATTATCTAATGAAGAATATGACTCTTGATAGGAGTCTTTCAAGGTGCCTAGGATTAAAGTTGCAGACATTAGGTAACTTACTGCTTGCTTTTTCTTTGGCTCATGAGTGCATAAGCAATGAGCATGAATGGTTTTGGCTTTTACTTACCTTGTGTTTCATATAGTATGGTAGTAATATTATAATTTTGACATGAGTTGTTAGTGTGGCTCAAAAGGAATGAAAAGATTACTTATATCACCAAAGGAGCATCTTTCTTTTCGAGTAGCCTACTCTTAAGAACTCTACAGTTAAGTGTGTTTACTGTGGAAAAGTTTTGGGATGAGTAACCTCTTGGCAAGTTTCTCAGACAGTATGTGAGGACGAAGCACGCTGGAAAGGCTTGTGGTGATTTGTAGGGATATTCGACGATCCTTGAAGCCGTTTTAGTAACTGTCCATAGTCCAAGAAGGGGTCAGGGCGTTACAATATAATCAGAGCCAGCCTATGACCATGAGTTGCTCCAGTGGACAAGAAAGCTCTAGGCATTCACTTAGCGGCTAAAGATACTAGTATGGACTGTCGCTAAAGAGGACACACAAGTCAATCGATTTGTGAAGCACAACGTCCTACTTCAAGTAGAGGTGATTGTAATACCTTAAGTGTGGTTTAAAAATAATTGAAGTGATTACTTATATCACCGAATGTGCACATTCCTTTTTAGGGAGCCCACTCTTAAGAACTTCACAGTTAAGTATGCTTACTGTGGGTAAGTGTTGGGATGTGTGACCTCATGGACAGCTTCCCAGGCAGAGTTTTAGCAACGATGACGCACATCAAAAAGTCTTGTGATGATTTGTGAGGCCGGTTAACGATTATTGAAGTCGTTCCTGGTAATTGTCTGTGACCCAAGAAGGGGTCGGCGTTACAATTATTGTCTAACCTAATGTTATTTAATGTCGTGCTTTTACCTTTACTATTATTTGTAATGTTACCTGTTTTTAATACTTAACGTTATTTAACATAGTGTTGTTATCTTTACTATTTATGTATAATATTATCGGCTTTTAATACTTATTGCCTTTATAAAATTTTGTGTGTAAAAAGATTTTCAACTGCAACATATTTTCACAACTATTTTTTGTGAATCTCTTGGAATCTATCTCTACATGAACTGCAGGCAAATATGCTCACATAGTTTAAGACTACCTACATTTGGATCCCCCAACCCCATAAAATTGAGACCCATACTAGGGCTTATTGTTGTTATTGAATACAAATATTTTGGGAGGAGGAGAACCGAAAAAGAGAAAGGATTCTTATCATTATGGTCTATAATTCCAAAATCATATTATAACTTGCGCATAAAAACATAGTGAAGAAAAAGAAATTTGATTATTAGGCTGAGTAGAATATCCATTAATGAGTTTACAAAGAAGAAAAGACAAGCATCTAGCATAATACACTACACGCATTAACTCAAAATGTTATAAGGAAAGTTCCTAAATCATGCTTCATGTCTAAAAGCCAAGGAGCACATCCAGACTGCAACCTCTTTGAGCCACAATATTATCTTCTTGCGTAACCCTGTTGAAGGTGATAGAGCAGGCGAATGTAAAAGCGAGGACTGGGAAGGGGAAGACTAAGAAAAATGCTCACCGATCTTAGCTTAATGTATGTTCGTGATGATTTTCAGATTCAATCTATTAGAAATTTGACAAGAACGTCTCTTCTTATGAGTGAGGTCAATGAAGTGGTAACAGTTGGGGATGGGTGCATCACCCTAGATACTATAATGAATAAAGTGATTAGTGACTCTAATCCAAGGTTTGGTTCTGTGCGTCTATCTATTCAGTCATGGGTTATGGAGTCTAAATGAAAATTGGTGAATGGCGTTTCCGGTGTGTTTTATACCTCAAAAGTTGATTTGGATGACGAGGGTTCCTTAGAGTTTGTGCCTTGTGATTTCAATGGTTTAAAATCTATGAAGATTGAAACAGATTATGTGCATATCTAATCCCCTCTCCATGTGCAAAAAATCCCATCTCCCTATGAAGGAGGGATTCTTTGAAAGAGTTTGGGGGAACTTTTACCTTGAGAGATGGTAGCCATGGAAAGATGGGCTATACATGGATAGGTTAGGATCTTAGGAATCTCAAGAGCATGTCTATAAGGGTACTTTCGTCTTTGATAAGAAACCTTTCATAGTGAAACCATGATCCCTTGATTTGGTTATTGATGAAAAAAATGTACAAAATTTTCAATATGAGTGTCATTACCCCATTCAGATGTCAAGTATTGGAACCAAAACAGTTTGAGTAAGATTGGTAGTATACTGGGAAAAACCCGTGAAAATGGATAAAGCTATCATAAACAAGGACAATTATTTTTTCCTCATATCCTTGTAAAAGTCCAACTCCATGGAAATCTAGATGAAGGATTGATTTTGTTAATGGAAAATATATATCACTACAGCAAAAGACAGAATATGAATGGAAGCTTGCCAAATGTGCTTTTTGCAAGCTTTAGGGCATGAAGCCAAAAATCACAGGGAAAAGAAAGAAGGTGTTCGAGTGTGGAGACTAGTTATTAGAGAACCATCTAGCTAGCAGGATAATAAACAGTAGGAACTGGTGTTGAGCAAAAATTTAATGAAAATAAAATGCACAATACAACTTTCCGACGTATAAAAAATGTACATCAATTTATTTTTGAGTACGACCCTATTCAAGAGGACATGCCTCCTTAATTACGTCTCTTTCTCGGGAAACCACATTTTGATTCGAACTCGTTCTATTTTAGTTTTCTTTCTCTATTTTATAAGACTTTATATAATTTGGATCAACATTTATCATCATTTTTTTTATCCAAAACTTAATTACGTTAGATAGTGGTCGTATAGGCACTTCTAGGAAGGGTACTACACGCACACATTCTTCATGTACAGGTTATGGAAATGTATAATTTTATTTGATTTGGAATTTAGGTTGCACTCACTCAGGTATCGTGAGCTGTCTCCGTACCTCTTTTATAGAGGATCAAACCAACAATAGTTCTCTAATTTTATTTGATTTAATTTATCTTTTATTTTGGGTTAAGTTAATAACGATTTGATGTGATTTTAATATTTATGTTGGCCTTAAAAAAAGCGGTAATTTTGATTCAATTTTGATATTTAATTTTTTTTAACTCATGGTTAAGTTGCATTTTTAGTCATTTCACGATTTTTATTAACCGACATGGCCTTGATTGGGGTTGGTCCATTAATATCTTTAACTTGTGATTGCACACGAAATTTATTTGTGGGTTTCCTGCATACCCGTAATGGGATCAAATCGACGGTAGTTCTCGAACCAAAAATTATTTTTTTTAAGGTTTGCATCCTGGGGGGGAATTTGGTGAGCTCAGTTGTATATTTGACTCGGGTCTATTCCATTTTGTTGTAGTTATGATTTGAGAAAGATTTGTCTTTTTGAGAAGCTTGGGTTTTTATTTTTTTTGGTTACGTAACGTGCAACCAATGGTTACAGAGTTGTAATTTGGTCCTTTATGAAAGAAGGAGAATATCAATAAGGTTTTTTTTGCCCATTTTGTGGACTTAGAAATTTGAAGGGGCCGGTTTCTGTACTGGGACGCTTGACTTTTTGGTGTTTGAACAGGTAAGGTCCAATCAACTTTGGAAATATTATTTTTTTGTGAACAAAGGGGTATCGGTTTGAGCCCATTTGAGAACTTCGATTTAGACTAAACCCGAATATTTTATATCAGGCTTCATAAGTATCCTTATTGGAATCAAGTCACCATTGTTCTAGTGGATAGTCGACCTAAGCACATTTATTGCTATTTTTATTAATATTTTTTTAGCGAACTTTGTCTAGGTAGATACATATTTTTTTTAAAAAAAAATCCCACCTATTTTAACTTATTCCAATTAATTTATTCCAATCAAGAAACATACTTGAGATTTATTATTTTCGCTTCTTTTGCTTTGCTAGCACGTGATCAATAGGCCACATGAGTTATTTGCATCAAATTTGTTGGCAGAGATCAAAAGATGACAACTCATCATCAAATATATTCACCGTTTTTTTTTAATTTATGGTCACACAGTGGCGTTTCCCTTTTGGCTTTTTTATTCCATTTGCTTGGATTGCAGTAGAAAACTGATGCCCAAATTATGTGGATAAATCATATTCTTAAAAGTTCACAATACCTTGTAGCAGAGTCCTATTTTCAATAATTGTCTTTTGTTTACTAGGTTTTAATTTCTCAGTCTATAAATTCCGATTCTCTTGTTTTACCCTGTCACTTCCATTTGTTATATATATTTTTTTATGAACAAGCTCCTGCTCAACCCCCAAATTTAGATTTTAACAGGTATGAATGAGACTCGAAAGGAAATTTTGTCAACAATATTTCGTTCTACTTTCTCACTTTCACCAAATCTGAAAAACCCTTCATTCTTGATTCTATTCATGTTACCATAGGGTCTTTATTCTATTTTCCAAAAAAAAAAATAAAAAAATAGAGGACTTTCATTCCCCCTTCAACCCTTTTTGTACTTTGAAATAGAGAATCGAGTGAAGAAAATAACATGTACATGAGACTCCCTCAATCTTGATTTTTTTTCATTAGGAGTTAAATAAAACCTAGGATCCATAAATAAATAAATAAATGAAAATTCCTTGGTTTATGGTTCCAGCAGGAATTGAGATCCGACAGGATCTATGAACATTATAATTCCAGCAGGAATCAGGATTCGGAAGGATCCGATTTAGGCTGAGAGGTCAGTAACTCTCGAATTTGGACTTGGACTTATTGTATTGGCATCCTCTTCTCAACCCTTTTGTTGCAGATTGGCTTGACTCTTTATTAGAATCAACCATAACTAAACAGAGGGCTACAGTTTCCTTCCCCAAAAAGAATGAAATCAACTCATTTATATGATTTAATCACCTTTGCACTTTTGGATCGACTGTAATTTCACTTGTTCTTCTTGGCTGAATTGTTTTTGGCTACTCTGTTCTTTGCCTGTTTTGCACATTGTTTTTTTTTACACTGGTTCTTCTTCTCTCTGTTTTTTTAGCAGATCTTCTCATGCGCCCCTTCGGTTCGGTTCTTCGCCTTGATTGCCTTTTATAGCAATGAAAATCAACAGTTAACCCACTCCTTTTAACCTATACGTTGTGAGAGATGTGCATAATGAACTGACACTTCAAGGCTTTGGTTGGATGATTGACTAGCTTTCTACTTTATTAATCACTGCCATATTTATCTTGACTATTCTCCCTTTTTTTAGCCAATCAAAACCCTGCTTTTACTGCTTGGACAATATGACCCCATGCAGCCCCTCTCTAAGCATTATCAACCCACCTCTTTTTTTTTTTAAAAAGAAAACACATGCCATAAGCTTTTTCTTTTTTGTGATTTGGGTACAGTAATCATTCTTTTTTTTGGGGGGGACAGACTTAGTATTTTTTGTTGTTGGAGAACTTGATTCTTATATTGTTTTTAATTTTACACCAAAAAAAAATAGAATAAAATTTGTGAACCTCCATATGTAGGCTCATATTAAATTTTATAATCTTAATTTTGATGAATTTAAATTCCTCAAAATTTTGCATCCAATAGTTTCCCCCTGTGCATTGTTCATGATATAATTTTTGGTAACATGAAGGATGCACACATTTTATGAGTTTCTTTGTCATCTATTGATTAGACTTCCTCCTTTTTTTTTGTAGAAAATAATCAACAATTATGGATGAGACTCGTGGCAACGAAAGGGCTCAACTTCAAAATGGCCATGAATGTGACTATGGGCCTTATTATCGATGCTCAAGTTCCTTGCAAAGTCTTATTGTGACCCCTTCCTCGATTCTAACGTCTATGTTTGTTAAGAAAGTTAGAATCAACAAAGGGACACTTCGTTATCGTCAGAATGACGAGAACAAGTGCGTGGATGTAAGCAAGGACTATGAGAACTATTTTAATGCCACTGTTCTTGAGAAAGTTAATATTGAACGTCGTAGCCCCGAAATATACCCCGCTGAGGAGGAATTTTACCCCACCCTACATAGACTTCTTATTGGAAGAAGGAATTGGGGATTGACCTTCCAATTTTAAGGTCGCTCAACCTTTATGATAGGAGTGATCGAATGGACCAAATGGATACTCACCCATTTTGAAGAACCTTTGAAACAGGTGCGCATATTTGGTGCCATTGGTGTATCCCAATTTCCATATCACTTTGACACAAATTTATGGTGGGCTTTCTGTGAACTTTGGGGTCCACTAACCAATACCCTTCATCATGGTGCGGGTGAAGTTGGCATTTCATTGTATGACTTGGAGCGGATTGGAGGTTTACCCATTCTTGGAGCTATATATGAGGAACTCTTTCCGCCAAATAAAGATTTGGTAGGCCATAATAAATATCCTGCCACAATTGCTGAGTTGCTGCGGATTCATGCTGAACTGTGTGAGTTTCACAAAGTTAAGTATATTTATTATGACCTATGATTGGACCATTTTTACAGAGAATATTTGGTCTACTTTGCATATGGGAAACAAACAAACTCTAAGCAAGAGAAAGTTGAGACCTAGAAAAGGAGCACCCTTCGCATCTCGCGTCAAGAACAAATGGCAAACTTGAATGTTGCTGTTGAATGTGAACTTGCCGCTTTCTTAGTTTGGTTGAATCGTTTTGTCTTACCTCATGGTAAGGAAGTCGTAAGGCCAAAAACATTTGTAATGGATGTATTGATGGCTTATGGGCAACGAATTTCCTTGGCCCCAACGGTGCTTGGCTATATCTATCACGGCTTAGGAGAGGTAGCAAGTGATCCAGACCATATTGATAAAGCCAACGTAATTTTTCCCATCCATTGTGTAATAGGTTGGTTAGCAGAGTTATTTCCTTCCCTGTATCATCATCGCTTGGATAGTAACTGTCCTGGTGACTTTTCTAGTCCTGTTTATTATGCTGGCCTGCTTGGTAGTAAACTTTCATTAGCCTAAGCTAGACACGTTTTCACAGATGGGAGGTATCTTTCTCTCAGAACTAGCTCTTACCGTGAACACTCTCATAATGGCCAAGATGTGATTGACATGGGTTTACCTAATGAGGATTTTAAATTTCTCTTGTCTCTTTGGTCATCTGTACTTCTTGTACATGTTGGAGCCGAATTACTTTTGGAGCATTATTACCCCAATCGATTTGCTCGCCAATTTGGATTCAATCAAAGGGTTCCATCGAATCGTTTAAGCTTTATCAAAGCCCTCCGACAGCAAAGGAGCATACTAGATCTTGGAGAAGCCTATGCCAATCTTCAAAGGTGAGATATAGGGGCTACGTTCTATGTTCCTCCTTCCTGTTATGAAGAAGTTTGTTCTTAGGATTACTGTAGTTGGAGGACCAAAATCAACACCCCTTATTTAAGTCAATCAGTTGAAAAGATTCACCAGACTAGAAAGAATAAGAAGGAGCTTATGAAGGAAATTGTTTACATTATTGATCACCCATGCCCTCTCTGTGAGTTTGTTCCTAGAGCTATTGAAATTTCGAGAGTTATAGGCAACAGTTGTGCCAATGAGAAACCTTCAGTATCACCGTCTGAAAAGGGAAAAACCAAGGTTTCTGGAGGTAACAAAAGGCCACAGATGAAGAAGAATAAAAGGACCCCAAACGATCAATCGCCTGCCATGGCAAATTCTCATGATCAATCACCCATCGAAGTAAACTTCACAAGGGCTCGTTATGATCGCTCCAATCAATCTGATGATTCTGATATGGGAGATGGTATAGGATTTGAAGATTTGCCTATCATAGACTTGAATACTTTTATTGAACAAGGAACTTTAAATCAACAAGATGCCCGACAGGAAAACTTGGAGTACCTCTCTATGAAGGACCTTTTGCTACAGTAGAGCATTCTGATGCAGTGGCAACAACTATCATTCCAGTGCCTGATACTTCTGATGATTGGTTAAAGCCGTACCTATTCAAAGCATCCGTACTTCTTTAGCGAGTCTTTTTTACAACTTGAAGGAAAACTGGGTTTGAGAGAGCATTCTCAAAGGAGTACAGGTGATCATTGGTATTATTTCTAATCATGACTCTACTAGGGATTGTTAGCTAGCAGAGCGCGAGTTTCTCAATCCCTGAGTGCACTTCGCTGTATGCTTGACATTTACAAGCTCACTACAATAGAGATTTGTTCGCTTTCCTCTAAGATAGAAGAGATATTTTGCATAGTTAAGACTGCTGTAAAGATCGAAGACTTAGTGGATGTTGATTTGGTCAAAGCCTTGTCTGACTAAGATCTCATTTGTTCTTCTGAAATTGCTCACATTGAAGATCAGCTTAATAACCTATCTAGTAAAGCTTCAAAGCTTAAAGTTAAGGAGCAGGAGGTCTTGAGGGAAGAGGAGCTTATCCGCAAAATGCGAGAGGATTTGACCATCCAACAGCAGGTTTTACTTGAAGCAGAGGGCAAGTTGAAATCCTCTCTAGATTTGAAGAAAAAACAAGCGGTAAAGGTGAAAGCAGACTTGGCCGAAGCAGGATTCTCCAAGTTGCAGGATTTGGAGAAGGAGAAGAACTACCTTAAGAGTTTGATTGGCTCTGTAACCTCCTTTAATAATGTTTAGACTTGTTTTGTTTTGTTTAATTCTTTTGCATTTATATTTCCAACGTTCAGTCCATTTTGTATTTTACTATTTATGCTATTGCAATAAAGTCTAAACATCTCTTCCCTTTCCTTTCTTTTTCTGTTTTTCTTTTGTTTTTTTCAGCTCCTTTCCCCCCTTAATGAAAATCAAAATAATTTCACAATAAAGAGTAATTAATAAATAATTCTCACTATAAACATCACTTGAGCATTCCATACATCACGTGAAATTATTATTTTTTTAACAAGCAGGGGAAGAGGGGATATATTTATTTTTGTGGCTGGATCTAGTTTGAAGTTGGACTCGCTACGTACCCCCTTTTTGACGGATCAAGCATTTCGTAGTTCAATGCAATTCAACTAACTAGAAACTTCAAGGAAAGAGTTTCTTTACAAATTTGCCATTGATGCAAGCATATACTATTTATTCATCATGACTTGAGAGCTCATATGCCCCCTAAGGAAAGACCTTGGTGATTACATAGGGGGCCTCCCATTTGGACTCAAATTTTTCCTGTGTCTTTCGATTGATGACAACAGGTCTCCTTATTCTTAAAACCAAATCACTGATGCTAAATGAACAAAACTTGACTCGCCTGTTGAATGCACCAGCCATTTGAGCTTGGTAAATTTTAAGCCTTTGTTGGCCATTAACCGATGCTCATCTAATGCTTCTAGTTTGACCAATCTGAGTTGAGTATTTTCATCTGGATCAGTGAATTGTATGGCCACTCTTAGGGATGGTAGTTGTAGCTCAAGGGGTGGCACGACTTCTGAACCAAACACCAAGTTGTAGGGTGTACAACCAGTTATAGTTTGAACCGTGGTTTGGTACGGCCATAAAGCTTCTGGTAATCATTCATGCTCATCCCTTCTCTATCTTGAAACCATTTTCTTTAGAATCTTGCAAAACACTTTATTGAATGCTTCAACTTGACCACTTGGTGGTGGATTGTAACTCGAAGAGAAGCTATGTCTGAACTTGTATACAGGCCTTATCATCATTTGATTTTTAAAGTAGAGGATATTATCTGAAATGATCTTGTATAGGACTCCTCATCTGTAAATTAGGTGGGTCCTGATGAAATTTACGACTTGTTTTGCCCCCACTTCTCTTAATGGAATGGCTTCGGCCTATTTTGAAAAACAGTATGTGGCTGCTAGAATAAACACGTGGCCACAAGAGGAGGATGGTTTGAAAGATCCTATCACATCGAGCCCCCATGCTTGGAAGGGCTAAGATAATATGCTGGGATGGAGTAATTGGGGTTGTTGGTGGATGAAATCTCCATGTATTTGATAAGCTTGGCAAGCTTTAGCAAATTTTATTGCGTCTTGAACCATAGTTGGCCAATAATAGCCTAACCTTTTGATTTGGTTAGCAAGTTTTGGAATTGCCTAGTGGGCACTACATACCCCAGCATGAATTTCATTTAGGACATAAGTAGCCTCCTTCCTTGACAAGCACCTAGGCAACACCCCATCGAAAACCTTTCAATATAAAGTGTCATTTTTAAACGTAAATATTAGTGTTCATCGTTTTACATCTACTCTTTTCATTGTGTTAATGGGAAAGATGTCATACTAGATGTACTTAATGAGAGGTTGTCTCCAATATGCCTCTTCTTCGACCTCAAAAACTGAGACCACATTTATTTATTCTGTTTCATTAAAACAGTCTAAGACTGAGGCCAACAAATGACGTTCCCCAATTGTTATTTAAATTTCCCTTTCATCAAGGAGTGTCAGTGAAGCAGCCAACTTTGCTAAGGCATCTACTTTATCGTTTTCGGAACTTGGCACATGCCTAACCTCTATCTATAGGAATTAGTTCATGAGACACCTTGATCTTTGGTAAAGTGGTACCAATTTGGCATTTTTCACTTTGTACTAGCCATTTATTTATCGGATGATCAACTAAGAATCACCAAATACTTTAAGCTGGTCAATGCACATTTCAAGGGTCAATTTAAGGCCAATGATGAGTGCCTTATATTCAGCCATATTATTTGAATAGATCTCGAGGAGAGAGAATGAATAAAGGATAAATCCTCCTGATGGTGTGACAAACACAATCCCTACTCCACCTCCTTGACTCCTTGCTGCCCCATCAAAATATAACTACCAAGCTTGAATTTTAGCAAGCATAGCTGCATCATCTGGCAAATCATCGGGTAAATCCTCATTATCTGGACATGGATGATGTGCTATTATGAAATCGGCTATGGTTTGTCCCTTTACTGCCTTTTAAGGCATGAACTTGATGTCGAAAGGGGCCAAAAGCATAGCCCATTCGGCCAATCCCCCTGATAGCATGTGCTTAGATAATATATATCTTAACGAATTTGCCTTCGAGATTAGAATGATCTAAGGGGACATGAGGTAGTGTCATAACGTTTGAATGGCAAAAAGCAAGATAAGGCACATTTTTTCCATAGAAGAGTAATTCACTTTTGCACCCGCTATTGTCCAGCTAATATAATACAGGCCATTTTCTTTCCCTTCCTCATTACATTGAGCCAGCATAGCCCCTAAAGAGTGTTCGAGGGCTGCCGTGTATAATATTAAGGGTCTTCTTTATACTGGAGCCATTAGGACAGGTGGCCTTGTTAGATACTGTTTGATGCTTTTAAAAGCATTTTGACAAGCTTGATCCTAAATGAAGGGCGTGTCCTTTTTCAGAAGTCTTGTGAAAGGCTGACACCTTCCTAACAAATTTGAGATGAACCACCTTATGTAAGCCAACCTTCCTTGTAATCCTCACAATTTCCTTAAATTTCTTAGAAGGGGCATTTGAATTATAGCTTTGACTTTGTCAGGATCAATTTCTATTTCTTCATTCCGAACAACAAAGCCGAGGAATTTCCCTAAGGTGACCCCAAATGCACATTTTAAGGGGTTCATCTTGAGTTGATGTTGATGAAGCTTTTCAAAGACCTTTTTGAGGTCATGTAGATGATTTTCTCTATCTTTTGTTTTTACAACCAAGTCATCGACATAACATTCGACGAGGTTGTGTAGAAAATCCCGACAAATAATCATCATGCCTCATTGGTAGGTGGCCCCGATATTTTTCAAACCAAAAGGCATTATTGTATAACAGTATATGCCTTGTGGTGTTCAAAAGGCCATTACGTCCTCATCTTCGGGGTCCATTTTGATTTGATTGTACCCTGAGAAACTATCCATGAAAGAAAGAGCCCCAAACCCTGTAGTGGCATCTACTAGGAGTTCGGTTATTGGTAGTGGGAAATCATCATTGGGACATGCATTCTTTAAATCCCTGAAATCCACACATATAAGGAGTTGACCATTGTTTTCCCGAACAGGGACAATGTTAGCCAACCAAGTTGGGTATTGAACTTTACGAATAAAGTTAGCATTTATGAGTTTGTCCACCCCAACATTTATTTTGATTGTCAACTCAGGACGAAAGTGCTGCTAAGGCTGCTTTATTGGCTTTACGCCTTCAGAAACAACCAACTTGTGAACAACAACATTTGGATCTAAGCCCGACATATCTTGATAACCCCAACCAAATACATCTTTGTATTCTTGGAGGAGTTGTTCATATTGTGCCACTTCTTTATCATTTAGCATGGCACTCACAAAAATTGTTGCTTGACCGCCATCTTCCATTTCTGAAGGTGCAGGTTGAACAGCCTCAACAAAGTCTTGAGAGGGCTTCTATTCAAGAGTTAAGTCACCATTTAAGCTTTTAGGTGCATTAACTTGAACTTCACCACACATTTCATGGTCTATCGTGGCAATATGATGATGTTTAAAACCTTCTTGACAAGAAAATTCAAAGTTTTGGGCGTCTTCCTCATCTACAATGAACATGACATTAGCTTATTCTGTGTGCTCTACTTGGCCAACTTCATTTTGCTCATGAACGCAAACTAGGCTCCTAGGTTGTTGCTTTGTCTTCTTCAGCTTCCACGTTTTCTGCTTTCTGACATGGAAATTCTTTTATTTGGCTTCATTGACTTTCCAAGTCTCTAAAAAATCGAGATTCGAGGTTGGGTTGGCTCATTTTGAGACAACATCTCTTGTTCTTAGGGTGTGAAAACCATATCCTTTGTTGCATAAGCCTTGAGAATTCCCTCATCATGTGATACTTGAAGATTTTCGAAGGTATTCCCCTGAAATGAGGCTTTTAGGACTCCCCATTTATGCGAGATGTTCAACTTTCGGTTGGCTTTGGTAAGTCCTCTTTTATTCTTCTTCCTCCTCTTTGATGATGACTGTCCTCCTAGAGGTGGACCGCTTGAAGAGGACGCTCATGTTGGAGGCTTTAAAGGGTTTTCCCTTAACACCACTCTCTTGTTGCCGAGTAATGTTCTTATGATCAGATTTTCTTTGGGTACCAACTGGTTAATTCTTCGGATGGAAAAAGTATAACTCGTGACAAGAGAGTTCACAATT
Source organism: Selenicereus undatus (assembly GCA_017589665.1). Classification (NCBI taxonomy): domain Eukaryota; kingdom Viridiplantae; phylum Streptophyta; class Magnoliopsida; order Caryophyllales; family Cactaceae; genus Selenicereus; species Selenicereus undatus. The sequence goes on from JACYFF010031959.1 coordinate 80,715,745, forward strand.
TCCCTCACTGGTGTCAAGGCCTTTTAGCTGACCTTTCTTTTGTCCTTAGGTGTGTATTTGAACAACACCTTCGATCGTGGGGCTTGATTCTCGCTAGCTTCACTGGCATAACTGTTGACAACTCGGATGACCTTTTGAGACTGAGGCAAAGTAAGAGTCTTGGCCTTTTCTTTTTAGCTATCCCTTTTTTGGTTCTGAAGGAACTTGGGAGACTCCAGAATCTGCTGACTTATAAAATTTAGCATCAGCATAATTGACACCTTCCCCATAAAAAGGATTTGCATCTCCACGGATTGTCCTCTCATTGCCTTGTTAATTAATGTATTTCAAACAATGGTGAATAGTTGAGGCGATAACCTTGCTAGTATGGAGCCATGGCTGTCCGAGTAGGGCATTGTAAGAAGTATCAGCATCTATTACATAAAAGAGAGCATCTGTGTAGAGAGCGTCTAACTCGATTTTCAAAGCAATAGTGCCTAAAGCGTTTTTCCCTACCTGATTAAATCCTTGTATTGTGAGTAAAGTTGGGGACAACTCATTTGGTGTTATCCCTATCGCTCTCAATACCTTTAAAGGAATAAGGTTGACGGCGGAACCACGGTCAAGTAGAATCCGATTTATACTTTTATCCTTGATCATACCGATGACATATAAGGGCCTGTTATGATTTACAGACCCCAACTAGACGTCTTCATCAAAGAATGTTATGCAAGCCATGCATACAAGACACTGGTATAAAGGAGAGGGTAACGCATCATGCACCTTAATAGGGTCAACTTAATCTTTGTAGTCGTCAGGGTCTATTAATGCCTGAATAAGTGCCCTTCTTACATTTTTGGACATTTGTAAAGCGTCATACACACTTAAGCGCACTGGGATTCGCTTCAGATGGGAGATGACATCATAACGGACCCTCTCTTTATGAGACCCTTGACGAACTTGAAAAGGGACTGGGATGGGAATATCCTTCTTAAGGTCTTTAGTCAACTCCTTGTCTCTAGTGACACCTTTGCTATTTGAGCTTGATGAGAGTGCTTCTTTTCCATTTTGCTCCCTAGCATTCTCCGATGTTGGAAATTTCTTTTGTGCCATTTCTTCATCGCTCTCTTTTCTTATCGACTCAGGTGGTTGGAGTTGACGATCTGATCGAAGAGTTACTTGATCCACTTCTTGAGTGGTGTTTGCAGGATTGGTGCTTGCTTCTTCACACTCATCCGCCCATGAAACCATACAACATTGGGCTACTTCCCCTTCTAGAGGGTCATCATCTAAGAAGTCACTGCCAAAAAAACCCTTTAGGAATGTGATCGCCTAAAGTGAAAGGGGTGGCATGTACTCCTCTTTGAAAGTTACATTTGGCTTTTTTTTGGCCCTTGATTTCTTCTTCTTATTTTTCTTGTTTTTCTGTTGTGGAGGTTTCTGTCCTCTTATTTTAACTCCTGGGAACTGAGAAGCTCGAGCCACTCCCTGCCAAAATGATCTTCTGTTGAAGTAGCTTTGCCACCCAAAGCCATCATCATCATCATCATTATCATCTTCTGATGTTGCCACGCTTCTAAACTCGGGTCTATGTAGAAATCGTATAAGGTTGGTGCTCTTGGTAAGGGAGGAGGCATATCTGGATATGCCCATACTTTTGCTACATCATCATCAGCAATGAACTTGATAGATACTGCATGAGGTGGTAATGATCCCATTGGGATCCCTTCATTAGTTTCTGAGGATGATGGATAAGATTCATCCCTCTATTCAACCGTTGAGGTTTCATTTGAAGATACAATCGGTCCTTTGGCTGAAGCTCATTCTATCTCAATTTTCCCCCTTCTGATCTTGCCTTAGATTATATATTTGAAGACATAACAATCTTTTATGGGGTGGCTAATGTATCCTATGGTATGAGCAATACTTAGGATCATTTGTCATATTGACTTGGGCAGGTCGTTTTGGCTCTAGAAGAGAAATGGCTTTTGCAGCCATCAACTAATCAAATATCCCCTGAACGTTATCATCACGAAGGGATGCTTTTTTTCTTTTCTTTCCTGGAGAGTGAGTCGTCGACCTTCTTCTTGTTGTTTGCCTTTGCCATTTTTGTTGAAATTTCCATTATTGGTTGGTTTTGGACTTGTTCTGACAAAGTTGGCCATCGACTCCCCCTTCTTGGTCGACCTTTTGATTTCTTCCCTCTTAGGTTGTGTAGTTCTCTAACAGGCAAGTTGTCTTTCTACATTGCTTGCCTTAGACACGAGGGCATCAAAGTTTTGAGGCTCAATAATGCCTACATATGTAGCAATTTAAAGGTCTAAATTGTTAGCATACATTTAAACTGCTGATTGCTCGCTTTGCTTTTCTGGGCATTGCAAGCTTAGACTCCTACACCTCGTAATGAAATCATTCACACTCTCGTTTGGCCTTTGGCGTGTGTCAGCAAGGTCTATTATGGACACCTTGCACTTTGAACTCACGAACTGAGTTAGGAATGCCCTCTGGAGATCATCCCAAGTGTGCAATGATCCAAGCTGAAGTTGAGTATACCATGTAAAGGCTGCCCCTTTAAGGGACAGTACAAACTGCCTAATTAGCAATGCATCATTTAAGGCAGTCTCACCACATGCCGAGTAAAAATGGGCCAAATGTTTATGTGGTGACCCATTTATCCCATTAAACTTTTTAAAGTTTGGCTTTTGATAACTTTTCGAGAATGGAATCAAGTTGTAATGACTCGGATATGGGTTCCTGTACCCCAACACTGGGGGACTCATGGCTGCTTGGTGCTCTTTGATCCCTTAGGCTATTAACTCCTTGATATTTTGCGGAGTGATAAATGTGTTGCTACTGTTAGCCTCATTATTATTTTCACGGTCTCTGTTTTCAAGGCGAGTAGGGAGATTAGCAATTTCAGCCTCTTTTTCTGCAAGCCTTCTTTGCAACTCTTGCATTTGTTCTTCAAGGCTTGGAGTGTCGGTCACTAAAATCGGCACGTTATCAGCTTAATCTTCGCTGGTCACTCATACTTGTGGGATAAAAGCCGACAATTCCTCTTGATGGAAGAGAGTTCTGAGATCATAAAAGGTAGGACTTGTAACCTCAACTTGTTCTTCGGGTTGGTCCCTACCTTGGCTGAGGGTGGTGACGAAAGATTGCAAAGACACCTTAGAATATGTTAATGCTTTGGCCCTTGACCTTGTGATCGAGCCACTATAGACTTGTGATTCAATTCCTTCCGAGATCGAGTCACTTTGATTGTGTGATTTAGGAGACAACACCCTTATGCCTTTTGTAGGAACTCGAGGAAGGGTAGCCTCGTCAACTTGCAAAGGTCTTGGTACCATGGTAGGGGTACTTTAGGTTGAAGGCTTGACAAATGTAACCTTCGAAGTTTTAGGTATTGTTCCCTCATCTTAATAGGAGGTCATCATTACCTCAGCTACGGGAATATCAATGGGGATAGTCCCGATGAAATTTTGCCTCATAGGGAGAATTTGAGGAGCCTTTCTGGCCCCTGAGGTTCCTTCCCCGAATGGATTATTGGGGTTCTTCAGGGTTGGGGGTTTTTTGGTTGGCTTTGCCCCCTTACTGGTGGATGTAGAAGCCTAAGTCTGCATCGTGCCTGAGGAAGGGATTTGATCTTGCCTCAAGGGTAAATTAGGGACCTGAGCTTACCTTGGTTGGATTGTCCCTCGGGTTGCTGGTGCCTCCCTTGTGTAGGTTCCCTCCAAGATCGAACTTGGCTAGGGTGTGGAGTTAACACCGGGTTAAACGGCATAACCATTGAGGGGCAAGCCGTGGAGGACGGCCTTTGTTGAGAAGTCCTCGTCAAAGTCATTCTGGCTAGCTCTAAGGCTAGTGATGGAGCTAGCTTGGGTGCACCAGACTTAGCGCGATGCTTGTCGCTTCTGCGCTTGTTGTGCTTTATGTTCTTGATCACCTTCTTGGTAAGCGGTTTGTCATTATTAGGGATGCGCTTGCTTGCCCTTTCGAGGCCCTACAGTGGTTCCATTGAATTTGACAATGGGAACTCGGCAAGCATGGATCGTGGCCTAATAGTGAAGACCACCTGCACATTCTTCCTTGCCTGGAACATCCCGTGTTTGATCACGAAAGTGACAAGAAGCTCATTAAAATTGATGGTGACTTAAGGTTCCATTGTTCCTTAAACTTTGAACTTTTGAACAAAAACAATAGAAAGAAAGAACAATATAAATATTAGTCAAATATAAACAAATCGGAAATGAAAAGGAAAATAGGGTCTCACAGGGCGTGCCAAATATTATGTTGAGCAAAAATTTAATAAAAATAAAATGCACAACTTTCCGACGTACAAAAAATGCACATCGATTTATTTTTGAGTATGACCCTATCCAAGAGGACATGCATCCTTAATTACGTCCCCCTCCCGGGAAACCACCTTTTGATTTCGACTTGTTCTATTTTACTTTTCTTTCTTTGTTTTATAAGACTTTATATAATTTGGATTGACATTTATCATTCATTTTTTTTTAATTCAAAACTTAATTGCATTAGATAATGGTCATATAGGCACCTTCTAGGAAGGGTACTACTCTCAAACATTCTTCATGTGTAGGTTATGGAAACAGATAATTTTATTTGATTTGGAATTTAGGTTGCACTCATTCTTTTGTCGTGAGCCGCCTACGTACCTCTTTTATGGAGGATCCAACCAGCCATAGTTCTTTAATTTTATTTGATTTAATTTATCTTTTATTTTGGGTTAAGTTAATAACCATTTAATGTGAAATATGTATGTTGATCTAAAAAAAAAAGTAATTTTGATTCAATTTTGATATTCAATTTTTTTTTAACTCATGGCTAAGTTGCATGTTTAGCCATTTCACGATTTTTATTTATTGACATGGCCTTGATTGGGGTAAGTCTATTAATATCTTTAACTTGTGATTGTGCCCGAAATTTATTTGTGGGTTTCCTACGTACCCTTAATAGGATCAAATCCACGTAGTTCTTGAACCAAATTTTTTTTTTTTTTAGGTTTGCATCCTGGGGGGGGAGAATTTGGTGAACTCGGTTGTATATTTGGCTCGACTCTAGTCCATTTTTCCGTACTTATGATTTGAGAAAGATTCGTCTTTTTGAGAAGCTTGGGTTTTTATTTGTTTTGGTTACGTAGCTTGTAACCAAGGGTTACAGAGTTATAATTTGATCCTTTATGAAAGAGGGGGAATATTAATAAGGTTTTTTTGCCCATTTCGTAGAGTTGAAAATTTGAGGGGGTCAGTTTCTGTATTGGGAGACTTGACATTTAAACGAGTGAGGTCCAATCGACTTTGGAAAAATTAATTTTTTGTGAAGAGAGGGGTATCGGTTTGAGCCCGTTTGAGGACTTTGATTTAGACTAAAGTCGAATATTTTATGTCGGACTTCCTAGGTATCCTTATTGGAATCAAGTCACCGTAGTTCTAGTGGATAGTTGACCTAAGCACATTTTATCGCTATTTTCATTATTATTCTTTTAACAATCTTTGTCTGGGTATATACATAATTTTTTTTTTAAAAAAAACTACCTATTTTAACTTATTCCAATCAATAACCGTACTTGAGATTTATTAGTTTTGCTTCTTTCGCTTTACTGGAACGTGATCAATAGCCCACATGAGTTACTTGTATCAAATTCGTTGGCAAAGATCACAAGATGACAACTCATCATCAAATATGTTCACCATTTTTTTTTTTAATTTATGGCCGCACAGTGATGTTTCCCTTTTGGCTTTTTTATTCCATTTGCTTGGATTGTCGTAGAAATCTGATACCCGAGTTCCGTGGATAAATCATATCCTTAAAAGATCATAATATCTTGTACCAGAGTCCTATTTCCAATAATTGACCTTTGTTTATTAGGTTTTAATTTCTCAGTCTATAAAATCCGATTCTCTTGTTTTACCCTGTCAATTCCATTTGTTATATTTTTTTTATAAACAAGCTCCTGCTCAACCTCCAAATTGAGATTTTAACAGGTATGAATGAGACTTGAAACAAAATTTTGTCAACAAAATTTCCTTCTGCTTTCTCACTTTCACCAAATCTAAAAAACCCTTCATTCCTGGTTCTATTCATGTTACCATAAGGTCTTTATTCTATTTTCCAAAAAAAAAAAACACGAAGGACTTTCATTCCCCCTCCTCCTTTTTTGTATTTTGAAACAGAGAATTGAGTCAAGAAACAACATGTAGATGTGACTCCCTCAATCTTCATTTTTTTTTAATTAGGAGTTAAATAAAACCTAGGATCCATAAATAAATAAATGAAAATTCCTTGGTTTATAGTTCTAGTAGGAACTGAGATCTGACATGATCTATAAACTTTATGATTCCAGCAGGAATTGGGATTCGGAAGCATCCGATTTTAGGGTAAGAGCTTGGCAACTCTCAAATTTGTACTTGGGCTTATTGTATCGGCATCCTCTTCTTGATCCTTTGGTTGCCGATCGACTTCACTCTTTATTAGAACCAACCATAGCTGATTGGGGAAAAACTTGGACATTCCCCAATGGGCTTTTATGCAACAATCTTGAACGCTAGGCCCACACGCGAGTTAACGGCCCACAAGGATATGATCCTGGGGATAGCCTTAGGCCCATACTTACCCAGAGGCGGGGAACGCAACCCTAGAGGCTTCCTCTAGGCCTAATGGTTCCAGAACCGGCGACCCACGTGGGCACTTCAGGTAAAATTACAATTCTACCATCTTTTCCGAAAAGGCTATTAATAGTGACCTACTTTCCTTTAGAAAAGGGTTGGCCACTGTGGATACTTACTCTCTATAGCATTCACTCTTTTTGATTCGAGCATTCAACTGACTTGACCGTCAGAGAGACGTTTCCTATACCACAATCCGGGGTTTGCCTTTTTTTTTGCAGGTTGGGTCACAGAGAGCCAAGGACGACGCCGTGTTGACCACCAGCCGTCAGATAAACCCGTCCCTTCGTCCTACGTCATCAACATAAGTACACAAACCGATTCCTTGCGGAATTAGGTTGTCGCCGTTTGTGGGGAAACGCGATGGTAGCGATGGTAGTCAGTGACGCAACACGGGCACGGACTTGCAGAGACAAGGCCCCAGCTGCAGACACCTATGCGCCACCCATGGTAGAGGATGCTTGCGAGAGTTTCCGGGCGAGCCCTCGGGCGGCTAGGGCGTCACCCCAATAGCGTGAGGCCTATGTTACGGTGGACGCATTGAAGGCTCTCATGTCCACCATGGTAGACGCCATTACACGGCAGGTCACTGAGCAGGTCAGGAGAGCTCTGGAGGTGGCCGGCACGAACGAGCATCTCATTCCCCTTGAGCACGTGCTAGTTCGTGTAGAAGGGTCGTCCCACCGGCCGGAGGCGATGCTGTCCCTTCGCCCCTTGGACCACAGCCGTGAGGTCACGAGGTCAGATGGGAGCAATCGGCCTCGTACAGGGCGGCAGGGAGGTCGTGCAACATTGGATCCCATCGGCCGATCTGTGTACGGGGCAACTGTAGTCTCGACAACTGCCTCCACCCCCCTACACCACTCACTCGCGGTGAACCGCTTGCCTTGTGGAGCAGGAACAAACTTCTTGGCCGCGAGGAGAGAGGTCAAGCGGGCGTCGCCTCACTCTAGAGCGTCGCACCTACCGCGACTGTAAGCGAAGCATGCCGGCAAGAGAAACGCGCGGTCAGGAACTGTGCAGGAGAGACCGCTCCCCCCCAGGGTACTACGGCGCGGCCGAGAGAAAAGGAGTCCCTCGGTGGTTGAGGTCAAATGCCACCCGGACACCACCATCAAGGTGTCTGGAACAGTCGTTCGGTCAACCATACCTCCCTTCTAGACCCCATTCAGCACCGAGATCATAAATGCTACCCATTGCAGCAAGGTAAAGATGCCCATGGTCCACCTCTATGATGGGACCACGGACCCGGAAGAGCACCTGGGAGTTTATAAAGCCTAGATGTACGTGCAAGATGTGGATGATGCCTCCTATTGCCGCTACTTTTCTACAACCTTCAAGGGAGTGGCGCAGTCTTGGTTCAACGGCCTCTTCCCGGGGAGTATAGCCTGTTTCCAAGACCTAGCCAATAAATTCGTCAGCCAGTTCATTGCTAGTGGCAAGGAGAGGCGAACTAGCATCCACTTGTCGAAGATCAAGCAGGGGCCGCAAGAATCCCTTACCGAATTTGTCAAACGTTTCCATCAAGAAGCGGTACTGATCCCGGACTTGGAAGAATGGGTAGCATACACTTCTTTCTTGAACAACCTTAAGAGCGAAAGCTTCAAGTTCTCTCTGGCGGAGCAAAAGGAAAGGACGTTGGTAGAAGCCTTGAGGAAGGATGCGGATTTCATTTGGGCTACCAAGATCTGCGCCGACAGAACGGATGCCCTAAGAATGCTAGAGCTCCTGTGGATAGGGGTTTCATCCGTGGTGAAAGGAACCCCGTTCCTCGGGACAGGAGGCCGTAGTTCGAGACTCCGGACCCTCGATTAGCTACCGACGCAAAAGACATCCTTATGGAAGTCAGAGGGCACCCGATGCTGCATCGACCGCCTCCTATAACTGTAGCCCCCAGACCATAGAACGCTCGGAAGTATTGTGAATTCCACGAGCAATGCAGGCATACCACGACCGAATGTCGGGAGTTGAAAAAAGCCCTCAATGAGCTCGCAGACAAGGGGCAAATCGATCGATTTTTGAAAAGGGGTCGGTGACTCCTTCGACAAGAGTAGAACCCTGGGCCGCCCCAACCGCAGGACGAGGAATGTACCACGGAAATCATTGCTACCATAGCGGGCGGTTACATGGAGGAAATAACTCGGTCGGCTTGGAAGACCCAACTTAGAAATGCGCAGGAGGTACTCACCATGGAGCAAGGATCCTGCCTAACGGCGCCCACGATGGTCTTTGGAGGAAAGGACGCCTCGTGCTTCGCTTCCCCTCACAACGACCCCCTGGTGGTCCAGATGAACATCGCGAATGCGATTGTACGACGAATCCTTGTCGACACGGGCAGCTCCGTAGATATCATAACTTGGGATTGCTTGCAGAGGCTCTCTCACCCGGGGCGTGATGTCGTCCCCATGGCAAATCCTATCCTGGGCTTTGGGGGGCAAGAAGTGCTTCCCACAAGAACGGTCCGCCTCCGGGTACGCTTCGGGGACAAGACCCGATTCAAACACTTGGAAGTTGATTTTCTCATGGTCGATGTGCCCATGTCCTACAACGTAATCATCGAACGACCTACCCTCCATAGAGTGAAGGCCGTCGTCGCCTCGTAAACTCCAGATCCAGTTCAAAGTGGACAAAGAGGCCATAGGTGAGCTCCGCGAGGACCAACGGACGACACGAGAATGCTACCTGGTGAGCATAAAGCCACTCGTAGAACAGACCAGGGATCGCGAGATCAAAGGACCGCCCCAAAAGGAGAAGCGGGCGAAGGAAAGCCCGACCATTCCAGTCCCTGAGACGTTGGTAATCCACTCCATCGCCTCCTCCGAACACCCGCAGTCGCGGTCGGAAGTTGTGGTTGTGGTGGAGCACCTACTGCTCAAGGAGGGACGGCCCGAGTGCAGCGTACAACTCGGATGCGACATTGCGCCCACGGGACGGCTGCCCATTGTCTTCCTCCTGCGAGAATATAAGGATATTTTTGCTTTGGGACCAGAGGAGATGTCCGACATCGTTGCCGCTGTAATAGAACACTGTTTAAATGCCAACCCTCGGTACAAACCAGTTGTCAAGAAGAAGCGCCACATGGGCCCCGAACGGACGGTTGCGGCAAATGCAGAGGTCTAGAAGCTACTGAAGGCGGGTTTCATTCGAGAATGTTAGTACTCTGAATGGATCTCGAATGTGGTATTGGTCAAGAAGCCAAATGGAACCTGGAGGAAGTGCATGGACTTTACAGACCTGAACAAAGCCTGCCCAAAGGATAGCTAACCCTTGCCAAGGATTGATAAACTGGTGGACGCCACGGCCGGTCATGCCCTACTGAGCTTCATGGATGCCTTCTCGGGGTATCAACAGATACCCCTTTTCCACGAGGACCAGGAGAAGGCAACGTTCATCACAGACCACGGCCTCCACTGTTACAAAGTGTGCCTTTCGGTCTAAAAACTGCCGGAGCAACTTACCAGCGCCTGGTCAACAAGCTGTTCGAGCCTCTTATCAGACAGACCATGGAAGTATATATGGATGACATGATCGTCAAGAGCAAGGTCGAAAGCGACCATGGAGGTGATCTGCAGATGACGTTCGAGATGCTCCCGGTGTTCAACATGAAGCTCAACCAGAAGAACTGTGTCTTCGGGGTTCGGCCAGGCAAATTCCTCAGTTTCATGATTAGTCACCGTGGCATAGAGGCGAACTCAACCAAGATTCAGGCCGTCCTGGAGAAGAAACCACCTCGGAACATGCGGGAGGTGCAGCGCCTGACGGGCTGCATAGCAGCTCTTAGACAGATCATGTCCCGTTCCGCAGACAAGTGCCAGCCTTTCTTCTATGTCCTTCGCCAGCGGAACAATTTCAAGTGGGATGGGCAGGCAGATGAGGCCTTCTAGGCTCTGAAGGCATACTTGGCCCACCTACCTAAAATCGCCAGTCCTGCGGTGGGAGAAGTTCTGGTTTTATACTCGGTCGTGTCTGAACACGCGGTCAGCGCGATCCTTGTGGCCGAGCTAGCATGGGAGTAGATACCAGTGTATTACGTAAGCCATGCCTTAGCTGGCGCAGAGATGAACCACCCCCTCCTCACGAGGCTTGCGTATGCTTTAGTGATGACCATCTAGAAGCTAAGACCTTACTTCGAGGCCCATAAGATCTTGGTCCTAACCGACCAGCACCTAAAGAACGTCCTGCAGAAACTAGACGCCTCGGAGCGTCTCCTAAAGTGGGTCATAAAGCTTTCTCGTTATGATCTCGCCTTCAAGCCACGGCGGGCCATCAGAGCGCAAGCACTAACTAATTTCTGAGCCGAGAGCATGGCTCCTACAGAGGAAGCTCCCCAACCACCGCCTTGGAACTTGTACGTGGATGGCTCGTCAACTAAAGATATCAGTGGAGCCGGTCTCATCATAGAAAGTCCCACTGGAGCACGGTATGAGCACGCCCTCAAATTCAGGTTCAATGCGTCCAACAACGAGGCCGAATACGAAGCCCTCGTTGCAGGGATAGAGCTCTGCCACACCACAAGAGCTAACCATGTCCAAGCCTTCTCTGACTCCCAACTCGTTGTCAGCCGGCTTAATGGAGCCTACGAGGTCATGGCCGCGTATGTTAGGCGGGTTCGCGAGGCCACTAAGTTGCTAAGGCATTTCACCATAACGTACATTCCCCGCTCGAAGGACCGGTAGGCAGACGCTATGTCCAAACCGGCGAGCTCTTCTGACGACGGTCGGCCGAAGAACATCCAGCAGGAGACTCTGACGGAAAAGAGCATTGAATTGAATGAGGTGATATGGCTGGATCAGAGCCCAACATGGATGGAGCCTATCCGCACATACCTCGCTGACAGCACGTTGCCCACGGATTCCAGGGAGGCTGAGAAGATAAACAGGCGGTTAAATTGGTTTGTATTATATGAGGGGATTCTCTACAAGCGCTCCTTCCCTCGGCCTCTTCTACGGTGCGTAACCCCGGTGGAAGGGAAGAGGATCTTGGAATAAATACATGAAGGCATTTGTAGCTCACACACTGGAGGCCATGCGCTAGCCATAACGGCTATCCGAACCGGCTACTATTGGCCTAGCTTGCGGGAAGACGCAATGGCGCTGGTGCGGACTTATGACAAGTGTCAAAAGTTCGTGCCCATCCAACGAGTCCCCTCCACCAATATGACACCAATAGTCAGCCCACTCCCGTTTGCCACATGGGGCATGGACATTCTTGGCCCCTTCCCCAGAGCTACAGGCCAAGGCAAGTACCTTTTTGTGGCCATGGACTACTTCACCAAGTGGATCGAAGCTGAGGCCGTCGCATCCATTACCACAGCAGAGGTGCGCAGGTTCATCTGGTGGAACATCATTACTAGATTTGGCATCCCTCGAGCCATGATTTTCGACCGTGGCCGGCAGTTTGATACTAGCAGGCTCATAGATTACCTCAATAACCTAGGCTACTAGGCTTGCTTTACGGCCATGGCACATCCCCAAGTCCAGGCGGCCAACAAATCCATCCTCCATGGATGACAAAAAAAGCTCGGCGATGCAAAAGGCAAATGGGTGGACGAGCTGCACGGCGTCCTATGGCACCTCCGCACCACAGAGAAGACAGCCACAGGGAAGACCCCATTTATGCTCGCCTACGGTTCAGAAGTTGCCCTGCCCGTCGAAGTGGCCCTACATATCCATCGATTGACAACCTTCGAAGAGACATCAAACAACGCAGCCATGCGTGAGGCCCTTGTCCCTTGACCTCCTCCCCTCCATTTCAAAAGTCCTTAGGGAGGGGCGACGAGGGGAAAGCCCTCCCCCATCGGTCCCACGAGAAATGGCGGATGACAAACTCACTCATCGCTCTGGTGTCAAGGGCGCGTGGGAAGGCCATGGAAAGCTATGATGACAGCTATGGACGAACAAGGAAATGAAGGAAACTCAGCCCCAAAGACCACCTTTTGTAGTGATACGCGACAATTTCGTATAGGTGCTATCCACACCTCGTAACTCATGCATTTATGGACGGTGGCGTCAGGACCGTCCGTTCCCAGAGCTCAACTCCCCAGGATCTATGGATGTATCGATAGTGGCAGCAAAATCCACGCCCTGCAACCCGTGCAGTTATGGGCGGTGGCATCGGGACAGTCCATCTCAAGGGCTCGATTTTCGGGGATCTCTGGATGTGTGGTAATCAACAGTGATGGTCCACACTCTACCTGACTACTCATTAGACTGGATGTGCAGGTAAAATGTGGGGGCCTAAGTGATTGGGGAAAAACTTAGACATTCCCCAATGGGCTTTTATGCAGCTATCTTGAAGGCCAGACCCACATACGAGTTAATTGCCCATAAGGATATGATCCTAGGGACAGCCTCAGGCCCATACTTACCCAGAGGCGGGGAACGCAACCCTAAAGGCTTCCTCTGGGCCTAATGGCTCTAGAACCGGTAGCCCACACGGACACTTCAGGTAAACTTACGATTTCACCTTTTTTTCCGAAAAGGCTATAAATAGTGACCTACCTTCCTCGGGAAAAGGGTTGGCCACTGTGGATACTTACTCTCTATAGCATTCACTCTTTTTGATTCGAGCATTCAACTGACTTGACCGTCGGAGAGGCGTTCCCCGGACCACAACCCGGGGTTTGCCTTTTTTTTGCAGGTTGGGTCACGGAGAGCTGAGGATGATGCCGTGTTGACCACCATCCGTCAGATAAACCCATCCCTTCATCCCACGTGATCAACATAAGTACACAAACCGATTCCTTATGGAATCAGATAGCTAAACAGGAGGCTATAGCTTCCTTCCCCAATAAGAACGAAATAAACTTGATTATAAGATTTAAAACGAAATAAACTTGATTATAAGATTTAACCACCTTTGCACTTTTAGATCGACTGTAATTTCACTTGTTCTTCTTGGCTGAATTATTTTTGGCTACTCTATTCTCTGCCTGTTTTGCGCTCTATTCATTTTATTTTTTTTTTACACTGGTTCTTCTTCTATCTATTTTTTTTAAGCAGATCTTCTCATGCGCCCCTTCGGTTCTCCTCCTTGATTGCCTTTTTATAGCAATGAAAATCAATAGTTAACCCACTCCTTTTAACCCCCATGCTGCGAAAGATGTGCATAGTGGGGAAACATGATTGATATAATGAACTAACACTTCAAGACTTTGGTTGGATGATTGACTAGCTTTCAAGTTTATTAATCACTGCCATATTTATCTTGACTATTCTCCCTTTTTTTTTATAGCCAATCAAAACCCTCATTTTAATGCTTGGACAACATGGCCCCACGTAGCCCCTCTAAGCATTATCAACCTACCTCTTTTTTTTTAAAAAAAAAGAAAAGAAAACACATGCGATAAGCTTTTTTTTGTGATATAGGTATAGTGATTATTCTTTTTTTTTTTTGAAAGACTTGGTATTTTTTGAAGTTAGAGGACCTTATTCTTAGATTTATTTTAATTTTACACCCAAATAAAATAAAATAAAATAAAATTTGTGACCCTCCATATGTTAGGCTCATATTAAATTTTATGATCTTAATTTGGATGAATTTAAATTTATCAAAATTTTGCGTCCAACAACTGGTTTAGAACTTGGCTTAGGAAGTCTAGGACACTGATAATGATGGTTTCACTCTTTTAAGGCAACAAGATCTCTAACTCAAGTGCAAGGGATTACTAATGAAATGCTGGTGTATCAGTTCTCTTTTTTTTTCATATTTTATCAAATTAGGAGTATGTTATAGATGTTGAAAGTGCAATCAATATAGGTGATCCACTTACTTTCAATGGCTATAATTATAGAGTGGAATATCAAAGGCCTGAACACGCCTAAGAAGTAGATGGAGTTGAAGAGTTCTATTTTCCGTAAAGGCTCTTAAATTTACGGAAATAAAATTTAGTCACAGAAATGTGTTGCATGCTTATATTAATATGCTTTGTGGTTGGGAAAGTTTCATTAATTATCCAAATATCATGTTGATTTCTTGAATGTTTTGATTAGATGTGATATGGACCAAGCTATAAGGTTCAACCTACTCGTCCAAATTAAAGCAATAATTCAAGTAGGGGTAATTATGACTCTTGAAAATGATGCTCAAGGACTTGGTCCCCTAAGACCACTATCACATTGTGACCTTTGAAGGTAGTAATCCTAAGAAGGTGGCAAGGTAATCAGTTGCTCTAAATAAGGAGCTTAGTTATTTTTTCCTTCATAGCCACTTCTTTTTATTTTCCAAATTATGGGAAGAATTTTCTCCCAATTTCTAACTTTATTTTTAATGAAAAAATAGACTCAAGTTTTTGCAAACTACACATGGACAGATAGCTCTGGATAAAGAAGCTAAGGCTTGCCTTCAAACTCTAATTATCGAGCGACTTACGAAACTTAAATTGTGCAAGGGTCATTGTAGATCTTGATATGCATGATATTGATCATGAGCTTAATTGGGCAATCAAATAGGTGATTTAGGAGTTAAGATTTTATGGGTAGTTTATGGATACCTCCAGAAAGTTTCTTCTTGAATATCTCCTCCAAATTCCTCGATTTAGGATTGTGGAGGATACCACCAAACAAGTACAAGTGTAGTAAATTTCTAGCCTTGCATTCTTATCAAACAGGCCCCCTATTTTCTTTATTTTAATTATACAATTAGCTTGAATTTCATTGGTTGTTTTCCTTATAATTCTATTAGTTGATACAAAGTTTAGAGAGGAGGGTACCCTGCTATATAATGGCTTGAATCCTTGTATTATTTTCAGATTTGGAATATTTGAATGAAAAAACTTATTGCTTATTATCTCTCTGCAAAAAATCTCATTTTCTTTATCTCTTTTAGAGAGTGATGATTTTGAGTCTCCCCTTCATTTCAATTTTCGGTGCGTAGGCTTTGTAAGGTTAAATAATGGTTGATCTTATTTTAGTTGTTCTTATTTTAGGAGTTCTTGATCATTCAACACTACTCTTGTGGGTTGTTGTTCATTCTCATCATTTTGGGAATATTATCAAGATCAAAGCCTTTTATTGGCCATAGGTATTCTCTTATGGTTCAGTTGGTATTAGAGTAAAAAGATCATTCATTTAGATAAGCATCAAATCCTCAAGCTTTATGTCTCATTATTATTTTAGTCTTTTCATTGTATATATTTTGCTATATTTTGTTGTGAATCTTTCCCTCTATGCTTTTCCTTTTAGTCGATGCACCCAAAGATCCTAAACACACTTCCACCTCAAATTAAAACCCTAAAACCACACTTTGACATTAGCTAAAATTCTAATTTAACCATGTTAATCACCCTTTTTAGTTGACAAAAACCCCCCAAAATAGTCCCATAACACAACCTCCAGCCCAAACACAATCCTATTCCTTCACAAAACCACAAAAACCTTGTCAGATAGAGCATGACATGGCCAGACATTTCTCAGCCATGTCAAAATTGTGTTACATACTTAGTGACTGTGTGAAGACCATATTAAGGCCATGCCACTCCTTTTGCCCTTGTCAACCTCATGTCACATCCCTATGTCAACACCTGCCCGTGTAAACTACTTTCATCCCTAATCTAGATCTCAAAACCACTCAATCATGGCCAATGAAAGAAATCCCTTCTTATTCGAAGAGCATTTCTCTTGAACAAGCCCGTGAGATGAGGATAGATAAAGCCATTATTGAACTTCAAGAGCAAGTGAGAAAGCTCACAAGGGAGCCTGAGCAAATAAGAGGATCTATCTCTACTGGACGAAGAAGCCACCTTAACCGGGAGTTTGACATTAGCCCCTGACATTATCTATGCCTCTTCCTATCAGGATTATTGATAACGTGGATATAGGAGCTAGGAGAATAAGACACCCATGGGTGACCTAATGGATCTCACAATTGAGGCACTGGAATTTGATAACAATGCTAACATGGAAAACTACCTTGATTGGGTGCAAGCCATTAAAAGGATATTCAAACTCAAGGAGGATAATCAAGAGAAGTTTTTTGAGTCAAATATTCACAACATGAAAGCAGATACATCCTTATGGTATGAAAATTTAAAGAAGAATAGAGTAAGGGAGGCTATAAGTTTAAGATCATGACATAGTCCATGCTCAAAAAGCACATGGACGGGAGGTTCTTACCTTCCTCATACATAAGAACTCTATCTTATTATCACCTCTACCAACCAACAAAATCTTAAGGTAGAAAAGTATATTACGGGGTTTGAACAACTTCAAATGATGGTTAGATTGAATGAAGAAACCAAGCTTACCATTGTTAGGGTCGTCAAGGGGTTATCTTCTAACATTGCCAACAAGGTGGACTTTCAACCTTATTTATCCTTCTGATAATGTTTGCAACCTCGCTTTTAAGATAAGAAAGCAACTTAAGGGCAGAAAACCCTTCCAAGCCCCTTCCTCCAATTGCCCGCAAAGTGCCACCAAGGCTTTCTCATTCACAACAAATTTGACACCGCCCCTATATCCACTAGGACCCTTGATGAGGATGCAAGGACTTCAAATGTCATTAGTATAGGGCATTTATAAGTGAATTTTTCCAATTAAAGAACTCTCACCATTAGAGAGGTTGCAGGAAATCCAAGCTATCAAGGAGAAAACTAGTAAAGAAGAATGAGAGATTGATGAGATTACCTTGATCACTCTGGATGTAGATGAGCTATCGGTGATTAGAAGGGAACTCCATGCTGAAGAGGTTATTCATATGCCAAGCCAATGTGAGCAAATGTTCCACTCAAGATGCACAATTGGAGGCTAAGTGTTTCAGATGATTACCGACAAAGGAAGTTCTACCAACGTGGAATCAATGACACTCATTGACAAGATTCAATTTCGAACTAAGGACCATCCAACTCCTTACACTCTGAACGATCAAGCAAGGAAATGATGCCACTATTTCTAAACAAGCTCTTATTTCCTTTTTGGTTGGTCCATATAGTAGGGGTGTTATTTGAATTAGCTCCCATGGATGCATGACATTTATTGCATGGTAGGCCATGGTTATACGATAATCATGTGAATCATGAGGGACATGCTAATACATATGCACTCAAGCATAAGGATCGTAGCCTTACATTGGCTCCATTACCTCCACCCAAACCTCACAACATTAAATCAAGGAAGGGAAGTTAGAGAAGCCTCAGGGTGATTCAAACATGGGTAGAGAGACTCTTTATTTGCCTTGTTCGTGTGGGAATCAAACATAATTGAGGAAGTGAAACCCTTGCATCGCCTAGTTCAGCCACTCTTGAAAGAGTTTGCTGACGTATTTACAAATCATTTGCTTCTCTATTGAGAAGAATTGAACACCAAATTGATCTCCTACTGGGTGCTTTTTTGCTAAACAAATGGCTTATTGGTGTACTCATAATGAATCAAAATAGCTTCACAGATAAGTCCAAGAGTTGTTTGACTGTGGGTACATTAGGGAGAGCTTGAGTCCTTATTTGGTTCCTTCCCTTTTGCACCCAAGAAAGATGAGACTTGGCACATGTATGTTGATTTCAGGGCTATAAAGAACACCATTATCAAGTATAGATTTTCAATTCCTCGATTGGATGATATGTTTGATGAATTCCATGGGTTCAAGATCTTTTCCAAGGTTGATCTTAGGAGGCGGTGCCACCAAAAGTAGGATGAAAGAGATGAATGGAAGACTGACTTTAAGACCAAGTGTTGATTGCATGAGTGGCTTGTTATGCCTTTCGGTATATGTAATGCTCCTAGCACTTTTATAAGGCTTATGAATAAGGCTCTATGATACCCCAAAACTCTAATTCATTTTTATTATCATCTTTAGACTACTTAATTTGATGAAAAATAATCTATGGAGCATCACTGTCTTATTTTATAATGAAATACAATACAAAAGGGGTAATTTATTGAAATGAGTAAAATCATAATCCAATTCAATGGCCAAAAGTCAAAGGTCAACTTAGTCAACTATAAGTTTGACATTATTCCATGCTAATGAAAAATTTAACTAAAGGCCTCTAATCAACACACTGCCGCAAGCGCATGGGTGTTCATAGTATAGATAAAGATATCGTTCCTCAGGGACTAAAGTAATCTATCAAGCCTAGTCTTGTTAGAATATGCTACGCAAAACTCAATTTCAAGTGGATTCGGTTAACTACGAAAATAAATAAACTTGTCTAAATCAATAAGAGAAAAACATCGAGGAATTTTCGCAGTTATGGAAGAGAATTGGATCAAAATTAATAAATATGTGCTATTCTCTAATTGGTTAATTCCGATGAATTGTAATCTTGTTTAGAAACTTGATCTATTCTTTCGAAATCAATCAAATTTGCCCAAACTAAGCAAATGTCATTCTTTCAAACTAATTTGACTTAATCCAAGTTTAGTATATTCGATTACTTACTAGCCCTCATAACATATAAATCTCTCTTTCGAGACGAAATTATGCTATGTCTATTCAAACGGTCGAACAACCAATTGTCGTCTTTCAAATGTTCACTCGATCGTTTCAAGTGTGCAAGTAAATTTTGGCCAAAACCAACTCAGAACATATCAAACACTTGATAGAACGAAATCAAACCAATCATAAAAATAAGTACAATTCCTTAAAAACAAAAACATGATACAATAATAATTCCAAAAACGACTAAATTCCTAGACTAAGAAAACTACTTAGACATGATAAAAGATAAACTAACCAAAAAGATCGGCGAAATCTTGAGCAGAAGGGACTCGACTGAGATGGCCTTCACTAAGGGCTTCGGAATGGCCTTAAGATCAAAGCTCTCACACTCAAAACTCACACAAAACTAAACAAAGAACAAAATTTGAGAGAAAACAAACTAATCTAATCTAAACTATTCTACTTGCGTGCTTACTTAGAATACTCTTGAGTTTTTTGCTCTTCCTTCGCTGCAGAACGTCCCTACTTATAGAAAGCTTTAGTTGATCTCAACCACATAACCAGGGGCAAACGAAGAGGCAACAGTTACAGGCACACCATGGTTTGACCGTGGTCTGCGCTAGATCCGAATTTTTGCTCTTTCTTTGCTCTACGGTCGTGGCATAACATGGATAACCCTGGGGGAGGTCAAAACACAACCATTAAAGGGAAAATGCTAGATAAAAGGACTCAAAATCCTGCAAAACACACAAAACAACTACACCCAAGCATAAATTGAAAATAGGAGAATAAATAACATCATTAAGCACGAAATTCTCCTAAAAACGAGGTAAAATAGCCCTAAAAATATGTGCATATAAAGCACTTATCAAACTCCCCATGCTTAAACTGTTGCTTGTCCTCAAGCAATGCAAGGATGGAGGATATACACATCCTCCTCAGAATAGACATAGATAACTTTCAAATGGCAAGAATGATCCAAAGGTAGCCCAAAAAGGTGCAAAAATATAGTTAACAAACAAAATAGGGAATGAAATTTCAAAAACTTTTAATAGACCATAATGCAAAACTTGAGCCAATCGTCCCCCAAATGGTCAAATACAATCATTCTAGCATATGAAACGAGTAAGACTAGCAAGGCCGGTAGAACCTCACTATAGTTATGTGGCACTCAGCACTTATGTGTTTGACAATCTATATATATGAAGGTTCTCTCAATTGTCATTCCTTGGACATAAATCTACCATAAGCTTGACAAGATTCTCAAATTCGCCACCACTAAAATGCAAATACACTAAACAATCATGAGGACTTTCATAGGGATTTAACGGGGCTTAGGGTAAAGATGAGAGGGGAACAAATATTTTTGGAAATGAGGAGCTAAAAGCCATAGAGTAAGAGCTTAAACAATTCTAATGCATCATACTACGTCCTTCTCGAACCTTATCATCTCATCAACAAAATAAATCCCAAAATAAAAAGAGATAGAGTTGAAAATCACAAATATCTTACATTCCTACCAAGGCTAATAACTTTTTTTGAATTTTTTCTTTTTTCTCTTTTTTTTGAATTCTTTTTTTTATTTCTCTTATTTTCAAAGAGGAATAGCCAAGGAAATTCCATGATGAACTTTAAAATCGAACACTTTTTTAAACTTTGCACAACAAAATAAGGGATTAATCAAATGTTTGCATTCTTGCACCAAACAGCCAACATTCACTAAAGAGAATAACAATCCACCTTGCTAATGCCCTAACAAACTTGATGCAAAAGAATGTAATGCTCATTTAGCCTTGGCTTTAGTGTAAGACAAGTATTTGGCATGGGCTAAAAGTAGGAGGTTCAGATCAAGAAAACAGTTATAGGCTCAAAGGGGCTAACAAGGGATATAATACATGCCAAGGGTGGCTATTTGGCTGTGGTGTTCAACAAATTAAAGAAAGAAAAATGCCTCAATCATATTGCCTAAATGCATATGCGAAATGTTGTCTTGAATGAGAATCAAGGCAAGCTCTAGAGAAATGACGTTAAGGAAGAGTCACACACGAAAGAAAATAGGAGACTAATAATAATAAATAGTCTCTAAAGGCTCAAAGTCTCACGAGACATCTACCACATTCAAAATTAGCTCACTAGCACACATGCCAAAATTTCATGTAAAGACTAATGGGGAAAAATGAATTCGCATTCAACATATGGTCAAAAACATGGAATTCAGTTCGAAAATTCATTCGCAAACTTTTATGCACAATCTGGGTGATTCAAAGGATCAAACTAAGCAAAGAAAGCTACCAAATCTATCAAGATCATCATCGGAGGAGTTTTTTGTTGTTTTGTTTTTTTTTGGGGGGTTTTTTGGTTTTGCTCCTACAAATAATGCAAGCTAAAATGCAAAAGAAACTAACAAAAGAAAGAAACTAAAATACAACCTAGAAGAAAACTAAATGCACTACTAAAAAAAAACTACCGCAAAAAACATATACAAAGCAAAAAACAAGCACACCAAACAAAAATAGGCATTAAACACCAAATATAATAACTAACTCCCCCATGCTTGAATCACACATTGCCCTCAATGTGGGCACATCATAGTGAAAAGGGGAAGGGGAGTAGCAGAAATCAAAATCAAAGAGGAGGCGGTGAAGGAGGATGGGGTGGTTGTCCATAGGAGATATGCAAATCTCGTCAGGTCTTTAGACATGCCCAATAGTCTTGGAAATATTGGATTAGAGAAGCAAGCAACCCACGAAGCTCATCGTGGTGCCCTTGGACAAAGGCCCAAAGAGTGGCGCTATCTGAAGTTACAAAGGTGTGGAGGGAAACTTGCTCCTCTTGAGTGGACCTAAGGGTGTCTTGGATATCAGAATAGTCAAGTAGGGGCAGTTGAGAGGAAGAACTAGATCCAGCTTGACTAGAGTGAAGGTAGGGTTGGTGGGGTATGGGTCGACCAACCTCATCATCACTAGGTACCCAGCAAAGGTTACCTCGGTGAAGCAAAGTAGTACGGTCGACATTGGAAAGCGGCAAAAGTCGGTCCTCAAGGTAAATCCAACACAAACGGCCAGCCTCAACTTTACAAAAGTTCATAATCTCAAAAGCAGCTTCATCGAGCCGCTCAGTACCCAAAAACTCTATCCTCGGGATTGGGCTCGACACCAAAGAATCTAGCGGTAGTAGTTATTATTCCACCAATGACTATCCTACCCTACCTTTAGTGCTAACAGCAACACTATGTAATTGCCTAACTAAGTATGAACCTGGATTAAGTTGGACACCATCAAGCATATAGTACAGAAATTACAACTCAGAAAGTCTCGGGACATTTAGACTATCGTCATGAGCAAACAGAGAACAAGCAAGGATACACCGAGCCACTATAATGCAGGGATTCCTAATATGCATACATTTCGATGAACTAGTACTATAGCTAACACTCCCTGAAAGTTCACCCCAAAATGCATTCGGGTTGAATTCACGGGGACTTAGCGATGCAATAAGTCCATGCTAAGGGGAAATCCAAAAATATTGTTGAAGGTACATAAATTCAATTCATACAATTGACCCTACAAATGAAACGATATATATCCAGCTTGACATTGAGGCCCTCTAGTGGCCTCGACATGGAGTGTACTTAGAAATTCCAAGGTCAGGTCGCCATATGTATGCTCTTTGAGTTCTAAAAAGTGGCTCATACCACCTCTAGCAAACAACCAACGAATATCATCCAACATTCCCAATCGGGCTAACAAATCTACATCATAGTATCTAGTTGCTACTACTACACGTTCATTTAAACAATTATACCTAGCAATATGATCAAGATGAGTCAAACTAAGAGGGTGAAGAATGTTACCTCTAGCACACGCATTGGTTGATGTTCTGGAAGTCCTTTGAGGTCAGGGTGGTGCTTGACTTGATGAACCAACCTCCTTGGTGCTCCTCTGCCTTTTAGTTGGTGTCATGTTTACAAAATCTAACCAAAAACAAGAACTAAAACAAAAAACAAGAACTAAAACCTAGAAAATTGAAGAAAATAGTAAAAATGTGAAGAATTAGATAGAGAGGCATGGGCATGTTGGATGAATGAGAGTGAGAAGAATTTTGAAGAAGAAGAAGAAGAAGAAAAGAGATGAGATTTTGTGGATAAAGTGGGGAGATTAAGTGCAAGGAAGGAATTTGGTGTGAAAATGAAGAAAAATGGAGAAGATTTAAGGGAGATTGAAGGTGTGGGTTATAAAGATTTTAGAAAGAGAGAAGGGAGGAAGAGAGAGAAAGTGTCGAGTGGAGAAGATGAAGTAAGGGGGAGGGGAAACAGCACTGCAGTAAAAAACGTAGATCATGGCCCGTAGCAGCCCACCATGGACCGTGGGGCTCACCACGGACGGTCCGTGGTGTTTGCTGCTACTCATTTTTTTCTATTTTTTCAGGGTTGGCACCCGCGGTCGTATTTCTGGTGTTCCTGACCATGGTGCCAACATTTTATTGATATATGTATATATTTTTTTCTTCTTTTTTTTCTATTCTATTTTTTTTTTCTCTTTTTTTTGTCCTCTATAACAACAAAAATGAAATTTCAAAAATCAAAACTATAAAAGGAAAGAGAAAGAAAGCTTGGGTTGCCTCCCAAGAAGCACTCTTTTAAGGTTAAGAGCTTGACCCTTGTTCTAGGCTTGGTCCGGATCAGATGGTGTATGGACATTGGCTTTGTCAACGAACCACAAAATCAAACTTTTTCAGTTGAAGGTACCACCGTAGAAGTTCTGGCTGTAGATCCTTTATCTTCATAACTTGGTCCTATAACGTACTATCTGTGTACAAGACAAATTGCTCTCTTGGCCCATCAAACGAGCTAACATCTACTTGTCCAACCCCTACATCAAAATCGGCATCGAAACCTTCCAAAGGGGTCATAGAGTGAATAATTCGTGCAAACCTACAATATTCACTTATCGAATAATCATTAGAAACAGGGGCCTCAACCTCGAACTTGTTAGGTGGCATAGGAGCAGAAACTCCACCATAACATACCCTTGGTTAAGGTCCTCATATGAAATGCATTCAGAATCAGCAGGATCTTCATCATACAAAACATCCTCTATATCATACTCAGGGGAAAGGCTAATGCATCCAACATAGAAGAATGAGTGGAAGCCGCATCCTCCTTCCTATGACTAAACACAGCAAACCTCCCCTCTACCTCAAAAGAAATACGACCCTCTCTCACATCAATATGGAAATCAACAGTCGCCAAATCGGTTTCAACTATATCGACTACAATGAAGTCTTATAACACCCAAACGTCTCATATATTGACAAGCACATCTTCTATGCTGCCTATGGGCTGTGTTACAGAACCATCACCAACTGTAATGAAAAGGGCGCGGCTAGTAACAATCCTCAGTACAGCTTATGAAACAAAGAATAAGGCATTATGTTGACACTTACACCTAAGCCACATAGCCCTCTTTCTATTTCTACCTTTCCTACGACATATGGGATACAAAAACTATGTGGGTCAGGAAGCTTAGGGGGGAAAATGGTGGGGATCTGAATAGAGTCATCCTCTACGAATGTGGCATCTTGCTACCATAGTTACTCTCCTCATTACCAACCATAGTTATCTCTCTACCTTCCTCCTTTGGTAGTTCCTCATAGTCAGTTAAGTCCTCTTCATCCTCTTTCATGGTGACATAGTTGCAATGCTCACAAGGGTTGGGTTCGGGCTTATTGGGAAGTATATCTAAGGGCATCGATGAAAGAGCAGCTTTCTGGGCAATCTGGGTCTCTAACATCCTATTAGGAGTTATAAGCACATCAACCTTTAAGGCTAATTGCTTAATATACTCATCTTGTTTCTGTTGTGCCATAAGCATGTTTTCCATCATTACTTCCAAATTTGACTTTTGGGGCATCTGAGAAGGGAATGGGGGTCTTTGAAAACCAGGGGGTACTCTGGCATTCGTAAGGGGCATATTCACAGTGTTTAGATTAGACCTATGAGAGATATTTGGGTGATTCTTCCAACCTGGATTGTAGGTATTAGAGTAAGAATAATTGGTCAGTCTCACGTTGAAATTTCAAACATAATTAACTTCATTAGGGTCTTGGGAAAAAAGACTCCCAACTTGACAGTGCAAAGATATATGCTCAATTGAACCACAAATCTCACATAGGGAATGGGTACTAGAGTTTACAGCATTAACATTCAGTTGGTCTAGTCTTTTAGTCATAGCATCTACTTTAGTGGAAAGTAAAGTAAAAGCATCAACTTCAAGCTTACCTCCAACCTGCATGTGTTTGGCTTGTTCAGTGGACATCTCCTCAATAAGGTTATAGGCTTCATCCTCGGTCTTGCTCATTAGAGTTCCTCCTACCACCGCATCAATAGTGGACCTCACAGCTTGGGTCACACTGTTATAAAAGGCCTGGATAATCATCCAACGCTGAAAACCATGACGGGGGCACAAATGCAGTAAATGTTTAAAACACTCCTAGGTTTCATAAAGCGTCTCATCCCCTTTTTGTAGAAAGTTGGTGATTTGATTTCTCAGGTTCGCTGTCTTGCTTGGAAGGAAGAATTTGGCGAGAAAAGCTCTAGTCAACTCGTCCCAAGTAGTTATGCAACCAGATGGCAAAGAATGCAACCAAGCCCTTACTTTATCCCTCAATGAAAAAGGGAATACGCGTAGGCAAATCGCGTCACTGGAGACTCTGTTTAACTTTAGCATATCGCACACCTCTAAATATACCGAGAGGTGTAGATTTGGGTCTTCCGAAGGAGTTCTGCTAAACTAAGATTGTTGCACCATGAAAATAAGTGTTGGCTTGAGTTCGAAGTTGTTGGCATCTACAGCAGGTCGAGCTATGCTTGAGGCAATCCCTTGAACTCCGGGGGTAATGAAATCATGAAGGGTCCCTCTTTCTTCACCTGCCATGTTTGAATTCCTTCTTGGCTCGCACCTTTGTTATTCGATCCTTTGCTTTTTCCTCCTTAAGCGAAAAGTCCTCTCAATCTCTGGATTGGGCTCGTACAAAATTAGACTTCGCATAAACTAGGAAAAATTCTTGTAAGCACTCTCACCAACACTAACAGAGCAATTAAACAGGAAAAATAAAAATAATAAGAAAACAAAACAAAACAAAATAATAAAAATGCTTAGTCACGTTCTTAGGACAATTCTCAATAGTTAGCAATTTAGTCCCCGGCAAGTCAAAAACTTGATCAACACACTGCCGCAAGTGCACGGGTGTTCATAGTATAGATAAAGATATCGTTCCTCAGGTAATAAAGTAATCTATCGAGCCTAGACTTGTTAGAATATGCTAAGCCAAACTCAATTTCAAGTGGATTCGATTAACTACTGCAAACAAATAAACTTGTCTAAATCAATAAGAGAAAAACATTTAGGAATTTTCATAGTTACAGAAGAGAATTGGATCAAAATTAATAAAGATGTGCGATTCTATAATTGGTAAATTCCGATGAATTGTAATCTTGTCTAGAAAATTGATCTATTCTTTCGAAATCAATCAAATTTGCCTAAACTAAGCAAACGTCGTTCTTTCAAACTAATTTGACTTAATCCAAGTTTAATATATTTGATTACTTACTAGCCCTCCTAACATATAAATCTCTCTTTCGAGACGAGGTTATGCTATGTCTATTCAAGCAGTCCAACAACCAAATGTCGTCTTTCAAATGTTCACTCGATTGTTTCAAGTGTGCAAGTAAATTTTGACCAAAAATCAACTCGCAACATATGAAACACTTGATAGAACGAAATCAAACGAATCATAAAATAAGCACAATTCCTTAAAAATCAAAACATGATCCAATAACAATTCCAAAAACTACTAAATTACTAGACTAATAAAATTACTCAGACATGATAAAAGATAAACTAACCAAAAATATCGGCAAAATCTTGAGCGAAAGGGACTTGACTGAGATGACCTTCACCAAGGGCTTCGAAACCACCTCAGGATCAAAACTCTGGCACTCAAAACTCACACAAAACTAAACAAAGAACAAAATTTGAGAGAAAACAAACTAATATAATCTGAACTATTCTACTTGCTTGCTTGCATAGAATGCTCTTGAATTTTTTTGCTCTTCCTTCACTGCAGAACGCCCCTATTTATAGAAAACTTTAGTTGATCTCAGCCACACAACCGAGGGAAAACAAAAAGGCAACAATTACAGGCACACCACGGTCCGTGGGATTCACCGTGGTTCGGCCGTGGTCTGCGCTGAATCCGGATTTTTGCTCTTTCTTTGCTCTACTGTCGTGGCATAACATGGATAACAATGGGGGAGGTCAAAACACAGCTATTAGAGGGAAAATGTTGGGTAAAAAGACTAAAAATCCTACAAAACACATAAAGTAACTACACCCAAGCATAAATCGAGAATATGAGAGTAAATATCATTAAGCACAAAATTCTCCTAAAAACGAGGCAAAATAGACCTAAAAAAGATGTACATATAAAGCACTTATCACTCACCTCTCATCCCCATGCAGCATGCTAGTGCCTGAAAGCAAAACAGTTTGAAAAGTGAGACGAAGCTCAATAATGCCTACCCCTAACAATAAAATGCTTATTTAAATTCATTTCAGACATTTGAGGGTAGGGGAAATATTCAAATAGTTCATAATAAGGTTGGCTCCCACCAATTTAAGATTTTTTAACTTCAAATTATTAACCATTATTCAAAACTAGAAGGATAGTTCAGTTAATGGTGAGTGACCCTATCAAAGGGTCTTATAGGTTACCAAAACCTGAATAACCTCGTGGGTTACCAGAACCCGAATAACCTTATGGGTTACTAGAACCCGAACAAACTTATGGGTTATCAAAACCCAAACAACAACATTCTATGACCCGGGAAGACCACTTGTCTCTGAATTAAGGTAAACCTACCCTGACCTTGATAGGCACCCTCTAGCCGACTCAACTTAATCTTTCACTTTAAGATTTAGTATTTTATGAACAGTTCTAGTTGGCTCCTAGTAAACCCAACCGATCTAATCAAAACCTCTATTGACTTAGCAAAGCCAAATTTAAATACGAATTGCTTAAGTTTTCAATCATGATACCAAATTATATGTTTAGAAATTCGTAAAATCACATATTGTGGTTCAAGTGTTTCACATAAGGTCCTATTGGCATATAAGATCACATGAACAATTTACAAACATACAAACACATTTTAAAAGATCGATAAAAGGAAGCTAGGACATAGACATTACCTGGACCAAGGTTAATAATCTAACTTGAGCTTGATCCCAAATTGTTGGGTTTAATGACAAAAATAAATTGTTACAACATGGCCAACTTAAGGGAGATCTTACTCACAAAATTGAGATTTCCCAACTGAAAAGGCAACCAAGTTCGTAAAGTATCATGGCAATCGTTAATGGCCCTAGATACTGATTTTAAGCATTTGAGAAACTTTTTAAAAGCTCATTTACTAACTAAAGCTAATGTTGAAATATAAACCAATCAGGCAAGTCAACTTTCTAGTCTAACTTGCAGAGGCTATAGCTTCACCTAGAACTATTGTATTAAGGTGTATGAGCACAATGTGGAAATCTCTTTTTGTCCACTACAACTTTTGTTTTACGACAAACCACAACCAACCACAGCAACTACCTCAAAAACTCACGTCTTTCTACATACTCACTTTCATGTCAGAATTGCGCAGTCCTATGAGACAATTCATTTCTTCCACCTTTTACACCCAAAATTGATGATTCAAAACTTTTAGAAAAAAGACTCGTAAATATAAATGCTTGAATTTTTCATGATTATTGGCTCGTACATATACCCAGTTTACTCTTCAAAGTTGTGCCTACTACTGGTCCATTTTCTAGTCTGGATTGAACTCTTATTTTATGTATGAAATCATGGTAACAGCGTAAGAAATACAAAAAATTGATCTCAAATCATTTCTAACCATCCACACTAACTCTAAACTCCAATAACATCTTAATCAAGCCCTTCAAAGAGATTTTGGAGAGACAATTTTAAATTTTCACCTTAAAGATGGAAGTAAGAAGTGAGGTGCTTGTATATCTACTTTCAAGTGACTCCATAGAGAACCTTCAATTATAAAATAAGAAAGAGTGATAGATGCTATAAAATGAATCAAACTTATTGTAATTTTCTAAAAAAAAAATTAAACATGATATGAACAAAACCTACAACTTTTCACGAAGGAACCTAAAGAAACAAAAGAAGAGGGGTAATGGCTAATGAGGCAGTAGGGTGGTGGCCTGCAACGGCCGAAGACATGGCTGGTGGCATGGTGGTGTGGTGATAGCGGTTGATAGTTGTGGTTGTAGGAGAGGTAACAAGTGAGTATGAGAGAAACAGAGAGAACGAGTTTGTGAGGGACAGAGGGGAAAAAATGTGAGATAAAGGGGGCTTGGTTGCCAAGTTCATATAAAAAATAAAAACACAAACAAATATATTTTTTTTTGGGCTAGAAAAAGAATGAAAGGACATAGATTTTGGGGTTGGATTTTCTACAACTTAGATTTTTTGGAGGATTTTTAGTATCCTTTCCCAAAAAACTACAAAATTTAAATTTTAGAATTTGAATTTTTTTTGGAGGCAAATTTTAATAATAAAGTCTAAATTTTTATCAAATAAAAATTAATATTCTAAAGTCTGATTTTTTTCATAATCAATTAATATTAAAATCTAATTTTAAAATTAATGTTTTCTTTATTAAAGCCTTTGAATTGGGTTAAAAATAGGGAATTTTCATGTTTGGTTCGAAATCATAACTTATACAAAGGCCAAAGGCTATAATACTACTAACGAACTCAAGCGGTTAATGATAATTTCTCAAAAAAAATCATCTTAATTATTTTTCGAGAATTGAAAATATAAAGTTTCGGGATTTTACACTCCACCCCCTTCAAAGAAGTTTCATCCTCGAAACTTCACAAATGGCTTAATCATAACATCTAAGTTTCATCCCCGAAACTTACTCATGCCTAGTCAAGCAAAGAGATGATGTAGTTATATTGCATTTCTTCTTCTGGTTCCCATATTGGCTCAGCTATGGTGTGGTTTGCACAAAAGACCTTCACAAGTAGAACCACTTTATTACAAAACTACTTCTCTCTATGATCCAAGATCTCAATGGGCGGCTCCTCATAGATCAAGTCCTCTTGAAGCTATAGAGCTTCTGCCTCAATCACATGGGTCAAGTTAGGAATGTATTTGCAAAGTTGGGACACATGAAATACATTGTGGACTCTTGAGAGATCCCTTGGTAGTTGTAACCAATATATGACTTCTCCTACCCACCCACCGATAGATTAACAATCGATATAAATTGGGATGAGCTAGCCTGATTACCCAGGTGGGTGAGGCTCTTAGGAAGACTTGGTCTTCAACATCGAACTTCAAAGGTCTCCACTGCTTGTCCATATAGCGCTTCTAGCGACTACGGGATGTCTTTATCCCCTCTTAAATCACTTGTACCTTGTATGTGGTTACCTAAATCAGTTCAAGTCCAATGGTGAGTGCATCATCAATCTCTTGCAAGCATAAGGGGGTTCTGCATCTCCTACCATACAAGACTTCAAATGGAGACATTACTATGCTAGATTGGTAGTTGTTGTTATAGGAGGACTCAATCAACATCAATTGCTCATCACATCCTTCTTGAATTCTAGAACACAAGCTCATAGTATGTCCTCTAATGTTTGGATGGTACGCTTTGTCTGACCATCCATAGCAGGGTGAAATGTTGTACTCAAGTTTAGCTTGGTGCAAATGGTTCTCGAAGGTTATGCCAAAATTCCACTTTGGCTCAATTAGAAACTATAGAGGTAGGTACCCTATGTAAGTAAACAATCTCATTTACGTAGGCACAAGCAAGTTAATCTAAGGTCCAGGTGTTTACCATGGCTCTGAAATGTGCAGAGTTGGTAACCTATTGATAATCACCCAAATGACATTACTCTTATTCCTTGTTTTTGGTAGCCTCATCATAAAATCCATGGAAACTGAGTCCTATTTCGACTCAAGGACCTCCAATGGTTATAAGAGTCCTATGAGGCACGGATACTTCGATATCACCTATTGACAAGTCAAGTACTTTGACATGTAATCCGCTACTTCTTACTTTATACTACTCCACTAGAAAGTATACTTGAGGTCCTTATACAGTTTATTCCCCCCAAGACACACCGAATGTAGAGTATATTATGACCCTCATTTAGAATCTTCCTCTTAAGCATGTCTACTGAAGTGACACACACTCAGTTATAGAACCTTAGGGTCCTATCCTTACGGTTTATAAATCCTGGTGCTTTGCCTTCTAGCTCTCCATTTTTATCCTAACTAGTTGTGCTTCAATTTCTTGGGCAGCTCAGATCTCCTCAGTAAGTGTGACAACTGCGAGAGGCACATTTCCTCTATCCTCATTGCATTCGATCATTCGAGATTTTTCATGAAATTCACGTAAAATAAATCACACTTCCATTGCAAATAGTAATGATTTTCTCTTTCTTCTAGTGACATTGATCTCTAACCTCTTAAACTCCTCACATAACTCTATTATCATGAAGAATAGATGGTTAAGAATGTATGGTCTACAGCTTAAGGTGTCAGCCACTATGTTTGCCTTTTTGGGATGATATTAGAAGTGTACATCATAGTCTTTGAGGAACTTTAGCCACCTTGTCTGCCTTAAGTTCAAGTCCTTTAGGGAGAATAGATACTTGAGGCTTTGATGGGCAGGGAAAATCTTGTAGTGTACTCCATATAGGTAATGCCTCCATATCTTGAGGCCAAAGACAACAGCTGCCAATTCTAGGTCTTGAGTTGGGTAGTTCTTCTCATGCATCTTCAGATATCGAGATGCTAATGCTATAACTCATCTATTTTGCATCAATACACACCCCACATCATTGTAAGATGCATCACTATATACCGCATACCCTTTAGTTCAAGATAGTAGGGCCAATATCACTACAAAAAAACTCGCGTTTTGATACCGCGATTTGAAACCAAGTAAAATTCAGTTTCTAAAATTAAAAGTGGAAACCGAAATTCGAAACTGACAAATCGATTTCTAAATTAGAAACCGATTTTGACATTCGGTTTCTAATTAGAAACTGCTTTGAAATTCAGTTTCTATTTAGAAACCGATAATTAAATTCAATTTCTAATTAGAAACCAAAACTAAATTCATTTCCAAAAGCTCTTTCAAAATCAAACCTAGCTTTAAATTTCCTTGAACCGATTACTTCAACCACCACCCCTTGTTTTAGCCATTTACCTTTCCAGCTTCTCTCTCCTACATTTTTGTCTTCTTATCTTTCAAACTAACAAGTCTCACCATGGCTGCACTCCCTCTTTTCATAATTAAATATCTTGTTGTTGTTACTCACTATAACCCTCAAACTTTCCTTGCCATCTTCTCTCACAATAACACTAGTGGTGGTTGAACGGATGAAGACATGACCTTCTACAAGTCAAGTATGCATAGTGGTGCCATGATAGGAGCACATCTGAGCAAGATTTTTGTTTAACAATGCTTATGGTGGTAAATCCTTATTCCAGTTCGGAACAATTGCGTCATATCCGAATTTTTTAGTTGGGGCAAATCTCAAACATGGTTGCCTTCTTTGTAGTTTTTTCCCCCTTTTTTATATTCTTGTTCCAGATCTAGAAATCCTATTGTATGTTTGAGATTTGCTTGGATTGTTTGAAATTTTTGGCTATTTGCACTTGATTTTTTTTTTTCTCGCGCACCAAATCTGGAATTTTTTTGTTGGAAGTAAGCAGGTTCAATGTATATATTGAATGTGTTTCCCAAATTGTATATTATTTATGTACAATTGTATGATTCAGATTATTTTCCCAAAGTAAGGCTTTTGTCTCTTTGTGTTGCTCTTATCCATTTAATACACTTACCATGGATGCATTTTCATCTATAATGTTCAACTGAAACTTGAATCATCCTTGCCTCAAAGCATTTCCCATATCTGCTTTGGGCAACTCTGTGTTTTTTTTTTTTTTGAACTTTCATTTTGAAACCGAATTTGATTTCAAATCAGATATAGAAATTGAAATCAATCAGTTTCAAATCCTTGAAATAGATTCTGTCAGTTTCAAAACCCGATCTCAATTTTTAAACCCGACAACAATTAGTTTCAAAATGATTTTGCAACCAAGCTTCAGGAAAACGGACTTGACCCGGTTCCAAACTGGTTTCTAAATACATTTTGAAATCGATTTTAGACATTTAGAAATTAATTTTTTCAGTTTCAAAACACCAGTTTCCTTCTAGTGTATGGGGGCAAGGCTCTTCTTAAGTTCTTGGAATGCTTGATCACATCTTTATGTCCACTCATATTTCACCGTATTCCTAGTCAAATTGGTGAGGAGGCACTGGTATCTATGAGAAATCTTGAACAAATCTTAGATGATACCCCGCTAGCACTTGGAAATGTCGCACAATAGCATTTTTTGGTTTGGGCCATTTGGTGATTCCATCTATCTTTTGTGGGACAACACACACTCCTTCGTTGGACACCATATAACCTAAGAAATATACTTTCTCTAGCTAGAACTCACATTTTTTCAACTTGGCATAGAGTTTATTTTTCCTTAGTACCTCGAGGGTAGTCCTTAAATGTTAAGCATGCTCATGTTTTTTAATACACTAGTGTGTCATCAATGAACAGTAGCACATTTTGGTCTAAGTATGGCTTAAAGACTGGGTTTATTAGATCCATGAAGGCTACTAGAGTATTGTTGTGTTGGAAAGGCATCATAACAAATTCGAAGTGCCATATAATGTGTGGAAAATAGTTTTTGGTATGTCTTCTCAAATATGAACTTAGTGATACCTAGATCTAGGTTATATCTTCAAGAAGGTTGCATCTCCACATAGTTGATCAAAAAGATCATCCATTTGCGGAAGTGAATGTAAATTTTTTTATTATGATCATATTTAACTTGATGTAGTGTATGCACAACTACAAGTTACCATCCTTCTTCATTTCAAATAGTATCGATGCTACCTAATATGAGGTACTTGGCCTGATATATCCCTTTTCTTGAAGTTCTTCAAGCTAAATCTTCAATTCTTTAAGCTCAGCTGGGGCTATTCTATATGGAGCTTTAGAAATAAAGGCAGCTCTCGGGGCTAAATCAATCCAGAAATATACTTCCCCAAGCAATGGTATGCTAGGGATTTCTTTGGGAAAAACATTCGAAAACCCGCATACTACTGGTATACTCTCTAATAATGGTTAAGTTGTTGTCGAGTCAACCACATTACATAAGTAACCCTCATATCCCTGTTTTAGGAATTTATGTGCCTTCAGCGTGGAGATTAGCTTGATTGCTAGTTTCCTATTGGCCCCTTTATGTATTAGCCTTTCCCCATTAGGCCTTGATAACTACTGAAAATATGCATACTTTTTGGGGTCATTTGACAACATTTCTTAGGAGATTGTGTGTTTGAGTGGATGATTTGCAACCTTTTTTTCTATTTCACGCTTAGGTATGCTTCTTTCATGCATTTTACAGATTTTAAGACCATGTAACCCATCGTTGACCCTAGATGAGATGCATTTTGACTCACTACAGAGGTGCCCCCATCCTATATGCCCGTGGGACAACAAAGAATATAAGATCTCGGAGCCAGCAATCACCACGTACGACCCATGGCGGTCACCACAGTCCGTGGTGAGCTGAAAACTGCTAGTCCCTTAGCCTTCCTTCATTGTGTGGCTGAGAATGCTCGAGTTCATGTATTTCAAGGTGTCCTAGGCTGAAAGAAAAGGTATCCTTATTCATTTTGTCACTCATCTTTCTCTTTAGTTTGGAGTTTTCCAATCATTTTGGAGTAAATGAGGATTCGAAGGAAGAAGTTAGCAATTGGATGCTTGAAGATTGAAAGATAGTGGAAGAACCTCCATAGTTGCTAAGCATACTATTCCTTTTTCTTCTTCTAGATCTCTTTGTTGATTTGATTTAAACGATATTTAATTTGAACATGAGATAGCAGTTTACTTCAATCTAGGGAGTTATTTGCCAAAACATTGATGTTGGATCCCCAATTCTTTCACTTATGCTTAACCTATCTTGGAATTATTCTACTTTATCTTGTGATTGAATTGATGTGGGTGAGTTCAGCCAACTTTTCTTGCATATGTATAGATAGTTGAGTGAAATACTGAACTCACTACTATACTAACAAGATTGAACTTGATTTGGTAATTCTTAAAAGAGAGTTGCATGTCAAGAAGAGAATTAGTAATCAAGATCTATAACCTAGACTAAAACAAGGACATTTGAAAGAATGGTAGTTGGATAAGTTTAGGTAATTCCGTTTATTTTGAGAGAAAATATTGAATTAAGTTAGATTGTATTCCTTTGAATCATCCAAATTGGAGAAGAGCACATGTCTAATTCAACGGTGTAATTCTCTGTTAGGCAAAACAAATCCCTAGGTGTTTTCCTTTGATTGAATTCCCAAATTTGTTGCTTAATAGTCATTTAACATAGTTAAACAATCTACTAAAAACTTGTTTTTCTTAGCAGTTTTAGAAGGACGAGACTCGATAGATTGCTTTGGTCCCTAAGGATGATATTTAATGTAAACTACAACACCAGTGCACTTGCGGTATGTTTCAAGTTTTGGCGTCATTGTGGAAGACCAATTTGTTAAATATTGAGTTAATCCTAGAGAATTGACTAAGCACTTTTTTTTACCTTTTAATTTTTTTGTAGTGTTTGTGTTGGTGGTTGTAGAAGTTTTTCCCCTTTTAGGTGAAATTCATTTCCTTACGAACCCGGTCCCGAGATGGAAAGGACTTTTTGTTTAGGGAGGAAGAAGTAAAGGCTAGAGATGCAAAGGCGCAAGGCCCTTTATACCTCACATATAAGGGCGAATAGAATGGGAGATCGAAGGAGGACATGCTAAGATTTCATTAGCCCAGGAGTCCAAGGCATCAGCTTTAGTATTGCCCGACCAATTGTGGAAGCTCATAACTTTGAGCTTAAGCCGACACTCATCTCTATGATCCAATAAGCATGGTTCGTTGGTGCCCCAATGGAGGACCCTAATCTACACCTCTCGGTCTTTTTGCAGGTGTGTGATACATTAAAGCTCAACGGATTCTTTATCATTTCCATTCGTCTTCGTAGATTTGCCTTTTTACTAAAGGATAAGGTGCGGCTGTGGCTCCATTCGTTGTCTCCGAGGCCCATCACAACTTGGGATGAGTTCACTAGGGCCTTTCCTACCAAGTTCTTCCTACTTAGCAAGATGGGAAGCTTGAGGAACCAAATAACTACATTGGCTCAAAGGGACAATGAGTCGCTCTACGAGGGATGGGAGCGGTTTAAGGACTTATTGAGTCTATGCCCTAATTATGGTCTTCAAAAGTAGATGATCATGTAAACTTTCTATAATGGATTTACTTAACCCGTACGATCAACTATAGATTTGGCGGCGGATGGAACCTTGATGAACAAAACAAAGGATGAGGCTTACAATTTGATTGAGAAGATGGTATTCAATAACTACCAATGGTCCAATGAGAGAGGCTAACCCAAACAGGTTCGAGGTAAGTTTGAAGTTAATGCACTTACTTTACTTTCCGCTAAAGTAGATGCTATAACTCAAAGATTAGATTGTTTGAATGTTAACGCTGTGAATTCAAGTGCCCCTCCCCCATGTGAAATTTGTGATTCCATTGACCATTTGACTATAACTTGCCAAGTTAGGAGTTCTTTTGCCTGAGACGCTAGCAACTAAGTTAATTATATCAACTACAACTCAAGACCGACCAATGACCCTTATTCTAGTACCTACAATTCGGGTTGGAGGAATCACCCAAATTTCATGTAGGTCTTACTTTCCCAACCTGCCCCAAATGAATGCTAAACCATGCCCAAGATTTAAAAGGCCTCCCTTTCCCCAACAAGTTCTCCATAAGTATAACTTAGAGTCTATGATGGAGGGTATACTTATGGTGCAACAAAAGCAAGATGAGTACATAAAGCAACTAGCCTCTGAAGTTGATGTGCTTACTTAGAATCCCAAATTGCCCAACAAGCTAGCTCTTCATCCGCACCCTTGGGTAGAATTTCTAGTAAGCTCGAACATAACCTTAGGGAGGAATGTAATTGCATGATTTTGAGGGGGGACAAACAACTTGAGGGGCCTAACGGGGTTAGTGATGATGTGCGTTTGCATGTTGATGAGAATGTTATTGAGAAAGAGATGCCTAGCCCCTCTAATGATATGCATGATGATGTTGTAAAGGATACTAATGAGGTTTCTAAGGACCCTAAACATACTTCCTTAAAGCCCTATGCTCCGCTTTTACCTACCTCAAAGAGTGGCTAAGGCTAAGCTTGATTTAAAATTCGGGAAGTTTTTAAAGGTCTTAAAGAAACTCTTTATTAATATTCCATTCAAATATCTTCCTGTGTTAAATTTTTAAAGGAGATTTTATCTAACAAAAGAAAGTTAGAAGAGCAAGAGATTGTGGCCTTAACTAAAGAATGTACAGTCATGATCCAAAATAAGCTTCCCGCTAAGCTTAAGGATCCCGGTAGCTTCTCCACCCCTTGCTTGATAGGTAATGTGTGTATTGACCATGATTTATGTGATTTGGGCTCAAGTGTGAGCTTGATGCGCCTTTCTAGGTGTGAGAAGCTTAACTTAGGAGAAATGTGACCCACTACCATCTCCTTATAATCGGCAGAGCATTCCATGAAATAACCCATGGGTGTTTTACAGGATGTCTCTATTAAGGTGGAAGATCTATATGTGCTCGTTGATTTTGTAATTATAAAGGTAAAAGAAGATACGTGCACCCCCATCATACTCGGGAGGCCTTTCTTGGCCATCGTCGAGTGTCATATTGATGTCAAGAATGGTAAATTGTCCTTTGATGTGAAGGAATAACCATGTGAAGTTTAACTTATTAAACTATGTTTCTAGTGGCCCTCTTAAGCATTGTATGTTGAATAACGGGACTTCTAAGGATGAGAATCCCTAAGTTGCCATGTGTGCTCACTTTTTGGAAGCCTTTCCCCAAGTTCCACATTCCCTTGCAAAGGTGGAAGAGCTAGTGAATGATAAGTCCTCGTCTGATAAGAAGCATGCCCACGAGGTAGAATTGAAACCTCTTCCTTCTTCTTTCAGGTATGAATTCCTTAACCCCAACTCTACATATCTTATGATTGTTAATTCTAATCTAAGCGCATCTCAAATTAATTCTTTACTTAGAGTGCCTAGATTGCATCGTAAGGCTATAGGATATACTATTGATGACTTAAAAGGAATTCACCCTTCTGCGTGCCAGCAACGCATTTTGATGGAAGATGACCATAAGCCCTCAATTGAACACGAACAGAGGTTGAATCCTAAAATGAAAGAATTGGTTAAGAAGGAAATTCTGAAATTGTTCAAGATCGGCGTTATCTACCCTATCTCTGATAATAAGTGGGTTAGCCTGGTCCATGTTGTGCCTAAGAAAGAGGGGATGATGATTGTGAAAAATGAGAACAATGAATTGATTCCAACTAGGACAGTCACAGGTTGGCACATGTGCATTAACTATTAGAAGTTAAACAAGGCCACCTATAAGGACCATTTTCTCCTTCCCTTTATTGACTAAATGCTTCAGCGATTGGCTAAGAACTTATATTTTTGCTATCTAGATGGATATTCAGGGTTTTTTCCAAATCCTTATCCACCTTAGGGACCAAGAAAAGACTACATTTACATATCCATATGGGACATTTGCATATATGAGGATGTCATTTGGGTTATGCAATGCCCCCACCACCTTTTCACGTTGTATGATGGCTATTTTCTCGTATTTTATTGAGGACATTATGGAGTTATTCATGGATGATTTTTTTTTGTATGGAACATCTTTTTATCATTGCTTGCATAATTTTTCCAAAATACTGCAAAGATGTAAAGATATGAATTTGATTTTGAATTGGGAAATGCATCATTTTATGGTACAAGATGGGGTTGTCCTAGGGCACATCGTTTCTAACAAAGGCATTGAGGTTGACAAAACAAATATAGAGAAGTTTTCTTAGACATATCGATTTCTACTAGCGGTTCACTAAAGATTTTTTGAAAATTACAAAATCTTTCACCCAATTGCATGCTTGTCAAGGATGTGCCTTTTGACTTTGATGAAGTGCGTTTAAGTGGTTTTCCTAGGTTGAAAGAGGCATTAGTTAGCTCTGGTGATGCAAGCCCCGGATTAGGAGTTTCCTTTTGAGGTGATGTGCAATGCAAGTGATTTTACATCAGGAGTCATTCTTGGACAAAGAAAGAACAACAAGTCATGTGCTATCTACTATGAGAGCCAAACTCTTGATGAGGCTCAAGTGAAATATGCCACCACGGAGAAGGAGTTCTTAGAGGTTGCATTTGCCTTGGAAAAACTCTATTCATACTTGATCAATTCCAAGGTGATGATTTTCACCAATTATGTCGTATTGAAGCACCTATTGGAGAAGTATGGAGTTAAGCCCCGCTTATTTGATGGGTTCTTGTTCTCCAAGAGTTTGATTTAGAATTCAAGATAAGGTCGGGCTAGAGAATGTAGTTACGGATCACTTATCCCGTTTGGGCCCCGCGGCTACTCCTCTTGAAATGCTCGCAATCAACAACTCCTTTCTGGATGACCACCTCCTTGCCATTTCTCACTAAGCCACTATGTGGTATGCTGATTTGATGAACTATAAAGTATGTGAAGTGTTGCCTCCTGGTTGTCTCATCCACAAAAGAAAAAGTTCTTAACCAATGCTAAGTATTATGTGTGGGAGAAACCTCTACTCTACAAGCTATGTCGAGATGGTTTCTATCGAAGATGTTTGCCAAAAGATGAGGTCTCTAATGTCCTTCACCATTGCCATGGTTTAACTTATGGTGGACACTTTAGTCTAAATAAGAATAATGTTATGGTTCTTCAAGAGGGCTTCTATTGGCCCACTCTCTTCAAGAATGACAAGAAAATATGTACTTATGTGCAATTGATGCCAACAAATGAGGAATATTTTAAGACGGAATGAGATGCCTCAAAGTGGGGTTCTTAAAGTGGAGCTCTTTGATGTTTGGGAAATTGAGTTCATGGGTCCGTTCCCTCCATCTCACAATAATCTCTACATCCTTGTGGAGGTCAACTGTGTCTCGAAATGGGTGGAAGCTATTGTCATTGCTACTAATGACTCCAAGGTTGTGATCATGTTTTTAAAGAAGCATATTTTTACAAGGTTTGGCACACCAAGGGCTCTCTTGAGTGACAAAGGTACTCATTTTTTCAACAAGCTTTTGGAGTTTCTATTAAATAAGTATGGGGTTTCCCACAAGGTTGCTACACCTTATCACCCTTAAACAAACAGCCAACTTGAGTTCTCCAACCATGAATTAAAGAGTATCTTAGAGAAGACAATTGATCGATCCTACAAAGATTGTTCTTTGAAACTTGATGATGCTTTATATGCGTATTGCACTACCTATAAGACTCCTCTAAGTACTACTCCATATCGGCCAGTGCTTGGAAACTCTTGTCATTTACGATAGAGTTGGAGTAAGAGGCATTTTGGGCTATTCAAACGATCAATTTTGATCTTAAGGTGGCCAGCGAGAAATAGATGTTGCAATTAAGTGAGCTTGATGAACTAAGGTTGAATGCATATAAGAGTTCCAAGATCTACAAAGAACGAGCCAAGAGATGGCATGACAAGCATGTTAGGACGAGACAATTTGAGGAAGGTGACATGGTTCTATTGTTTAACTCCAAGAAGAGGTTATTTCCAAGCAAATTGAGATCCTGCTAGTCGAGACCATTTCAAGTCACCAAAGTCTTTTATCATGGAGTAGTAAAGGTATGGAGTAAGTCCACCAGTGCATTCAAAGTAAATGGGTTACGGCTAAAACCTATTTGTGAGGGAGCCCATTGAAAAGGTTGTTATCCATACACTTATCGATCTCATGCATGCACAAGGAAGATGGTCGAGCTCTTGACCCTAAAAGAGCGCTTCTTGGGAGGTAAACAAAGTATTTTGTTACCTTCTTTTCCTTTTTGATGTATATAGATTCTAGATTGTTATCATTATGTGACTGAGAAGCAAAGAAAAAACAAGAAAAAAAAGAAAAAAAT
Organism: Selenicereus undatus; assembly: GCA_017589665.1. NCBI lineage: Eukaryota > Viridiplantae > Streptophyta > Magnoliopsida > Caryophyllales > Cactaceae > Selenicereus > Selenicereus undatus. Next base: position 80,756,969 of record JACYFF010031959.1, read on the forward strand.
GAGAGAAGAAAAAAAATGATGATAATTCAAGGATAGTAGTAGTGAGCCAATCACCACCACGGTCCACAAGTGCTATTTACCACTACCTATGCTAGTGCTACCCTAAAAAAACAGAAAGGGTCAAAAGGTTTGGAGAGTCAGAAAGTAGCCGCCACCACGGGCAGTCCATGGTGACTACTGCGGATTGCGGTCAAGGGTTTTGACAGCGAGAACCCCTACCAACCTCGATTTACTTCTTCTTCGAGTCAACTCTCTCTCTACCTCCCTTGTTCTCTCTCTAAAACCTCCATAACCATTCCCTTTATTCTTCTTCAATTTTTCACTCCACTAACTCGAAATCTCTCCATTTTCTTCCCATTTATCTTCCTTTTTCAAAATTTCCCTCTTTCTCACACCGCTTTAACCATCTTCAACTCTCTCTAGCCACACCTTCATCTTCATCCAATCCCTTTCTCCATTACCGTCATGCACTACCTAAATCCCTTCTTTTCTTCACTCAAATTCATCCTTTTTTCACTCCATAACCAAAAAGCTCATCCAAATCTCTATTTTCTCTTTCCTCCATACTCCGTAATCCTCCATTATTGAGGATTTCTCCAAGCCCTTCCACAGGTCACTCAAATTCATTCCAAGATCTTCAATGACACCAAAAGAAAAAAGCTTAGGAGCACCCCAAGGAGTGGGCACTTCCAGTCAAGCACCACAACAAGCCACAAGGACCTCCTAAACGTCTAACAATGTTAGGCCCGAGGTAATGCTTCTTACCCACTTGGTTTAACTCATCCCAATCACATTGCTAGATATAATTGCATGTGTGGTAGAGTTGTTGCAGCTACTCATTATTATGATGAGGATTTATTGAACTAATTAGGGTTATATATTAGGTGGTTGTTCACAAGGGGTGGAATGGGTTAATTTATTGAAATGAAAGACCACAACTATAGAGACCTCACCCTTGAATTTTTCAATACCTTATATGTTGAGGTCGAAGGGGAGCCTTGGAGCAACAGTAAGGTTGTCTCTGTGTGACCAAAAGGTCACGGGTTCGAGCCATAAAACCAGCCACTAACAAAGTCAGGTTAGACTGCCTACAATTCACCCCTTGGGTGCGACCCTTCCTCAGACCCTACTTGAACGCGGGATGCTTGTGCACCGGGCTGCCCTTGTTTTTATATGTTGAGGTCACTAGAGGTTCTTAATGTCAAGAAAGATACATTTCCTTCTAGTTGCAATGGATATCCTATGAATTAAACCTTAGTGCCCTAGATGACATCTTTGGATGTCCCCTTAGTTTAGACTTGCCATAGCGTCAAGTCCCCCAAGAGTTTGACCCAAATGCTTTTTTGAATGAAAAATTTTGGGGATTACAAGTACAATATTAGTACTTGCAGTGATAATTTTATTAGGAACTCTTGTCTCCGAGTGGCCCAACACATGTTGTCTTGTGGTCTCTTTACTAGAGATCATAGTGTGAATATCCCTCGTTTGTTTGAGCTATGCTTTTTGCCATGTATGATGGATGGTGACCGAATTGACCCTAGTCTTTCTTGGTCAAACAATTATATAGTGCAGCTACAAGTACTGTGGGTAGGATAGTAATGATGGTTCTCATCACCCTCATTGCTCGATCTTTAGGAGTTGAGCCTAACCTGGAGGATAGGGTTTCAAGGTCTAAGTGGCCACTTTTGAGCTGATAAAATTTTGTAAGGTTAAGGTTAGCCAATTGTTTTAGATATACCCGAGGAACCGGCGTTTGCTACTTTCCAATCTAGAGGGGACTATATTACTTCATCGGGTTAACCTCGTATGATTGCTCAATGATGCTGACGTTGTCCATCTTGCCCCTCCTTCACCCTACCTCCTTATCATGGTAGCCTTAGTTCTTCCTCCTATCCTTCTTCATATGATTATGATGAGGTTCAAGCAAACCCTAGGTCCATTCAAGAGGAGCAAGCCCATCCCTCACACTGATGAACTCTATGGGATGATTGCCTCCCCAAACCAATACTTTCAGGACTTTCGAGCCTGTCTTAAGACTTGGAGAGATTGATAGATCTCTCAAGACCATCCCTCACACCCTCCTTTCCCTCCTCCTTTCTGAATATTTCTTGGTCATCCACCTTTCTTTTTATCCATCTCATTGAGGACAATGCTTTGTCCAAGCATGGGGGTAACGTTGAATAAAGGCATTTGATGTCTGGTTTCTTGAGCTCATGGATGTATATATAGTGTGCATGATTCATTTGAAGTTGCATTTTAGGATTAACCTCATGTAGCTAAAGCATGTAGTTAGTGCATTTAGTTTCATTCTCGTAGTTTTGTATTTCTTATGCATTAGAAGCATAACATTTAGAGTAGTTTTGCATGTTAGGTTTAACTTCAAGTAGGACTATATTTAGGCAAAAAACACAAAGAAATGAAAAAAAATAGAACTTAAATAAAAAAAAAAATCTGATGATGAAATTCGTAGACTAAGTAGCCTTCTTTGGTTTGGTATGATCCTTTGATATGCCCAATTGTGAATAATAGTGATTGGAAATGAGTTTTTGAAAAATGTGCTTCATGTTTTGACAATGTGTTGTATATGAATTGATTGCCATATGATTCTTTACATGACTGTTGGCATGTGAGTCCTACTGAGCTAGTTATAGCATTGGTAAATGTCTCGTGAGACTTTAGGCTTTAAAAGACTAATTCATCAATTTTAGTGTCTTTGCCCTTTCTTGAGTGACTCTTCCTAGATATCATCTATTTAAAACTTGCTTTGACTCTAACTCAGTATCACACTTAGCATATGCTTTTAGACAAAATGATTGAGGCATTCTTTGAATTTTGAGCCCCAAAAACTAACCACCATTGTTGTGCACGATATGCCCCTTGCTAACCCTTTTGAGCTTTAACCCATGTTTATTGATGTGAGCCTTCATACACATCCCTTGGCCAAACACATATTTTACCTTTTAGCCAAGACTAGAGAGTTTTGCTTCATAATATTCTGATTAGGAGTTAGTTTGGAGTATTGAGATCTTTCGTTGGTTTGATTTGGTCAGTTGATAAAGAGATTTATGTTTTTTTGTTCATATGAGAGATCCCTTATTTTAATATTGGGGGGTTGTTCTAAAATGATTAAACAGGAGTTGAAGAAAAAAAGTTTGATGTTTATTTTCAAGGCCAATCTCTTCGTTGAAAAAAAAAGAGAAAAAGAAAAAAATGAAGAGAAAAAATAAAGAGAAAAAGGGTGAATAAGTGAATAAAAGGTTTTGGCTTAAATTTCAACTCTTTTCTACTCGTTTGCTTTGAATAAGGCGACTTGTTTGTTCATGTGAGTAATGTTGTTCTAAGGAGTGTATTTCACAAGAATATTAAGAGAGCTTAGCTTTTAGTCTTTCGCTTTTAGCTCCTCATTCCAAAAAATATTTGTTCCCCCATACCTTTACTCATAGCTTCATTTCAACCCATATAAAGTCCTCATGATTGTCTAATGTGTGTTGCATACTAGTAAAGCTGAATTAGAGTCTTAGCAAGCTTATGGTAGATTTGAGTCTTTAGAATGAGACTTGAAGGAAGCTTACTACATCTTAAACACATGAGCAAAGAGTGCCACAAGACTAAAGTGACGTTCTACTGGTTTTTTTTAGCTCTATCTATTTCATGTGTTGATGTGATTGTTTGAAGATGATTTGGGTGATCAATTCAAACTTTGAAATTGTAGTCCTTAAGGAACTTTTGAAAATCCCATTTCCCTATCTGATTGCTAATTGCTTTGGAGAATTTTTGGGCTAACTTTAGGTCAGTTTTATCTTTAAAGATGCTACTAATGCCTTTCCTGAGGAGGTTGTGAATAAATTATTTATCTTATATTTGCCTAGGGAAAAGCAATGGTTCAAGCATGAAGGGGTTTGAAAAGTGCTGAGAATATGCATCATTTTTAGCGTCATTTGGCAACATTTGTTAGGGGATTGTGGCTGACGTACTCCAAGCCCAATGCTCGTAGGGCAAAGATGAATAAAGGATCTCAGAGCTAGCAGCCACCACAGATGGCCCGTGGTGAGCTGAAAACTACAAGCCCCTTTGGCTTCCTTCATTATGTCATTGAAAATGCTCCAATTTATGTATTTTAAGGCATTCTTGGCTGAAAGAAAGGGCATCCACACTCATCCTATCACTCATTTTTCTCTTTAGTTTAGAGTTTTTTTAATCATTTTGGAGCAAAATGGGGATTAGAAGGAAGAAATTAGCAATTGGATGCTTGAAGATTGAAAGATCATTGAAGCACCTCCGTAGTTCCTAAGCATACTCTTCCTTTTTTTTTTTTCTTCTTGAACTCTTTGTTAATTTGATTCAGATGATGTTTAATTTGAACATGAGTGAGTAGTTTACTTCCATCTAGGGATTATTTTTTTTCCAAAACATTGATGTTGGATCCCTAATTATATCACTTGTGCTTGGTTTATCTTGCAATGATTCTATTCTATCTTATGATTGAATTGATGTGGTTATGTTTAGCCAAATTTTCTTGCACATGTATAAATAGTTGAATGAAATATCAAAAGGAGAAACTCACTATTGAACTAACAAGATTGAACCTGATTTGGTAATTTTTGAAAGAAAGTTGTATCTCAAAAGGAAAGATTCGTAATCAATATCTATAACCTAGACTAAAATAAGGACATTTGAAAGAATGGTAGTTGGATTAGTTTAGGCAATTCAGTTTATTTCAAGAGAAAAGACTGAATTAAGTTAGATTGTATTCCTTTGAATCATCCAAAGTAGAGAAAAGCACATGCCTAATTCAAGGGTCTAATTCTTTGCCAGGCAAATCATTTAATATAGTTAAACAACCCACTGAAAACTTGTTTCGCTTAGAATTTTTAGTAGGACAAAACTCAACATATTGCTTTGGTCCCTGAGGATGATATTTAATCTAGACTACAACACCAGTGCGCTTGCGGTGCATGTCAGGCCCTTTTAAGGTCATCTTTTACTTGAGGTAGTCTATTTGGGCATGATATTTTGATAGTCAATCCATACCCAAGATCACATCAAAGTCAGTCAACTCAAAGTGGCATAGGTCAGCTATGAATTCTTGGCAACTATTAGGATATGACACTATCTAAACAACCTTTCACACCACACGGAGTTTCTTGTAGGTGTAGTAATAGATATAACTAGTGATCTAATGGAAGGATCTAACTTTAACATAGCAACGGTACCAGATGCAATAAAAGAATGGCTAGCAATAGAATCAAACAAAACAGTTATTGGGTAAGAGTGGATAAAGAACGTGCCCACAACCACATCAACAATGTCCTCTGCTTCTCCCTCTTCATTATGTAAACTCTGCCTCCCATGTCATGAGGTAGTGGGTTTGGTAGTCATTGTTAGCCCTACAGGAGTGGTTGAGCTAGGTTTAAACGGTTCTCCTGAGGCCGCTCCTAGTCCTAGTTGGGAGGCTAGGCTCCATCTTAGTTTTGAGTCCTCTGATCATTTACCGGTGGTGGTAGAGAAAAATGCCTCACTTGATACTAAGACTCCCATATTTGAAGCAACCCATTTTTGAGTGGCCTTGTAGTTATTGGCATAGTGGCCGAGCTTCCCACATGCCTGATATATGACTCCTTGGTAGTAACTACCTATCTACTATCTTATGGGCCATCTTGGTATCCCTCTTGTACTAGGTTGTTAGTTTTAGTGATCCTATGTTTCCCTTTCCTCTTATCCGCTTGCTTGTTGAAGAAGACCTTCCTTTCACTGTGAGCCCACTCCATATTGATGGTAGTGTCATACATCTCGTGGTAAGAGTTGTATGTACATATAGACACAGTGACCTTCTGCTTATGGTTTAATTCAGACTCAATCTGGTTCATTTTAAGGGTTTCATTTGCCACCTGGGTTGGGGCAACGTGGGACAGCTCTATGAACCTAAAAGCATATTGTAGAACACTCATCTTTTTTTACTCTAATTCAAGGAACTCTTTTTCCTTTGCCTTCTTGAGGCACATAGGGTAGAAGAGATACTTAATAAGCTCCTTGAATTGTGTCCACCCAAATATTGGCTCATTTAGCTTCTCTTTTATAGTGGCTCACCATAAGTTAACTTTGCCTTTGAGGTAAAGCCCTATGAATCACACTCTTCATTTATCGCGGAACTGAAGCATCAAACAATTTCTCCCTCTGTTGGATCCACTGCTTAAAAGCTTGAGGGTCAACTATCGTGTTGTAGGTAGGTGGGTGGAGATTGATCAACTTCTAAACAAATTAGAGTTGTCATCCTCATCCTTGTTTTCCTTCTTCTCACTCATCTTATGTAGCTGCTCACCCTGGTTCTCTAACAGCTGGATGAGCAAAAGGTTGATAAGGTCGACCTTAGTAGGTGTAAGGTTCTCCGCCTTAATGTTAAGGGGCCTTCATTTCCAGGACAAAGGGCCCCTAGACACGTCCTCAAGTCAACCATCATAGACATATCCCCATGGCAGCGGGATTCCCCGTTGTTTTTAGACATCTTCAAGAAAAAAAATTTAGATTTAAGCTCTGACTTTATGATTTTTCTTAATTCCACCCTAAAAGTTCTCCATGATCATATAAGAAATTTTTTAAGCATGCTAATATTTTTAACATTGGCCTAGTTTCCCTACTTAAACAATTCATAACACTTGGCCTTCGGCTCATAGGTCTACATGAATTGGAAAAATAAACCACATAGCACACACCAGGCTGAGACTAGTCCAGATGCACAACCAAATAGCTTAATGCCATCCATTTATCCATAAATGCAGATTCCGTGCACTAATTGCCAAGTTTATAGAAAAACGAATAGAATCTCACCAATACTTAACAATAATAAAGTTCATAACTAAAGTTCTCTCCTAAACCGAGGTTATTAAAGAAATATTTCAAACAAAATCAGCAAACAATTCAGGCTAAGTTTACTAAGCAAATTCCTACACTAAAAGTAAGAAGCCCTACGACGCTTCGTCCTAGCATCGGAAGGTGAGGTAGGTGCAGCAATGTTGGTTCTCTTGTAGTTTGCACTTCTTCAAACTCTTCTTCCTTGGGGTCAGACTCCTTAATGGGCTCTACTTCCTTAGGTTCCTACTCTCCCGAAGGATCTTCCCCTTCAGAGTTAGAATCCCTTTTAGGTTCCTCCCCTTATTCTTCATCAGACTCATTTAGAGGATCAGAGTCATCCTATGTAGGGTCACTTACATAACTATGCTAAACCTCATTCCCCACTTTTTGATTGGGTTCATTATCTAATCGATCTTAGTTGACCTCGATAGGGTTGCCCTCAGAGTCACCAACTGCATTTCCATGCAGTGGTGGCTCTTCTTCTTCCTCTACAACATTTTCCTCCTTAGCAGGGGTGTCTTCAGCTTCATCCTCGCTTAAAAGAGGTAGTTGGTCCTTTTTTGATAACTCCAATGGCTCCAATAACTCATCACTAGGCCCTCATTGTACCAGGTATTAAATTAACTCATCGAAGTCCATGATAGGCCATTGGCGATCAGACTAATAGCATCTAACCCAGTTATCAAGAAGGATCGCTAAGGGGAAGGAGCTCATCATGTCGATAGTGTCATATGCGGTTCTCCCATAGTGTCATAAGGAAGTAAATCACCTTGTTCTCTTCGAGTACCATTTAAGTGACGGTTGATAGCCACCCAAATCTGAATATCGTGCCCCAAAATGGAGTGTTCTGAAAGCCTGGTCAGCCTCTGGTGAAAACAAAGTGTTTCATAACTTACAATGTTGCAGACCGTTCATCCTCTTACAAAACACACAAGGAACTCATCAGTGCCTTGTGCAACCTAAAAGAACATGCAACCCTATTATCTAACCCCATGCTCACGCTCCAGTGAATTCCTACATCTAACAATATTAAACTTTTCCTTGGGGTGTAGTACCCAAAGGGAACCACTATGCTGAACCTAGAGCTTTGATACCACTTTGTGACACCTCAAAAATTCTAAATTATTTTTATTCTAATCTTTAGCCTATTTAATACAGCAAAAGATAACCTAGAGGGCATCACTGTTGTCTCTTCTAATGAAATACAAAGAAAAAAGGATAATGTATTGAAATAAGTAAACTCACAATCCAAGTCAATGGCCAAACGTCAAAGGTTGACATAGTCGGCTACAAGTTCGATATAAATCCATGCTAATGAAAAGTTTAACTAAAACTATCATACAGACTCGCGCACAACCCATCCCATGTAGCACACTAGTACTTGAAAACAAATTAGTTCGGAAAGTGAGGCGGAACTTAATAATGCCTACCCCTAATAGTAATATGCTTACTTAAATTCATTTCAAACATTTAAGGTGAGATAGAAATATTCAAACAGTTCAAAATAATATTAGTTTCTCACCAACTGAAGATCTTTAAAGTTCCAATTCTTAACAATTATTCAAAACCATAAATATACTTTAGTTAATGGTGAGCGACCCTAGCAGAGGATCTTATGGGTTACCAGAATCCAAACAACCTTATGTGTTACTAGAACTAAAACAACCTTATGGGTTCCTAGAACCCGAACACCATTGTGCTGTAAAAAAAAAAAAGGTGCAAAGGGGTTGTTTTCAAGGGCTTTGTGAAGCTTGGATTAGGAAATTCTTTTGACAAGGAAATGTTACTTGTTTTTGGGACCGACACTCTCTTGGGGGATAAGTGTTAATTTTGCTAGAATTTATAATCTAAAAGTGATTATGATATGTGAAAACGGATTTACAAGATTCATTCTTGCATTCAACATCATTTCTAAAAAATGTCTTACCCAAACTATTTGATTTTGTGAAACGGTAATTGCAGGTTTCAAAGGCTTCAGACTTAACAGGACAAAAAGTAAGGTCTTTCACCATCTAGGGGCTTAAAAAAATCTTCTAGTTCTTAAAGGAAATATTGCTTCCTTCAAAATTACAATATGAACTTTTCATAAAGCTAGGGGGTTCATAAAATTATTTGAAACTTAAGAGGTTCTAACTGTTGGTGGGAAGAATTACTAAACTTGTTACTGAACTAAATCTCATAGTGGGACAAAGCTATTAATTTTCAACGGTTTTTAACTTATACACTTTTTGATCAGGTTTGAATAATCCTCCAAAAATAAAATTTACATGCACACAAGAAGGGTTTCGTAATATTTTGGTAACTTCCATAAACTCCTTCTACTCCTATCCAAAATTTGACTGCTGACTTGTTCCTTTGAAGCATCACTCAATGTTTAATTTTAATTATTCCAAGGATTTTGAATTCCCAAAGTTTGCACAAAGTTATATATGGCATAATCATATAACTTTTGGATTTTGGCTTAAACCATTCCTTTCATTTAAGATGACTTTCGAGCCTTATTTTTGGCAAATACCTTGGTTATCTAAAATCTTACGACAGGGATTTGGTGTAGTATTGGTCTTACTATAGGTGAACTTTGTAAAGTTTTAATGTAAAATCTACCATGTTTAATCAAACGGAGTTCTCAAGCATTCCAAGTCCAAAGTGTACTTAACTTTGTGATCATAAAATAGTGATTGGTTGAAGATTATAATTCCATAATATGAATTTATGAGATTATATAATTTTATGAGCTAGTATGTATTTTTCATACAAGAAACCATATATGTGTACAAATAGTTATGTTTATGTGTTCATAGAGGAGCTGCTCTAGGAAATTTAAGCTTAAGTCTGAGACCCAGGGATGGTGGCTTAGGGTCCTACTTGGTATAAGTTAAGTTACAGTAAGACGGCTCAGGAATGGTTGTTTGATTCCCACCGAAAGTCCTAATACGTAAGTTATGCCTCAGTGTAGCATGATGTCTGTCCGGATAGGCGTATGTTGCTGCTCGAGTTGGATCGACTTCGGATGTCAGGAACAAGGTATCCCTAAGAATCTAGACTCCTCACTTATATGATTAAATTGTTATTATGATTTTTAGTAAATGACACTCATATTTAAAACCCTTTTACGATATATTTTGAGTTTACATAAATTTATAATGGTGGGTTGATGTATTACAACTTCTTTTGAAATTTAAGCTCTTCATATGACTACTCTTTCTCTTGGATTATAGTTGAATATGTTTAATTATGTGAAAGTTTTTAACCAAAATGAATTACAAAAGTTTTCGTAAACTATTATGTACTTTGAGCAATGCTTTTGGGAGAGGGTTTATTCATCGAGCAGTGGTTGCGCATCCCCATTATTTTCCCCTTTTTCCTCAGATCAAGAGAAGTGATCCAAACTTGTCACTAGCGAGTGGAGCCTAACAGGAACTATGTGTGTGATTGGATTGTGGATTTGCTTCTTTTTGGTCATGACCTGGTTATGTAATCTTTTTGCTCTTGTATGGAAGGTTATGAAATGTTTGTCTTTTATAAGACTTATATGAACTTATAAAAACTCTGTACACCGGTCTTGCATTGTAAAGGCCCAGTTTTGTATAAGTGGTACGTATATTATGTAAACCTCTTAGTTTTTAATATTAAGAGCAAGTCAAGTGGGACTCATCTTTGAATGGTTACGACCCGAGCAAATGATATGGGATTTTATTTCTTTAAGTTATGTTTCAAACATATTTAAGTAGATTGCCTTAGCAGCCGTCTCTAAGGGAAGTTGCGGTGTGTAACATGACCCAATTAAGCAGGGATGTTACAGAATGCTTACAAGATAGAGTTTCCTTAAGACAAGAATATATCCACCACCTTTATTGTTTGGGATATTACACCTTACACTAAGGATGAGGTTGAATACAATGAAGATTTGAGGGTAAATCCTCCTCAAGATTGATGTTCTAAGCAAGCTACGAGGTTGAACGTACTCCTCCAAACTAAAGCTATAATTCAAGTAGGAACAATGATGATTCTTGGAGATCGGCTCAAGGACTTGGTCCCACAAGATCATTGTTCCTAACTAAGCCTAGAAACATGGCAAGGCAATCAGTAGCCTTAAATAAGCAGCTTAGTTATTTTTCCCTTCATAGCTACTTCTTTTTATTTTCCGAATTTTAAGCAAAATCTTTTCATAATTTTTAGCTTAGTTCTAAATGGTAAAATGGGCTCTAATTTTAGAAAACTACAATAGATGGATAGGCCAGAATGTCTATTTTCCTTAAACTATGGCTCACTTTGATTTTCTAAGTATCGAGAGAGTTATCAAGTTTAAACCGAGCAAGGGTCATTATAGGTTTGGATGTGCACGATTTTGAACATGAGCTTTAATAGCGTCATCAAATGGGTGATCTAGGAGTTAACCTTTTATGGTTGGTGGTTGACAACTCTAGCAAATTTTTTCTTTGAATATCTCTCCCAAATTCCTCTATTTGGGATGGTGGAGGATGCCATCAAGTAAGTACAAGTGCAGCAAATTTCTAGTCTTGCATTTATATCTAGTGGTCCCCCTTTTCCTTTGTTTAACTGTATAACTACTAGAATTTCATTGGTTATTTTCCTTGTAGATGTTGATAAAAATGTTGAAGATGAGGGTACCCACTATATAATGACTTGATTCCTTTTATTATTTTTAGATTTGGAATATTGAATGAAAAAGGCTTGTTGCTTATTATCTCTCTTCAAAAATCTCATTTTCTTTATCTCTCTTGGAGAGTGGTGATTTTAAGCCTCCCTCTTAGTTTAATCTTCGATGCTTAGACTTTATAAGGTTGAATAGTGGGTTGATCTTATTTTAATTGTGCTTATTTTTATAAGTTCTTCATCTTCCAAGTGCCACTCTTGTGGGTTGCTGTTCACCTGCATCATTTTGAGAATCATTATCAAGATTAAAGCTTTTATTTGGCCAAATGTATTCTCTCATGATTTAAAATGGTACATTGGTATATTAAGAAAATACATTCTAATAAGTGTTTCTTAATGACTTTTATATATGATCATAATGAGGAAAAATGGAAGAGAAACCTTTGTAACCATCTGAGATCATAAGCCTTAGTAATTAGTGTGCCTTCGTGTGCAGTATGTGATATTCATGTTGTACTCTCTAAAAAGGATAGGTTTGGGGGTATTTGATTACTTACATTGAAATCAGAGAATTCAAGGAAGAAATGACTAACTGTGAGGCTTTTTTCTCATGGTCTAACAGACATGAGGAATGGGTTAAGGTATCTTTAAGAATTAGTAGGGTCCTCCACGATATTGATTGGCTATTAAAGTTTGAGATTATTTACCTGAGAGTTGATTTGATCATTGTTCATTACAGTTCAAGTTTAGTTTTTGTTAGAATTCAAAGCTCACAAGGACACAAGAGGGGGGTTGAATTGTGCCTTTCAATTTTTTTTCGTTTTGTTTCAGAACACTCGTGAGAACTAGTTGGAGAGGTGTTTGCTGTGAGGTAGAAACAAAACAGAATGCGGAAATAAAGAAGACACAATATTTTTACATGGAAAACCACCTCTGACCCAATTGAGGTGTAAAAACCACGACCTACATTAGTAGGATTTCAGTAAAGACTTTCACTAACACTGGCCAAATTCGTTACACTTTGTAACACGCGTGACTATGTCACCCACGAAACTTAGTCCCCCCGAGACCCTTATTACATACACACGTAACTAGTCTCCACCTGAGAGCTAGTCACCCAACACGTCCAAAGTCTCTCAAGACTTGGACATGCTCTAAACTTTACTGATGACAGAAAAGAATAGAAAAAAAAAACACCTTACATTAAATGCTTCTAACCAAGCTTAATGTAAGGTACAATTACAATCCCTATTATGCCAATAGAAACAACTCAATTTAGCACACTTTGAAGGTTTTTAACTCAGAAAATAAGCTCATAGAAACTCGATTTTTGCCCTGAAAAACCGTGGGGATAGTATTGAGAGGTGAGAGATTTTATACCCACAGAAAGGTATTTGATTTTTGTAATAACTCCCAAAAATACTCAGCAGCTAATAGGAATTAAATTTCTCAACAATACCTTTTTAGAAATCATATCTTAAAAGATAAGATATAATATTTTGAAAATATCTTTTAAGGAGACCCAAAGTTATTCAGGAAAGAACTCTTTCCTAGACACAACATTATCAGAAAAGCAATCCTAAATACTATAGGAATTTTGTAATTTGAAAAAAACCTTTGAAAATCTTAAAACATGAGTTGTATATGTTGCTCTCAGAACGCCGCAGCCCTGATTGTTCACCCTGTTCTGAGCAGTGTTATGAGTGGCGTAAAAAATTCCTTCAAGGTGAGTGTCAAGTCAAGTTCTTCTAATTGGCATATTAACAAGAATCTAAATGAATACCATCAGTGATTAAACTAAGACTCTATGACTCCTGTACTTTGTTGATGTTGTGCACATATTCCACTTTTGATGTTCCAAGCTCCTTTGAATTGATCTCCAAGGTGTTTGCAACCTGAACTCAAACATGCAATTCTTCAAACCGTTCCACAGGGTGTTTGGAACGTAACTCAACACACAATTCTTAACACACAGCTCAAGCATAGCATAATAGCATTTTGACTTGGTACATTTGGGTTGTTATCATCAAAACCTTACACATGATTGATTTAACAAATTCGCCCTTTTTTATGATGACAAACAAAATGACCATTAAAAAATGAGACAGGGCAAAGGGCAAAATATTAGTGCCAAGATAGTTCAAGAAGCCAATTCACATAAGAGAGAATAATGAGAATAGGAAAATAGGAAGTCAGCTTAAAATAGGCAGCTTTAATCAAAACATGATCATACTCATCTTCCCCCTTTTGACATCATTGAAAAGGTGTAGCAGGCCACATGCATGAATTCGGAGGGGATGCACCCACCACCAGGGGTAATGAGGGAAAATAACAACGATACAGTCAAGTATATGGTGCATAATAATATTGGCCATCTCAGTTACGCACAACACACAACAACAAAGGCAAGCAATGGCAAGCAATGGCAAGGCATAACCAAACCAAACTAAAAACAGAGATAACCATTCTCAATCACATGCAGAATCAAGATTAACCAAACAGAAAAGTGAACAGTGTTGATAGGAACAGGGCAAAGAACAGAGATGAATCAGGGAGAAGAGAAGGATGGAGCAAGTTTAGTCGTGAGGGCAGAGAGGGTATGAAGAATATCCTCATGGCGTTGCGCATTCAAGGCCTTTTCTTTAGTTAGTGCATGCTTCACTTCAGCAATCTTGTCCTTCAGATGGAGTTGGTCCTAGACGAGAGTCGCAACCGTGGTAGTGCTGGACGACGCTGCCATAGTAGAAATAGGACGGGGACCAGGGCCAAAGGGCATTTTGGGTCCTTGTTCTAACGCGGTTCCATCACTCGTCTTAATCTGGAACCCACACCCAAGTAAATTATTGCTCCCTATTTCATCTGTTACCTAAAATCCCATTCTCTTTTGCAAAGGGATCCCCAGAGTCTCAAACACCAAAGCCAAAAGAAAGCAATAGCATAGATTATGGCTTCTGGAAATGTTGGCAATCCGTCCAATGTGACTAATCATGATAGCAGGCAAATTAATTGACTCTCCCCGATCGAGGAAGTTAGTAAGGCACATGTCCATAGGGTCCGCAAGATTGCATCGCTGCCCTGAGGAATCACATTCGTAATGACAAACCAGAATAACAGCCGATGTAAAGGCTGTATTTCCCCCTTTCTTACAGACCGTGGTTCACTTAGGTCAGGTTGTTGGGCGAGTTTTCTAGTGATATCCAACAGTTGGTCATTGCTCAGCATAGTTTTATCCTCCCTTACATACACATCAAACCCTTTAGAGGGTACCCCATGCCAAGCTCCCTGATTATCAGCATCAAAACAAAGTTATCGATCGTGAACAGAACTAGTCACTATCCCATTAGTGACCTCACAATTGGCATAAAATTCCGCTCATTCAGGTACTGAGCAGCCCCTCTTAGTATTGATTTTCTTGATTTCTTTTTCAAGGGTTCCTCACTTCTTTCACCCAGGTCGGACCCCTATTCTAGAGAACCTCGTTTCGGGTCACGTTTCTTTGAGGACACAGTTGGGGAAGGCGTTTGGGAGGCTGTTTTCACAAGTGGTTTGGACAGTGTTTTGGGAGTGGATTTAGACTTCTTTGAAGGTCTAGCAACCTTGTCCCCGGGTAGGTCCAGTGGGATGGCAGGACCCACACTCCGAGTACGAGGCCGACGCAGAGTAGTGGTGTGAGATACAATGGGTGTTGTGGTGGTCTTGACTCTGCGTTGAGTGGACAGTTTGGTTGTCGTTTGAGAGGTGGATGTTGGGGTTGGTTTTGCGGTTCGTGTGAACTGTAGAGGAGATTCATCTTCCTCAACCCAGTCCTCCACAGTCACAAATTCTCCACTTTTCTCAGGGAATTTCGACTCGGTCATATGGGATTCATACAACACTAAATCCCATCCCAAAACCGACCTAACAGGGGGTATGGCCTCAAGTTCAATTCCTACGAGCCTCAAATCAACACTTTTCAGAAATTGAAAGATAAAGGGAGAAATACCATAAGAGGGCACAGGGGTATCCGCCGTCGGCGATGTTGGTGAGCGTGGGTGACGTGCCTTGCAATCGGAGGATGTGCCGCTGCCATGGGTGCGTGCCATTTGAAGAGCTAGTGGAGGAGGAGTTTAGGGTTTAGTGGGTTGTAGGAGGAAGAGAAAGGTCGGATTCTTGAGGAAAGGAGGGAAGGTGGTTGGGGAAATGGAAAGTGGTTTGAAAAGAGTTGACCACAAATATCAAAAAGAATCCTCCCCTTTTTTTTTCGGCCACCGGTTTTAGAGAGAAAGAACGAATTTGCATGCCAAGGAATCATTACACCTTGGGAAAAGCTACAGTTTTTGAGGAGGTGTAATAAAGAAAAAATCCAATTTCCAACACAAGTAAGGATATGGTAACTTGATTAACATATGTACAACCAGTGGTCCAACCTGTTCTTGGCGCCTGTTCTGACTGCCATATATTAGGTATCAAATGACAGCAAGGGCAATATCATTAAACTTCAACGACTGTTAGCATGTCACATTCCACGCATATGCTAATAACAGCACAGAAAACTGAATGCATCCATTGAATCAATTTATTTGGTCTCAAAACCTTACTAGTCAATCATTGGAAGTTGATGAAGTACTCACACGTTCTCTTAATCATACCTAATTCAAGTCTATTCTTTTCAAACTGTTCTCTACTCAGTGCATTGGTAAAAATATCAGCAATTTATTTGTCAGTGGCACCAAAATTCATTGAAACCAAGCCCTTTTCTACATTATCTCTTAAAAAGTGATGACAAACGTCAATATGCTTAGTCCTTTTATGTTAACACGGGTTCTTGGCAATGTTAATTTCACTTGTGGTATCACAGAATAAGGGAATGCATCCCGTGTCAACACCAAAGTCCTTGAGTTGTTGCCGTATCCATAGCAATTGAGCACAACAAGAAGCAACCGCTACATACTCGGCTTCGGTTGTGGACATGGCAACTAAGTGCTGATTCTTTATAGACCAAGAAACCAAACAGGGTCCAAGAAAAGTAGCCATACCTGAGGCGCTTTTTCTGTCAACTAGAAATCCAGCATAATCATCATTAGCATATCCAATGAGGTCAAAGTTGCATCCTCATGGATACCATAGTTCCAGATTCGATGTGTGCTTCAAATATCTAAAAATTCTTTTTACAGCTTTTAAATATGTTTCTTTTGGATTTGACTGAAAACGGGCACACAAACCAACACTAAAAACAATGTCAAGCCTGCTGGTAGTTAGGTATAAGAGTGACCCTATCATGCCCTTATATGTTTTCTCATTGACTGAAAAACTTCCATCATCCATCACCAACCTGGTTGAAGGAGAGATGGGAGTGTCCATGGGCTTAGCCGATTTCATCCCAAATCGCTTAAGTAGTTCTTTAACATATTTTTGTTGATGTATCATAGTTCTGCTTGCGGTTTGCTTAATTTGCAAGCCTAAGAAAAAATTAAGCTTGCCCATCATGCTCATTTCAAACTCACTCCCCATAAAATTTGAAAATTCATCATATAAATCATTGTTGGTTGCACCGAATATAATGTCATCGACATATACTTGTACAATCAACAAATGTTCCCCTTTAGATTTGAGAAACAAGGCATTATCTACCTTGCCCCTTTGAAAGTCATTATCAATTAAAAAACTTGATAGTCGTTCATACCAAGCTCTAGGGGCTTGTTTTAGACCATAAAGTGCTTTGTCAAGTTTGAAGACATGATTTAGAAAATCATGACTTTCAAAACTAGGGGGTTGTTTTACATATACCTCTTCGTTAAGATATCCATTAAGAAATGCACTTTTGACATCCATATGGTACAACTTGATCTCCATGTGGGCTGCAAAGGCTACCAAGATATGAATAGCCTCTATCCTTGCTATGGGTACAAATGTTTCCTTATAATCAATCCCTTCTTCTTGATTGTACCCTTGGACCACCAGCCTGGCCTTATTCCGAGTGACTGTTCTGAACTCATCAAGCTTGTTTTTGAACACCCACATGGTTCCAATAATTGATCTGTCCTTAGGCCGTGGTTCAAGGTGCCAAACCTTGTTCCTTTCAAACTGATGAAGTTCCTCTTGCATGGCTATAACCCAGTCAGAATCTGCAAGGGTTTCATGAACATTCTTAGGCTCAATGTTAGATAAAAAGGCATAAAAGGCACAAAAATTTCTGAGCTTAGATCTGGTTTGCACCCCTGTATTAATATCATATATAATTTAGTGAATGGGGTGTGCGCTCTGGTGCTTCCAGGGTCGTAAAATAAAGGGATCCACATATCTACTTTTCACTCTCTCCTAGCGGCTTGAAGAAACAGGTTCGGGATCAGGTTTGAAGTCTGTTCCCTGATCTGTCTGAGAGAGCTAGGGTTGAGTGGGCTGGTTTCGATCCATATCAGGATCAGCAGAGCTTTCCCCTGATTGGTCTACTTCCTGCCCACTTTCCTTACCATTAGCTTTAGGAAGTGGTTCACTTTCAAGCACCTTACCATTGTCTTTTCTTACAAGTCCAAGATTTAAATCTTCATCCTATGCATTATTCTCAACCAAGGAGTTAGTTTCATCAAATAATACATGTACACTCTCCTCAACACATAGAGTCCTTTTATTGAACACTTTGTAAGCTTTACTATGTGAAGAGTATCCTAAGAAAATTGCCTCTGCACTCCTAGGGTTAGACTTTCCCAAGGGTTCCTTCCCATTATTGTGCACATAACATTCGCAACCAAAGACTCTTAGGTGCATAATATTGGGTTTTTGCCCTTTGAGAAGTTCATAAGGAGTCTTATTAAGAAGAGGTCTGATCATACATCTATTAATAATGTAACAGGCTGTGTTCAATGCTTCTGCCCAAAGATTTCTAGGAAGACGACTAGCAACAAGCATAGTTCTAGTCATGTCTTCTAGAGTACGATTTTTTTGTTCTACCACCCCGTTCTATTAGGGTGTTCTTGGGGCAGAAAAATTATGATCAATACCATGTTCATTGTAATAGTCAATGAAGCTTGAATTTTCAAATTCCTTTCCATGATCAGACCTAAGACTTATCAATGAATGTCCTACTCTCTTTTCAATTTTCTTAAGAAATACAACAAACTTTTCAAAAGATTCATCTTTAGAAGCTAAAAATAAGGTCCAAGTGAAACGAGAGTAATCATCCACTATGACAAACACGTACCTCTTCCTGCCCCTACTTGTGATCCTCATGGGTCCGCACAAATCAACATGTAATAGCTCAAGGGGCCGGGTAGTGCTAACATACTTCTTTGACTTGAATGAAATTCTAGTTTGCCTTCCTTTGACATAAGCATCGCATACCTTGTCATCATTGTACTTGATGGAAGGTAAGCCAACAACTAGATCTTTAGAAACAAGTTTGTTTAGCACGGAAAGACTAGCGTGACCTAGCCTCTTGTGCCAGAGCATAACATCATCATCAAGAACACCTAAGCAAGTCAAATGATTTTGGGGAAGTGCAAGAACACATGCTTTATAAAAATTATTGTGTCGCCTCCCCCTTAACACAACCTCTCCATATTTGATGTTGGTAATCAAACATTGATCTGAAGTGAATCCAACATGATTACCTTTGTCACATAATTGGGACACACTTAGTAGATTATGTTGTAACCCATCTACTAGGTATACATTATCAATTGAGTAAGAGAGTGATTTACCTATCTTACCTACACCAACAATTGTCCCGGACTTGCCATTTCCAAATGCCACTCTCCCCCCATCAAAGGCTGTAAGTGAGAGGAAATTTGAGTTATCTCCAGTCATATGCCTTGAGCAACCACTATCCAAATACCATAGTCGATTGCATCTTCTCACTTTAACCTACAAAACAACTAAGTGTCAGTCTTGGGAACCCAAATCCACTTGGGTCCCATCCTTTTCTTTGACATGGAACTTAGTTCATCTTTTCTAATCCATATTTGTTTAACATACGATGAGCTTCTGTCTATGGCCCTTTTTCTCAAGGAGCAAGCATAACGATAATGATCGGTTTTTCTACAATGAAAACAGATTATATTTTCTGGCAAACCAACATATTTCTTATCTACTGGCTTAGTAACACATCCATTCACAAAACCTAAACCCTTTCTGTTTCGGTTATGGTGAATATTTAGCCATTTCAATGCTTCTGAAGAACTATTCCAGCGCCTATTTTCACTAAGGTCAGTTTCAGCTTTTCGCATTTTTTCAAGAAGCTGTTTATTTTCACTCATCTGGGATTCTAGATTAAGCTTTAGATTTAAGGACTCACTTTCCAGTCTTGAGAGATTTGTGTTGAACACTTCCTCTCTGTTGTTCATAAGATTTCTAAAGGTGTCTAGTTCATTACATAAAACAAGAACTTTTTCATCAATTTTGAGTTTTTCACAAGTGAGAACCTCATTCATTTGGGCAAGTTCTTGCTTCTTTCTTTCCAATCTTTTAACATCCTTTTCCAATCCTAAACAGGTATTTTTAAGCATGCAATTTTCAGAATTTACTATCTCACATTCCTCAATCAATGTAAAAACTAATTTTTCAAGTCTCCTCTTACTAAGATTACGTACTTTGTCCTTGAGTTGGGACAAACTCTCGATCGAATCTGAATCTGAATCAGATTCACTTCGGGACATAAGAGCTATTGCTTCCTCTCTATCTTCAGAGTCCTCTTCTTCTTTTGAGGTATCACCCCAGGCTGCCGTCATTGCCTTGGTGAACCGTTTTTCAGCACTAGTTAACTGAGTCTTTGTGCATCTGGTTCGGACCTATTCGGACCCCTATTCTTCCTTCAGCAATGGGGAATTCTTCACAATATGCATTCCGCACTTGAAACATCCTAAGAACTTATCACGATCACTGTTCTTAGTCCTGCTCGTGTTGCCCTTCTTGTATTTGCTTTCAGCCTTCTTGAAGATTTTTTTGAATTTTCGAGCAATCATGGCCATTCCTTCCTCATCAAAATATGAGTTATCGCTTTCTCTAGCTTTTAGCGCAAGTCCTTAGTCTTTCTTCCCCTTTTCCTTCATCTGGGAGTTTCTTCTTAGCTTATATGTTTGTAGATTCCCAATAAGCTCATCCAAGGAGATCTCATTCAACTTTTTTGCTTCTTGAATCGCAGTGACCTTCGATTCCCATGAATGAGGTAAAATTTGTAGGATCTTCCTAACCAACTCTTCAATGGTAAAGGATTTTCCCAACGATTTTAACTCATTAGTAATATGGGTGAACCGAGTATACATATCCATGATTGTTTCTTTGTCGCTCATCTTGAATAGCTTATATTTCCTCACCAGCAGCTCGATTATGGATTGCTTGACTTTATTGGTTCCTTCGTGAGCTACTTGAAGGGCATTCCATATCTCTTTTACGGATTCACACTCTGAGATGCGAGTGTACTCGTCAGGTCTGAGTCCAAAATACAGCAGTTTCTTGGCTGTAGCATTCTTCTCGATCTTCCTTAAGTCGTCTGAGTCGAATTCCTTTGGTTCCTTAGGAACAATCTTTCTATCAATTGTGACTTTCACTTGAATGTAAAAGCCATTCACAATGAGCATCCATAACTCATAATCCTCAACTTGCATATAGTTCTCCATTCGATTTTTCCACCAGTTGTAGTGTTGTCCATTGAAATACGGAGGTCTGGTCACACATTAACCTTCTAAGATTCCTTGTGCTGCACTCATTCTTTCAGGATCTCTCAAGGTGTTAACCTAATTATGAGAACACTGCTCTGATACCACTTGTTAGAATTCAAGGCTCACAAGGACACAAGAGGGGGGGTGAATTGTGTCTTTCAACTTTTTTCATTTTGTTTCAGAACACTCGTGAGAACTAGTTGGAGAGGTATTTGTTGTGAGGTAGAAACAAAACAGAATGCGAAAATAACGAAGACACAACATTTTTACGTGGAAAACCACCTCTGACCCAATTGAGGTGTAAAAATCACGACCTACCTCAGTAGGATTTCAGCAAAGACTTTCACTAACACAGGCCAAATTCGTTACAGTTTGTAACACTTGTGACTATGTCACCCACG
>JACYFF010031959.1:80789890-80818669 GCA_017589665.1 Selenicereus undatus
TATATATATATCGCTATGTGTTTGATTAATATATGAAAGATTAGTTCTTTCTCATATGAATAAATGTGTTTTATGTTGTGTTTGTGCAAATATGCTTTGCATAAATTCTAAAACGTCTATGTGATAATAAAGTATGGAATGTTAATGTGATTAAACATTGTATCCATGAGAATGTGTTTGTTATGGATTATTAATAATCAAAGAATCTCAATTTTTTGATTCATGAAATATGTGATGATTATGAGCTTAGCGAAATTTTCGAACATATAACATGAGTTATAGTCTTGAGTTCTTTTTTTTATTACGTACAAGATATGCCTAATGTCCATTTTTCTTAAATTGTAGATATGGCTTCTAAGACCTCTATGATTGGTGAGTTGACCACCAATGAGAAGTTAGATGGGTCCAACTATGACATGTGGCGCTGGAAGATTCAGTTTCTTCTGGAAGAATGTGAGGTGTTAGAGCACCTCACAACCACAATGTCCGCACCCTTGACTAGAGACAAGGACAACAAGGATATTACTCGTACTGATGAGTATAAAGCCAGCTTGGTTGCGTACCAAGATTGGTGCAAAAAGGACTGTAAGGCGCGTTATACTATGCTTTTCTGCATGCATAACGACCTTATAGGTGAGTTTGAAATTTATCCCACTGCTAAGGAAATGTGGGATAATATCCACTTCAAGTATGGTCAAACTTCGGAAACGAGACTTCGTGCGTTGCATATTAAGTGGATGACATACACGATAGACTCGAACCAAAGTATAACCGAGCATGTGCGAACTTTACAGGCCATGTTACGCGACCTAAAAGGTGCTGGTGTGGACATTTTCGAATGCGAACAGCGGACGAATGTGTTCCGTGCACTTCCCGCTGGGGACGAAAAATGGAAATCGTTCATCACCATGATGACTCACAACGAGAGCATCAAAACTTTCGCCGACATCACCAAACACCTTGAGCTGAAAGATGAGCGCTTGAAGGCCTGCGTTCCCCCCTGTAGCTTTAGTGGCCATGGTGGACAGGGCTAAGGGCAATAAGTTTAGACGAGGGAAGAAGAAGAATCTTCATCCCTCCAAGAAACTTGGCTCTAAAGGAGGTATTGCTAAGAAGCAATCAAAGGCCAAGGGTAAGGTGACGGATAAAATGGCACGAGTGACGTGCTATAACTGCAGGAAGAAGGGCCATTTTGCTCGGGAGTGTCCTGAGCCTGCTCAGGTATCTTCTTCATTTCCTACTGTTGAACTACTTGTATGTTCGCATGCATTCGTTGCTAAATCCTTTCCTAATTGGATTGTAGATTCGGGAGCAAGCAAGCACGTAGTTCGAGATCGAGTTGGGTTTGTAGACTTTCACCCTTGTCTAGTGGGGTTACAAACTGTGACTCTTGGAAATGGCACTGCAGAGGACGTTCTAGGAGTTGGAACGTATCGGCTTAAGTTGCGTGGAGGGAATTCATTACTTCTTCACGACACTCTTTATGCACCTGGAGTCCGATGTTCCTTAGTGTCTTATGTCTCTTTAATGAAATTAGGTTTCCAGTTTGTTTCTTGTATTGACGGTTTAGATATTTTTTACAGTGGCAATTTGTTTGGCCACGCATCTTTGGTAGATGATTTCCTTGTTTTGGACTTGGATAATGAGTATTATAGTAATAATATGTCTTCTGTTTTTGTGTCATCTGTTGATTCAGACCATGATTCTGTTGTTTGGCATGCTAGACTTGGGCATATTGGCCAAGAAAGAATGACTAGATTGGCTAAAGAAGGTCTATTAGGATCGGTTACTAAAGTTAGGTTGCCTACATGTGAACCTTGTTTAGCTGGCAAGGCAACCAAGAAATCTTTTGGTGAGGCTTCTAGGGCGCTTGGTACCTTAGACCCCATTCACTCCGACATTTGCGGACCTATGAATGTAAAGGCACGTAATGGTGCCATTTACTTCCTCACTATAATTGACGATTACTCAAGATACGGATATGTTTATCTGTTATCACATCGTCATGAAGCTTTAGATGTGCTCAAACACTTCGTAGCAGAAGTGGAGACTAAGTTGGTTCGAAGAGTTCAAACTCTTCGGACCGACTGTGGTCGTGAATACCTCTCTGATATGTTCAAGGGTTTCTATGAGGAAAAGGGTATAGTTAGACATCTTACGATTCCTTACACTCCACAACAAAATGGTGTTGCCGAGCGTAGGAATCGTACATTACTTGACATGGTCAGGTCCATGATGGCTCAAGCTAATCTCCCAATTAGCTTTTGGGGTGATGCATTGCTTTCAACAGTTTACATCTTAAACAGAGTACCCAGTAAGAGCGTTTCGACTACTCCATATGAGTTGTGGAACGGTAGGAAACCTCTTTTGGACCATCTACGACCATGGGGGTCGGCAGGCTATGTGCATAACCCGACTCATAGATATGGCAAACTTGGTCCAAGAGCCACCAAGATGGTCTTTATTAGATACCCTGAACATTCAAAAAGTTATGTGATGTACGGAGAACATCCTGGTGGCAGCATGAAGGAAATTGATTCCCGAAATGTCGACTTTCTTGAGGACGAGTTCCCAACTATTGGTGAAGTCAAACACGACTTACAGTTGTATGAGTTACAACCAAACCTATCTCTCGGTGAAGGGAAGGATATGTATACTAACCGTATCACCGAGGACAGGGAATTTTTCCCTGATGCTAGAGATAGTGGGAGTATACCCATTATTCCTGCTGAAGGGGGCTTGTCTGCTGAGGATACCCAACCCGAGAATGAGGAAGACCCTCAATCTCCTGTTAACGGAAATGAGGATAGTCCTCGTACTCACCAGCCCACACCCCAAGGGGTTAGTGGGAGTGGCACCTCTCCTATTTGAGGTTCTGTGCCTCAAGGGACTTCTCCTATTCAAGGTTTGGTACCTCGAAGGAAAAGGGGGAGAGAAGAGTCGGAACCTGAACAAACAATGCAACCAAGTCCTAGCATAACTCGAAGGAGTGAGCGCGAAAGAGTTCCTCGCCAATTTTTCCAAATCAAAGAGAACATTTTCTTCTGCATGCCATTGGAAATAGAAGAGCTCACCTCTTATGTAGAGGCTGTTGACTCACCAAATAAGGAAGAATGGATGGATGTCATGAGGGATGAGTTGGACTCAATGGCCAGGAATGAAGTTTGAGATCTAGTCAACCTTCCTCCTAGACGTAAAGCCATTGGAAACATGTGGGTTTTCAAGGTAAAACGTCGGGCGGATGGGTCAATTGATAAGTTCAAAGCCCGTTTGGTGGCAAAAGGCTACACCCAAGTCGAGGGAGTAGACTATGAGAAAACCTTTTCTCCTATGTTGAGATTAGCCTCTATTCGCCTACTTCTAACACTAGTTGCCCATCTGGACTTAAAACTATTCCAGATGGATGTGAAGACTGCTTTCCTAAATGGGACCCCTGAGGAAGAGATATATATGGTACAACCTTTTGGTTTCGTATCAAAAGGGTGAGAAGACAAAGTTTGTTGTCTTAAAAAATCCATATATGGCCTCAAACGGTCTTCAAGAGCGTGGTACTTCAGATTCCGTGAAGCCATTACTGCGTTTGGCTTAACTATGATCTAAGAAGACCATTGCGTATATGTCAAGATGACAAAAGTAGGAATTATGTTTCTTACTTTGTATGTCGATGATATTCTACTAGCTGGGAGTGACTTGGAAATGATCAATGCCACCAAGCGGTGGCTGTCCTCTGTCTTTGAGATGAAGGACATGGGTGAAGCTAGGTATGTCCTAGGGGTGGAAATAATCAGAGATCGTTCTAGGAAACTTCTCGGTTTATCCCAGAAGGCATATATTGAGAAATTCTTGGAACGGTTTCGGATGCATTATTCCAAACCCGTTGATACTCCGATCGACAAGAGCTTGACCTTGAGTCTAGAACAGTGTCCAACAACAGATGATGAAAAACAGAAAATGAGTAGTGTCCCTTATGCTAGTGCAGTCGGAAGCCTAATGTATGCCATGTTATGTACGCGGCCTTACATTTGCTTCGCGGTCGGTTTGGTGAGTCGTTACCAAAGCAACCCTGGGAACGCTCATTGGCAAGCCGTCAAGAGAATAATGCGTTATCTTTGAGGAACTACTGACTTGGTACTTTGCTACCAAGGAGGAGACCTAAAGTTGAGGGGGTACACTGATGCTGACTGGGGTGGAGACTTGGATGAGTCCAAGTCCACCTCTGGATATGTCTTCACCCTGGGTGGGGGAGTCATATCTTGGTGCAGCAAGAAGCAAGATTGCATAGCTCTATCGACTATGGAAGCAGAATATGTCGCTTGTTGCCTCGCCACTCAGGATGCGGTTTGGCTGAGGATTTTTCTCCAGGATCTTGATCTTACTCCACGCGTTAATGATCCTGTAGAAATTTGGTGCGACAATACTGCTGCTATCCAATATGCTAAGGGTCCTAAATTCCATAGGAAGGTCAAGCATATTAAAAGGCGTTATCATTTTATAAGAGACGTCATAAAGTTGAAAGAAGTTATTGTAAAATACTTATTTACTGTTAAGATGATAGCGGATCCATTAACTAAACCTACTCCAAGATATGTGTTCAAAACTCATATGATGAGTCTTGGTCTCCGTAGAGTTTAGTTAATTGGAATATCCTGTTTTTGGTTTGGACAAGTATGTAATGAACATTTTATTGATGGTCATTATTTTACACTGGTTGTTTGATTAGGCATATCTAAATGTCACTAGACTTTTTGATTATCTTGTCACATGGATAATCAATCCGAACGCTTAAGTTGCGGGTAGGATAAGACTTGATCATATTGGCACTAGCTGTGCAGTATTGATTATCATCGTACCTTGGGTGGTACGAGTGATGAGGAGAAATAGTCGCCTTAGTAAGTCTAAGATGAGATTCTGAGTGAATCGGATATAACACAACCTTATATCAAAGCCTGAAGCCGAATTTTGAGTATCGAGGTTACATTTAGTACGTTAACCGAGTAACTCGAGTCAGTTCTGAGGAGGAACTGGACTTGTAATTCGTATAGTATAAATAGTGACAGGCTCACCTCAGTGGGAGTTATACCATGACACATTTTATATTGTGTGTGCTTAAGTCGACCTAGTGGAGTGACAACTGATTCCCTTCCTTGTCACTGTGTGATCCCTGAAACATCAGTATTTCATATAACGATTCCCTTCGACTTAGGGTTGTGGCATGAATTCCCAATGAGATGTTGCTACTTTAATGCGTACTCCAAGAGTTATAGATATATACAGCTCAGCGGAATGCATTAGGAAAGCAATCTTATTGAGATGTAATGTCATGAGTTGCTAAGGAAAACCATTGCATATTCACCATATCAGCCCGGGCGGTTATATTTCGGAATATAATCATGATATATCAGCAGGCATAAAGGGACAACGTGTGCCTCAGGTGATATTTTGAATGGTTTAGGGAGTTGTCTGCCTTGAAAGTGTTTTGTTAGACTGATGGTGTCTTAACAAAAGCACTACTTTCTTTTTCTGGTAGCACGTCCCATTCCTGGTATGACGCGTTTAAAAAGAGAAAACAATGTTGTAGAAACATTGTTACGGCTTAGGTGGCCGAGTGGGAGATGTTAGTGGGTTAGAGTGGCCAACGGCCACTAAGCTAAAATGTAGGGATCCTTGAGGGATTTTAGGGGGCCATTTTTAGTAAGTGGTTATGGCTAAGTGCCATATAAATACCCCCCAATCTGTTTGTTAGATATAGAACAATAGTATACAAAATTACAGTGTTTTAATACTCTCATTACTCTCCCTCCCTCTGTCAAAACGTGTGAGTGATTGTGTGTCACTTGGTCGGGTTTGAGACGTGGTCATTTTACCGGGACTCTAGTAGCCACCAGGATACAGTTCGGGAGCAAAAAGACATCAAAGAGATCAGTTCGCTTCCGCCTACGTCCTAAAACCCTAAGTTTTCTAACAGTTGTATTATTATAAACTCATATTAGTGGCTCCAGAGCCGATGCGGTCTGCAATAACATTGGCTTCCAAGGCCAATTTCGAGTTGAGGCCAGAGGATACCAAGGCAGAGTTTGTGTCTTATGGCATGATGATGTAATACAACTACACATTCTGGAGGCCCATGAACAATTGTGACTGCAGAAGTCTCATCTGGAGATACACGACAATGGTTCTTCACTACGCTTTATGCAAATCCTTATCCTTCCAACCGGGAGGAGCTTTAGGATAAATTGGATAGTTGGGCCCTGAGGATACGTCCACCTTGGCTAATGGTGGAGGACTTCAACGAAACCCGCTCTTTAGGTGAGAGAGATCATGGCGGACCCGAGATGGCAAAGCGTTGTCCAAAATTCAGTAATTGGATCGAAAACAATGCGTTGATCGATTTGGGCTTCTCCGGTCCCAAATTCGCTTGGGTCAGAGGCCTGTCCCCGGAAACACGGAAATGTGCTCGATTAGACCGCGCTCTTTATAACATGGAATGGAGGCTTAAGTTCTAAGAGAGTGGGATCAAACACTTGGTCTAGAATAAATCTGACCATGCTGCAGTCTTTGTGTCAACTAACAGATTCACCACTGGAACAAGTGCCACAAAACCATTTCGTTTCCAAGCTACCTGGATGCTACACAAAGACTTTGACAAGCTTATTCAGCAGTGCTGGAATCCTAGTAATTCACTTAATAAGCTTTTACACGGACTTGCGAAAATGCTCAATAGCTGGAACAAAAATGTGTTCGGTAATCTCTTCCAGAACAAAAGGTGTCTTTAAGGGAGATTAGAAGGGATTCAGAGGAGGCTTGAGGAAGGAGGGCCTCGGCGCCTCCTAAAATTGGAAACGTGGTTGCGACATCATCTTGACGAAGTGATGAATCAGATAGAAATTTTTTGGTTCCAAAAGTCGAGGATGGAGTATATTCACGATGGGGATTGCAATACATGATTCTTTCATCTTAGTACCATTGTGAGGTGAAGGGAGAATAGAATCAAAGGGCTTCACAATGATGATGGGGCATGGCTTACAACACCTAGCAAAATTAGAGCCTTAGTAGTGGGCTTCTTTAAAAAAACTCTTCAATGAAGACGGAGGTGGCTCACATGATTTGGACGACTTGAACATCCCATGTCTATGGAGCAAGCTAGCAAACTAAATAAACCTTTCACCTCCAGTGAGATTTGGAATGCTTTAAAAAGTATGAGACCTTTCAAAGCACCTGGTTTGGATGGCTTCCAAGCCTTGTTTTTCCAACGTTACTGGGGTCTAGTGGGAGATAGTATTGCCCGCGCGATTTTGGACATCCTCAATGGGCAAAGGTCCCCAGAAAGTCTAAATCATACGTTCCTAACCCTTATACCCAAAGTTGATAATCCTCAACTCATTACTCAGTTCATGCCTATTAGGTTGTGCAATATGACTTATAAATTAGTCATTAAGGTCATAGTGGAGAGGTTAAAGGAGATCTTATCGCATATTACCTCACCAACACAAGCTAGCTTCGTACCCTGTAGGCCGGGCCCATTAGTTGAGGCCCGACGGCCACTAAGAGGCCTCCTTAAACCCTAGTTGCTAACCCCCTAATACCTATATAAGGAGGTTTGGGAGGGTCAGCTAATAACACTGATAGATACAGAAATATTATTTCTCTCTCCTCATATTACTCTACCATCGCCGCGGAGTAATCGGGTTTAGAACGTGGACATTACAAGGCGACTCTAGTAGCCGCTGGGATTCATTCTGACTGGAGATTTGGTATTCTTATTGTGGACTATTATCGACGGTATACTTCCGCATCCAGGTTAGTCCTAATTATTTCCTACAGTGGTATCAGAGCCAGAACTGTTCGAAATAGTCCCAATTAATGGATTAATAATCTGATTTATTAAAAGCATGCTCTTTTAAATGATTAGTTGCCTAATTTCTGTAATTTTGCATATTCATAGCATGCTTATGTGTCTGCGTCCAGAATCAAAGAACAAATTGAGTTTTAATAAATCAGGTTCCTGAAACTTTATGCCTTTATGAAACTAATTGTCAAATAGCATGTTTCTGCAATAACAATGCCCTGAATTGACTAAAAGATCGAAAATTTTAGTCAAGGAAATTAACAGACGTTCTGTTTCAATATTCTGAACCCTATTATTTACCGATGATATGTTCATCCTAATTTGCTCACAATTAATTATGTGCCTAGAATGTTAGACACCACAGGCAAAAAACATGCATAACTGTTTAGAATATTCACGGCAGAACCTGTCACACAACAATTATGGGCCTCAACATGCGTAAATATTCACAGGCCTCGATCATAACATGCTTTCGATGATAATTCACGTCTAAACACCCAAATTAATATCACTGTGTGTGTATGCCTTATGTTATCACAATGCTTAGACAAATTCATGCTTGAATCACATGCTAAACACTGAAAGGCATATTTTTTTTGGGAAGAGACCCATTCAACTTATATGA
This sequence comes from Selenicereus undatus, assembly GCA_017589665.1. Classification (NCBI taxonomy): domain Eukaryota; kingdom Viridiplantae; phylum Streptophyta; class Magnoliopsida; order Caryophyllales; family Cactaceae; genus Selenicereus; species Selenicereus undatus. Next base: position 80,798,362 of record JACYFF010031959.1, read on the forward strand.
ATGAACCCTAACCGTACAATCCCTCGCATAACAACAGAAAAAAGGGGGGGCGGAAAGGGGATGGAGACAAACCTGAAACCCGAAACCCTAACCCTCACAGGGACCCGAAACCCTAACCCTAGTTTGCCTCTGCCAAAGATCTCGACCTCGACTACAATAACCACAAAAAAAAGGGGAGGAGGAAACTGGAAATAAGGGAACCGAACCATACCATCAGAAACCTCCCGGAGGGGTGGCGCGTGTATGTCACGCGCCGCCGACAGAGGTCGCCTTGGCTTCCTCTTTCCTCCAAATCACCGATGTAGCCTCCGATCTACCCAACGCCGACCAAAAGGAAGCAAAGAAACCATCGTTTGAAGGCGCATGGCCCCACGCACCACCACCTTAGTGGCGCGTTGGGGGAGTGGGGTGTGCCGTTAGACTCAGCTTTAGCCGATCTATACAATGATGTCACGCGTTTTCATCAGGAGAGGTAGAATCGAAGGTTAGAAGGGGAGTTTATTCATCATTTTGGAGGGTTTTCATCATCTGGTGGTGGGAAGACCTCCACGGCGGCCATGGCTACCCAGAAGGAGAAGGGTAATCGTGGCAGTGAAGCAAGCCGAGAAAGCAAAATTTTTGGGCTCCATTAACCTCGGTAAGAGGCAGACAAAGGACCGAAGAGAGAGAGAGAGGTCGAGAGTTAAATGGAAAGGCAGAGAAGGAGCCTGGAGTTTGAGGGTAAGTTAATAGAGGGGTGAGAAGTGAGAGATTAGGGTTAGAAGGAGTGAAAGTCACTCACTCAAATATAAGATCAGAAAGTGGGCCGATTTATTTTTGTTTTTTTTTTTGTTTTGGGCCCAATTTGATTTTAACAAGATATGGCTGTCCTGATTTGTTCTCAATTTGGATTATTGAATGTCTGCTCCCTATGATCGTATAAATTCGTTTTATATATTGAAAATGGCCATAGGTTGGTCATATGTTTATTTTTGATAAAATATATTTATATTATCTCTGGTTTTAATTTCATGTTATTATCATTGATTATATAAATATTTGGAGGTTGATTATATAACTTTGTGTTATACATATATATATAATGAAATTGTGTTAAATGAATTAGTTTCATAAACATTAACTGAATACATATTTAAGTAATAAAAAGTGAATGTCTTCATGATATTCATTTAATTAAAAATGTTAATTAAGTTTAACAAAAATTTTAAATATTTTATAAAATTAATAATTAAATTAAAGAAACTCCAAATTCAGAATTGTGCGTGATGATTATGAGCTTAGCGAAATTTTCGAACGTACATAGTAAATTATGGAGCTTTCTAGGAAATTAATTATTAAACGATATGTCTAACAGATAAAATATACTTTCAGATATGGCAGCTAGAAATATGATAGGATGTATGCAATCTGATGACAAGTTGGATGGTTCGAACTATGATGTTTGGCATCTAAAGGTCCAATTTTATCTAAACAATGATGATATGTTGGACCACTTGACTGCCTCCATGGTTCCTCCGGCTGAAAAAGATGAACAAGGCAGGGATATTACTGCAACTGAGCAGTATAAAGAAAACCTGAAAACATACCAAGCATGGTTCAAACGCGATCGTTCCACACGCTACACCATGCTGTCTTGCATGCGGGACGATCTCCTGGGAGAGTTTGAGCGTTTCCGCACTGCTAAGGACATGTGGATACAACTTAAGGTTAGGTTCGGGCAGACATCTGCTACAAGGTTGCGTACCTTGCAGCTGAAATGGATGCAATATACTATTGACTCCAGTCGTAGTATCCCCGAACACCTTCGAACCATGAGTGCTATGGTTCGAGACCTTAAGGCTGCGGGGTAAGAGGTTTCTGAGCAAGAACAAGTCCTGAATGTGATTAGGGCTCTTCCCAATGATAATGGACATTGGAAGAGTTTTAAAACATTCATGGCACACAGCGATCATATCAATACTTTCGAGGCAATCTCCAAACACCTCGAAATGGAGGAAGAGCGTTTAAAGCAATATGCGCCTTCCAGTATGGCATTCGTTGCCAAAGGATTGGGGCCCAAGAACAGGAAACCTTACCGTGGTAAGAAACCTATGAAAGGCCCTCGTCCTCCTCAGAACTCTCGCTCTAATGTTGGTACTGCTAAGAAGCACAAGACCAAGGGCAACGGAGCTAAGGATATGGCACGTGTGAAGTGTTATAACTGTGGGAAGAAGGGCCATTTCGCTCGGGATTGTCCTGAGCCAGCTAAGATACCTACTTCCACTAACAATCCTGAATTATATGTTTGTTCCCATGCATTCGTTGCTAACTCTCTTCCTCAATGGATTGTAGATACGGGGGCAACAAAGCATATAGTTCAAGATAGGGCAGGATTCGTGGAGTACCATCGCTACCCGGTGGGTTCACGGACTGTCGTACGGGGGAATGGCAGCGAAGAAGATGTCCTTGGAGTAGGAATATACCAGCTCAAACTCCGTGGAGGAAACAAGCTGCTTCTTCATGACGCCCTCTATGCACCTGGGGTGCGATGCTCCTTAGTCTCTTATGTTTCTTTAGTAAGATTAGGTTTTGTTTTTGGTTTTCGTCCAGACGGTTTAGATTTGTTCTATAATGGCAATTTGTTTGGGCAAGCAACTTTGAAAGGAGATTTCATTGTTTTGAATTTGGATGATAACTATAATAATATATCCTCTGCTTATGTTTCTTATTTCGACTCCAATTCTGAATCTGTTAAGTGGCATGCTAGACTTGGCCATGTAGGTCAAGATAGAATAAATAGGCTAGCTAAAGAAGGTCTCCTAGACCGACTTACTAGGGTTAAGTTACCTAGGTGTGAGTCATGTTTAGCTGGAAAGGCAACTATGAAGCCTTTCGGTAAAGCCATGAGAGCATCTAGTCCCTTAGAATTAATCCACTCAAACATATGCGGACCCATGAACGTTAAAGCACGACATGGGGCTATCTATTTCATTACCCTCATAGACGATTATTCACGATATGGGTATGTGTATCTGTTATCTCACCGCTACGAGGCACTTGATATATTCAAACGCTTCGTAGCCGAAGTAGAGACTCAATTGGAACGTAGGGTTAAGATCCTTCGAACTGATCGAGGTCGTGAATACCTCTCTGATATGTTCAAAGAGTTTTGTGAGGAAAAAGGTATACAAAGACAATTAACAATTCCACGCACTCCACAACAAAACGGTGTTGCGAAACGCAGGAATCGTACATTGCTTGACATGGTCAGGTCAATGATGGCACATGCTAGTCTCCCCATCAGTTTCTGGGGAGATGCGCTGCTTACGGGAGCCTACATACTCAATCATGTGCCAAGCAAGAGTGTACCTGCCACACCATATGAGTTATGGTTTGGTAAGAAACCTTCCTTGGCCCATCTACGCCCATGGGGTTCGGCCGGCTATGTGCACAACCCAACCCATAAACATAGGAAACTTGGTCCAAGAGCCACTAAAATGGTGTTCATTAGGTACCCCGCACAATCAAAAGGATATGTGATGTACGGGGAACATCCAAATGGTGGCATGACAGAAATAGACTCCCGCAACGTCGATTTTCTCGAGGATGAGTTCCCGACCATTGGTGAAGTCAAAAAGGATGTCGAACTATTTGAGCTACAGCCAGACATCCAACCATCATTCGGTGAGGGGGAGAATTTGGATTCTAACCAAGTCACCGAAGATGGTATGCCTCCCCTATCCAGAGGGAATTGGGGAGACCTGCCTGACCAGGAAATTGAGATTCGTCCTCAATCTCCTGTACATGAGGAAAGTCAACTTGCGAGTGAGGTCCGTCCTCAATCTCCAGTTGTCGAACATGTAGTAAGTCCATATGTTCAGGATTCCACGCCCCAGAGGGATAGTGGGAGTAACTTTCCACATGTCCAGAGTCCCACATCCCTTAGAGATAGGGGGAGGGACACCTCAACCGGGCAGACGAACAATGAAGGCCCTAAGCTCCGAAGGAGTGAGCGTGGAAGAATTCCTCGACGATATTTTCAAGTCGAAGGGGAAATATTCCTATGTACTCCCTTGGAAGTCGAGGAGCCTACCTCTTACCAAGAAGCGATTGACTCACCAAACCACAAAGAGTGGATGGATGCCATGAGGGATGAGATGGACTCGATGGCAAGAAACAAGGTTTGGGAACTTGTTGATCTTCCACCCCAACGTAAGTCTATTGGAAACAAGTGGGTTTTCAAGATAAAACGTCGGGCAGATGGATCGATCGACAAGTTCAAAGCCCGTTTAGTGGCAAAAGGGTTTACACAAATTAAGGGTGTAGATTTTGAAGAGACATTTTCTCCTGTGGTGAGATTTGCCTCTATTCGCCTACTCCTAGCCTTGGTTGCCCATTTGGACTTGAAGTTGTTTCAAATGGACATAAAGACTGCTTTCCTCAATGGCAGCCTTGAGGAAGAGATCTACATGGACCAACCTTTTGGTTTTGCATCAAAGGGGCAAGAGGACAAAGTGTGTCGTCTTAAAAGGTCTATATATAGTCTTAAGCAGTCCTCCAGGTCTTGGTACTTAAGATTCCATGAAGCCATAACCTCTTTTGGCTTATCCATGGTTTCGGAGGACCATTGTGTGTATGTCAAAAGATCAACCGGAGGGATTATGTTCCTTATCTTATATGTTGATGACATGCTATTGGCTGGGAATAATTTAGAGATGATCGAAGCTACTAAAAGGTGGCTATCCTCCGTCTTTGAGATGAAGGATATGGGTGAAACTAGGTATGTCCTAGGTGTGGAAATAGTAAGGAATCGTTCCAAGAAACTCTTAGGTATGAGCCAAGAGGCATATATCAAAAAGGTCTTGGAACGGTTCCGCATGCATTATTCCAAACCCGTAGACACTCCAGTTGAGAAGGGTTTAACCTTGAGCCTTGACCAATGCCCAAAAACAGACAAAGAGAAAGATGCTATGAGTAATGTCCCCTACGCTAGTGCCGTAGGGAGCTTAATGTACGCCATGTTATGTACACAGCCGGACATTTGCTTTGCGGTTGGTCTGGTAAGTCGTTACCAAAGCAATCCTGGACAGGCCCATTGGCAAGCTGTTAAGAGAGTCATGCGTTACCTTCGTGGTACAACCGACTTGGTCCTATGCTTTCAGGGCGAGGACCTTAAGTTGAGAAGATACTCAGATGCTGATTGGGGTGGTGACCCGGATGAGTCCAGGTCAACCTCAGGATATGTATTCACCCTGGGTGGGGGGGCCATATCATGGTGCAGTAAGAAGCAAGACTGCATAGCTCTGTCAACCATGGAAGCAGAATATGTCGCATGCAACCTAGCCACGCAGGAGGCAATATGGCTTAGGAGCTTCCTCCAGGATCTTAATCTCACTCCGAGAACTGATGATCCTGTAGAGATGTTATGTGACAATACAGCTGCCATCCAATTCGCCAAGGATCCGAAGTTTCATCGGAAGACCAAGCACATCAAGAGGCGTTATCACTTCGTGCGAGATGCTGTAAAGATGAAGGAAGTTGCCATCAAGTATATACCCACTAACAAGATGATCGCCGATCCATTAACTAAGCCAATTCCTAGAGATGTTTTCAAAGAACATTCGTTGAGTCTAGGACTTCGTAGGGTTTAGTTTTGGATGGAATCTTGCTATGTATGATAGATACGTTATTCATGTAAAAGGCATTTATGAAATAAAGATTAAAGTGTTCCTTTTTCTAAATGTTTTGTAATTTATCTGTTAGACATGTTGAAAAGTCACAAGCTTCTGATTGGCCTAGTCACACAGGCAATCGCCCTGACGCATGAGTAGTGGGCAGGATGAGACATAATCATATTGGCACTAGGTGTGCAATATCGATAACTCATACTGAAAGTGTATGAATGAAGAATAGTCGCTTTAGTAAGACTAAGATAAGACTCAAAGGAGTCGAGTATGAGATAAGTTTTCATATTGAAGCCCTAAAAGCCGAATCTTGAGTGTCAAGGCCAACATTCAGTATGTTAATCTAGTGACTCAGGTTAGATTTTTTGAGTAAAAATCTAGACTGACGATTCGCATGGCATAAAGAGTGACGAACCCAGCTAAGTGGGAGCTATGCCGTGACACACATCTCATACTGTGTGTGCTTGTAAGATGACCCATAAGTGGGGTGACGATTGAATTCCCTTTCACTTGTCACTGTGTGACCCTACGGACGATGACCCTTTGACTTAAAGCTATGATATTAAGTCGAAGCTTAATGATGCTAATTTAATGTGATTCTCAAGAGCCACGATGTATACGGTTCAGCGGGAACACGTTAGGAAAGCAATTAAGTTAAGATGAGATTTCATGAGTATTTAAGGAAAATTTATCCACCATCACCATATCAAGCCCGGGCGATTATGTTGAGAACATAATCATATGATATATCAGGCATAAGGGACTAAAGATGCCACTGGTGATGTCTGGGGATATTTTTGGGGTATCGTATTTCGTGAAGGTGTTATGTTAGTTGGATGGTGACTTAATATAACACTATTTGTTATCTTCGGTCGCACGTTCTATTTCCAGTATGGAATGTGAGGAGACATGATTTATGGGGAACATGTGTTGTAACGGCCTTTTGTGGCCGAGTGGGAGCTGTAGGTCGGGCCCATTAGTTGAGGCCCGACGGCCACTAAGAGGCCTCCTTAAACCCTAGTTGCTAACCCCCCAATACCTATATAAGGAGGTTTGGGAGGGTCAGCTAATAACACTGATAGATACAGAAATATTATTTCTCTCTCTCATCATAATTATTCTACCATCGCCGCGGAGTAATTGGGTTTAGAATGTGGACATTACAAGGCGACTCTAGTAGCCACTGGGATTCATTCTGACTGGAGATTTGGTATTCTTATTGTGGACTATTATCGACGGTATACTTTCGCATCCAGGTTAGTCCTAATTATTTCCTACATACCCAAACGGCAAATAAGTGATAACGTGATTATTATGCAAGAAGTGCTTCACATGATGAGAAGATTGACGGGCAATAGAGGGTACATGGCCATTAAAATTGATTTTGAGAAGGCTTATGATGACAAGGTTCGATGGCTCTTCGTATGCAACACTCTGGAACGCATGCAATTCCCACCAACTCTTGTGCAAGTTAATTATTCTTGTATCTCTACTTGCACAATAAGCGTGCTCTGGAATGGTACGCTAACTGAAACTTTCCAACCTACTAAGGGGATTCGGCAAGGAGACCCACTCTCTCCGTATCTCTTCGTTTTATGTATAGAACGGTTGGCCAATATCATTGATTCAGCAGTCACCCAGTGGAGATGGAAGCCGATCCCTATCTGCTGAGGGGGTCCCCAAATATCAAATTTAATGTTTGCCAATGATATAGTTTTATTTGCTGAAGCCTCGGAGGAGCAAGCTCACATGAAAAATCCAAACCATGTCAGACTTGAGTAAGCATTTGGGAGTACCCACACTTTCTAAGAGGGTGACTAAGGAAGCTTTCCAATATATCATCGACAGAGTAGACAAAAGACTTACGGGATGGAAAACCAAATGTCTTTAGCATGCCGTACTACGCTCATAATATCTACACTACTGGCAATACCTGTTTATGCCATGCAAACATGTAGGATCCCTCGTACAGCATGCAATGAATTGGATCAAAAGGTACGATGCTTTCTATGGGCAGGCACGAACTTGGAACGAAAAGCCCACCTTGTAGCTTGGACTACAGTTACAAAGCCTGTGTTGAAAGGGGGTTTGGCTATTCGGCCCATGCGCGATCTTAACTCAGCATCCATGGCAAAGTTGGGCTGGAGGTTGTTACGTAAGCCTGAGTCCCTGTGGGCTAGGGTGTTGTGTAATAAATATTGCAAGGGCAGGATTGGGACCAACATATTTCTGGCATCCCGTAATCCCCCCAACTCGTGGAGAGGCATCACCGAAAGTAGCATGGTCCTTCAGAAAGGCATTCAACATTCCATTGGAAATGGCTGTGGGACGCTGTTTTCGCTGCAGAGATGAATTTCAGGGCAACCCGTTGGTGGAGTTGGCAACCCGACCTGTGCCTAGTCCAATTCAGCAAAAAACAGTTTCGGACTATTGGGAGCCCAATTCAGGGTGGCGCTGGGGTGTGCTTCGAGAATTACTTCTTGGAGACATATTGAACAACATTACATCGATACAAATCTACCCGGATGTAGGAATTCAGGATGATATATTATGGGGAAAAACGACAACGAGAGAATGTTTCTGTGGAAAAACGACATAGGGAGAATTTTCTATACAATCTGTACTAGACATCTTGCGAGGTGAGGAACCGGTCGATGACCAAGACAGATGGTGAGGATCTGGAAAACATAGGCAGCCCAAAAAATGAAATTTCTTCTTTGGGCAATGCTTCATGGAGCCTTGATGACTAATGAGAATAGAGTAAAGAGGGGATTAGCATCTAACCTGAATTGTCTTTCATGCCAAGAGGTGGTGGAGGATGTTACTCATATTTTACATAATTGTAAGGATGCGAGGGAGGTCTGGTGTTACTTTGAGACAACAAACTCTGGAGTGCAGAACCTGACTCTTGAATTAAAGGATTAGATCCTTTGGAATATAAAACATAAGGCTCACTTGTGGCCCATGAAATTCACAATTACCACTTGGTCACTGTGGAGGTGGAGAAATGAGAAATGTTTTGGAAGATCCTCGAACATTCCTCTTGATAAAATTCTATTCCTCAACTTGAAATTTGGGGAGACGGCTAAAGCTTTGTTCATGTCGGATGTATGGCCTAGCCTAGTGGGGTACGCGAGAGAAGAAGTCTTGGTGGGCTGGGAACCATCATCATATGGCTACATTACTTTAGACACGGATGGTGTGTCAAGATGGAACCCAGGTGCTGCTGGAGGGGGAAGCATTTTCCAGGGATGGCTTGGTGAATGGTTAGGAGGGTTTGCGGAGAGAATGGGGATATGCTCTTTAGTTAGTGCGGAATTACGAGCGGTGCTGTGGGGTCTCCTACTCGGAAGGAAAAGGGGTTCACGAAACTTGTGGTGAGGATGGACTCCATACTAGTGGTGGGAATGCTTAAGGGAAGCTTGCGCTGCAATGCTTATCATCATGCTCTAGTCCAACAATGGAAGGGGTTACTAGGGTTCAGAGATTGGGATGTGATAATCTCTCATTGTTATCGGGAGACGAATCAAGTGGCCGATACTTTGGCTAACTTAGGCATAGAACTCAATTGTGACTTTGTTTTGTTTAATGAACCTCCCCGTAAGGTTCTTGCAACATTGTATGCAGACCAGATAGGGGTTAAATCCCCCAGGATGATTGCAAAGCAATAAAAGGAATTAACGGGGCTTAGTCCTCTCTTCTGCACCCAAAAAAAAAACTAAGATGGACTCAAATGGTCAACTACATTTTCTTTATTTTTTGGATTGATTGCAAATTACTAAGAAAATAATGAGATATTAAGTCCATTTAAAACGTTTAAAAATACATTGAGATAGTAACCCTGTTAAAACGGTGAATGAAGATTGCAGAAGACAAAAATGAGAGAGTCAAGAGATCTAATTAAAGCGGCGGAAAACAAAAGAAGAATCTAAATAATTCTAAATCATAAAATGTCAATATATGGCAAATTTTTTACCATATATTATATTTCATTTTGTTTTTCGAAAACATATACATTTAAATTGGCAATATAACATGATATTCACTCTAAATCAATGCTGCTTTCTCTAAAATTTAGCATCCTTAATTACTTTTTTCTCTTTTGGGGAGATAGTATCCTTAGTCATTTTGAATGGAACGTTGTGGTCAAAAAGGTGGGTTAAGGATGGGTTGTTATGTAATAACTTTTTTATACTATTATTTTTATTGTCAAAGTTCTTTGTAACACACTATATTATCATTACCAATTAACAACCATTTGTAAAATAATTAGTAATTTGTAAGCTCATCATAGAAGGCCAACAGATCATTTGTAATGTAATTAGCAATTTGTGAGTCCATTATAAAATACCAATAGAATTACAATATTTGTCAAGTGCAAATAAGGGCACTCATCAACCTTCTTCCTTTGTTTTCATGGTTGTTTTTGATTGAGCAAAAGAGATTCTTGCCATCTTAAAAGAACTGAATGGCTTCCTGTCCAAGCCTATGCCATTGCCTCTTCTCTCTCGATCTGTCCAAACCAAGGGGCCTAATTCTTCCATGACTAAGGATCACTTGAAGCGAGACTGACACTTTTATATTCCTAATAAAGTTTCTAGAAGAAGTGGGACGTAATTCGATTTTGTGAGGTTTAAATCTAGAGAGGATTGAGATATAAGGCTATTCAAGCAACCCATGGGAAAGTTTTATGGGGAAAGAAACTTAGTGTCAATTGGGTCAAGTTCCAAAAGAGGAACCATCAAGGGCGTGGCACTAGAATTAATCGCTTAAAGTGTTCGTACCAAAGCATAGGACTGTTGATCATACCGCTTTTGTTGGTCATTAAGGTGTTCATTTGAATAGGGGTAATGTTACTCAAAACTGTTTGGATGTCGTGGAAGATGTGAAAATATTGTAGGAAATGGGACAACAAATATCCCCATTAATATTCAGATCGACCAACCTAAGGAGGAGTGTGGTGAACATAATACTTTCTTTGATGATAGTAGACTAATTTCTCAGCATGTGGGAACCATAAATAGCCACCCTACATTTATTGACAAGCTACCCACTAAAAAAAAAGTCTTATAGATATTGCATTCTTAGCGGGTCCTCCACGAATAATGTTGACAAGCCTGAGCGCTCTACTACCGGCACTCCTATTGTGTCAAGGAAGACAACTACTCATTTGAGTCCCACTTCTAAAGATATGGTGCAAGAGATTTCTAGGCAGGACTCTCTTACGCCTACAAAAATTGCTCGAGAAAGCTTAGAGTTAGGTAGGTAGTTTGGTGTTTGTGTCGCAGGGGATAAAACTTTAGCTATTAAAAGGATTACTGATAGGTCCGTAAGCGCACGGTGGGGTTGTAGCAAATCAAGGTCCATAGACACTAGATTAAAAGGATTACTGATAGGTCCGTAAGCGCACGGTGGGGTTGTAGCAAATCAAGGTCCATAGACACTAGGTTGATCGATTGGGCTATAATCCCTCAAGATATGCCAAGCGAATCCAAGTTTGATATTGAAACTAAATTAATCTGGTATCTAATCTAATGGATAGTCAATTAAGGAATTTAATCGAACCAAGAAATTTTCCAACTCAAAAATTAATCAAGCGCCTATTCTTTAGATAGGTAATTCCAAAACCGATAATCGAATTATCAAACCCTTGTGTCAAGGCGGAATGAAAATTTTAAATCTAATCAACTACTATTTCTCAAGGGTTTTTGATTAATCTAAGATCATTAAGAACGCGATTATCAAATCTAAGGGTTTCTTAAACGGCGAGTCTTTCTCAAGATCACACCCACTTTAGTCGAATCTTAGCTTTCCAACATTTTAGTGTCACCTTTCATCTTTTCACCAAATGTCTAAAACAATCAAGAAATTCATCAAGTTTCCTATGCAAATCAACATCTAAGATTCAATAGAATATACCCAATAAATCCAAACTTCTTTTAGATCAAATCAAGAATCGGGTCAATCACAACAACTCAACTTTATTCCAAGATTAACAATCCAAAACATAACATAAGAATAAACAATAATCTAAAAGTATGAAAACATAAAGAGAAAAGAGAAGAGAAGGGAGAGGAATTGCTCAGTCGATGCGTGCTTCGACCATCGTTGCAAACCCGATCTGTCCTTACAATCTTCACCTTCAACTTGCTCTTTCTCTAATCTAAGTCATAATCTAAGGGAGTGGAAAGGAGTATGGAGATGGACTGATGGGTTTCTCTGCTGCGAAAATGGCTCTATTTATAGAGAAACATAATCAACCTCAGCCACACGATAAGAGAAAACGAAGAGATTAGCAATCATGCTTCCACCACGGACGGTGGCATCCACCACGGGCAGACCGTGGTGCTGGATGGCTCGTCATTCTTTTGTTTTTATTCTCTTCCACGAGCATCGCAACTTAGGGGCATCCATGGTGAGTCAAAATACATCTAAATGAGGATCAAATGTTGGGTCAAAATGACCTAAAATTATGCAAATATCATCAAACAACCATACCCAAGCATAAAATGGGAAAAAGAGTATAAACTATAACATAGAGCACATAGTTTCCCCTAAAAATGGAGGAAAATGACCCTAAAATAATATATACGTTAAGCACTTATCAAACTCCGCCATACTTAAACCATTGCTTGTCCTCAAGCAAACATTATGGAAAACCGACAAGGGGAGATGCATCTAGGACTCAAAACGTGAAACCTCTTTAAAGTAGGTAAGTTATGGCATATCACAAGCAAGAATATCAATCAACGACAATCCCAAATAGCGCGCAAAATATTTCAAAATTAGGATGAGAAGGTTTTCAAAAAAAATACATGACCACAAACTCGGCATCAAACTTGATCACTCCCAAAGAACTACAAAGCATATCATGCAAGCACATGGAATTGAATAGAGCCAATTAGACTAGTAGAGCCTCACTTTAGGAAATATGGATCACTTCCACTCATGTGTTTGAAATATAGCATATGTTCACTTAAGACTCATTCCAAAGATGCAATCTACCATAAACTTGACAAGACTCTCAAATTCTCCACCACTAGAATGCAATGTGTACAAGACAATCAAGAGACTTCATTTGGGTTGTAATGTGGGCCAGAAGGGTTAAGGGAAAGGAGGTGGCCAAATGCATTTGGGACAATGTGGATCTACTTAGCCAAGTGACTAGGAAGCAACCAACAAAACACTAAGAAACCTTGAAGTTCACCATTACTCCAAACCCAACAACATAATGAACATATTCCAACGAATCACGTAGGAAATGAGTTGAAAAATAAGGAACTCAAGCTATGTACATATCCAATGCCAATCACTTAGTTTTTTTTTTCCTTTATTTGTCATTTTCTCTTTTTTTTTTTGCTTTTTTTTCGCAACATGACTTTATGTTCCTTTTTTTCTTTTTCTTCAACATAATTTGTTTTTTCCCCTTTTTTTAAGAAATGAAATGAAAATTGCAATTATTGAAAGGCGTAGGATCATGAACTATCAACTCACAACCAAATATATATACTTAACTCAAACAAGAGGGAACCAAAACAAGTGCTCAATATCATCAATCCCCCAACAATCCTACATACCAAAGCCACCTTAAATTCGATTATCCCCAAAACCGCCCATCACATGGATGAAGTGATGCTCCATAGACCTGGCTTAAATGTAGGAATATGTGTTTGGCCAAGAGCTAATATGAAGGGATCACAACAGAGAAAGATATAAACCCAAACGAGCAAACAAAGGGGCATAATCAAGTAATACAAGGGCACGCTATTTGGCTATGTGACTAAAATGACCAAAGAAAGAAATGCCTCTATCATATCATCAAATATGCTCATGCTAATATGGTTTTGAACAAGAGCCTAGGTAAGTTCTAGAGATACAATATGGAAGAGTCACACACATGAAAGAAATATGGAACTAAATATAATGAATTAGTCCAAATAAGGCTTAAAATCCCACGGGATATCTACCAAAGTCTCATTAAGCTCATAAAATGACTCCCATGTATAAACATTAGTGCCAATGACTCCAAGTGATAAAAAATATTCTCAAGCAAGACAAGGGTCAAAATAAGAAATATTTACAAAATCTTCACAAATTTTTAGCACCAAAAGAGATTACACATCAAAAGTTACTCAAGCTCATGAAAGCTATTATGCCTGGCAAAAACATCATTGGAGGTTATCTCAAACCAATCCCCACCATCTCTATATGCAAATCTAAAGTGCAAATCTAAAAATCAACTAAATGCAATACACTAATGCAAACAAAAAGATATCGAAAACTATATGCTCTAACATGTATGCAAACTAATAACCAAAATGAAAAACATGAAGCTACCCTTCCCCCATGCTTAAATAAAACACTATTATGCAAAGTAAAGAAAGTGAGAGAAGGGAAAAGAAAACAAAATATAACGATTTCACCAGGTTAGGTGCATATTGCACCTAAACTATGTGGCCTTGTAATAACCGGGGCACATAGAGCATCATCCACTATATCATGTTGTCAAGACTCGGCCCTTTAAATCATACGTCGTCAATGCACGTAGGACCTTATCAAAGTCCTGAGACCACAATTCAGAAAATAAAAGATAAGAGGCAATAACGAAAACCACACCAAAGAGTATAAATATCCTCTTAACCTTATCAATGGCCGTAGAAAAATCATAGGAAGGATTAAAGAATGTAGACCATATGATTTTCTTAGACAAGTCTCCTAGGCACATGCAATATGGGTCAAGTGATGCATTATACCCACTTAAGTAACCTAGGGAAAGAAAATTATCGTCATTCCCACCAAACATATTGAGCATGTTAACCTCATAGCCCAAATCAACATTAGCATCAAAAATCATAGGATTTTCAATGGGCATGTCAATGTAATACTCAAGGGAAGGAGAGAGTAATGAACAAATAGGCGAAACATGGGAATGTTCAAGGGGATTAGGGAGAATATTATTATCAAAACCAAGGCTAGGAGACTCCTCATGCATAAACACATCACGTGATCCCTCCAAAGGAGTCTTATCTAGATCATGCACCTCCTCTAAAGTATCTTCTTACTCAAAACATGCATCTGTTACTTCAAACCTAGCATCAAACCCAAAAGGCTCATTCGCCTCGAGCCCCGTGCACTGAGTTAAAGGAAATAATGAATCATGCAAGGTTAGGACAACATCAGTATTGTCCTAGGGTGATACAAAGTCCGATTGAGCATAGCATACATAATAAGGACACAACTTAGTTTCATGGTCAGAAAAATTACAAAAATCACACCAAAAAGGGGCATAATAAGATCTAAAATAGGATGCGCAAGGATCAGGAAATGAACATCTAGAAACACGACTAGCCTTCTCAAATTCAAATAAATCCCAAGCAATTCACTCAAACAAATGTCATGTATCATCAACATTTTTACCAAAAAAATGCCAATACCTTAAAAGCGTTCAGATTTTACTATTCACACCCTCATCAACAATGTCTAAAATTTTTCATTTACCAACACAATAACCACATTGAGCAAGAAAGACATTTAAACATTTAAAATACCTCCAAAATAATTCATGCTCAAATTGGGGAAAATGAAAAAATGCCATTGTTGTAATTTTTTTCATTCAATTTTTTTATTTTTTCTAAATCATTTTTTTTTGGGTTCTTTTTTTCAAAGGAAAACAAAATGCTTAGTCAAACCTATTGAGAAAAACCCACTATTTGACACTAGTCCCGGCAATGACCCAAAAAACTTGATAAGTCTGTAGGCTTACAGTGGCGTTATAGCAAATTAAGGTCGATTCCACAGAGACTAAATTGATCGATTGGGCTATAATCACTCAAGATATGCTAAGCGAATCCAAGTTTGATATTGAAACTAAATTAATCTAGTATCAAATCTAATGGATAATCAATCAAGAAATTTAATTGAACCAAGCAATTTTCTAACTCAAAAATTAACCAAACGCCTCTTCTTTAGATGGGAAATTCTAAAACCGATAATCGAATTATCAAACCCCTTTTTCAAGGCAGAATGAAATTCTTAAATCTAATCAACTACCATTTTTCAAGGATTTTTTATTAATCTAAGATCATTAAGAATGCGATTATCAAATCTAGGGGTTTCTTAAACGGTGAGTCTTTTTCAAGATCACACCCACTTAAGTCGAATCTTAGTTTTTCAACATTCTAGTGTCACCTTTCAGTTTTTCACCAAATGTCTAAAACAAGCAAGAAATTGATCAAGTTTCCTACTCGCAAATCAACATCTAAGATTCAATAGAATACACCTAACAAATCCAAAAGTCTTTTAGATCAAATCAAGAATCGGTTCAATCACAACAACTCAACTTTATTCCAAGATTAACACAATCCAAAAAATAACATAAGAATCAACAGTAATCTAAAAGCATAAGAGAAAAGAGAATAGAAGGAAGAGGAATTGCTGAGTCGATGCGCACTTGAACCGTCATTGCAAAGTCGATCCAGAATCCTTGCAATCTTCACCGTCAACTTGCCCTTCCTCTAATCTAAGTAGACTGGAAAGGAGTATGGAGATGGAATGATGGGTCTCTCTATTGTGAGAATGACCCTATTCATAAAGAAACACTATCAACCTCAGCCACACGATGAAAGAAAACGAAGAAATTAGCAATTATGCTTCCACCACGAGCATACCGTGGTGCTAACTGGCTCGTCATTCTTCTATGTTTCCTCTCTTCCATGGGCATAACAACCTAAGGGCTCTGTGGTGAGTCAAAATACATCTCTTCTATGAGGGTCAAAAGCTAGCTTAGAATGGCCTAAAATCCTGCAAATATCATCAAAAAACTATACCCAAGCATAAAACGGGAAAAAGATTATAAACTATAACATAAAGCACAAAATTTTCCCTACAAATGGAGGAAAATGACCCTAAAATAATACATACGTTAAGCATTTATCAATTACGAGAAGCCTGAGGAAGGAACTTGAAAGGAAACAACTTTGACGTAATGAACTGAATGGATTTTTAAGGTGGCCGAACAAGTGCGCACTGAGATAGAAGCGGCTTTTTCAATTCTTGTTAGCTGTTATGATGTCATTTAGAGATTTATTCATCCATTCTAAAAGTTGTGTATTCCCATTTTAGTTGTTTTTGTATTTGCCTTCTGGCATTTTTTGGGCTTAACCCTATTACTGATCGGAAAAAGAGCACTCAATTTTAGATAGATTTAGATTTAGAGCATGTTCGGCAACATCGCTTTTGGTAGCGTTTGACATTTTGACTAAGTCGATACACTCATTAGGTAATTTTTAGTGTTCAGTAACATAGTGTTTTGACTAGCATTTCAAGTAGCATTTAGCGTTTTAAGCAACGTTTTTAAAAGACTAATAGTATTAACGTTTTGCATTCAAAAGAGGCATTTCATTTTTTTTTTGCAAAAAAATATCTTTTGAAAATTGTATATATCATTTTATATCAATTTACATTAATCAGCTGACCCAACAACTAAATTTACAGAACACATTTATTTTAACTGCTCATCCGAACAGCTATCTGCTAACAGCTAAATTAGAAATGTTATCCGCTACCCGAACTGTTATTCGCTACTTGAACCGCTATCTGCTACTTGAACCGGTAATTTTGTCGAACAGGGCCTTAGATTTAGTTTACACTAGAACTATTCCCCCTTGCGATGCAAGGGTTGAGGTTAATAATGTGTCAATGTCCAAAATTATAACTAATTCATCAATAATATTATTTTCATTATTTAGATTTATTTTATTGGTTAAATAATCTTTATATCTATTGAATTTTTTAGGCTTACACATGTATTATTTTTAACTATGCAAATATGTATTTATTAATGACATTTCTAAGTAATTGATCAAGAAAAGGATGAAAGGTCTTGTGAAGTACATAAAGAAAAATAAAGAAAGAATTGTATGTCTCCTAAAACACACAAAATAAATTTAAATAGTAATTAATAGCCTAACCAGTAAGGTTATGACACTTGACAAAAATGTGTAAAATCACTCTATTTTATATATAATTATATAGATAGAGTAAAAAAATAGATTGAGTAAACATATAATATCCTTATCAAATAACTACATGAATTAACTATCTCATATTTTATTGAACTAGAGATGCTCCAATTTGTAAAATTTATAACTCCAATTACGTAATGCCTACTAGTTCTTCTATATATATAATACTTATGTGGCAATACACAGAAGGAGAGCCTTGGAGCAACGGTAAGGTTGTCTCGGTATGACCAAAAGGTCACGGGTTCGAGCTGTGGAATCAGCCACTGACAAAGTCAGGTTAGGTTACCTACAATTCACCCCATGGGGTGCGGCCCTTCCCCGGACCCTGCGTGAACGCGGGATGCTTGTGCACCGAGCTGCCTTTTTTTTTTTTTTTTTATGTGGCAATACACATAATAAAATTAATGACTTGATTGATGACATACAAGACACATGTCCTAATATTTTGTTATCACTTAATAATAATACTACCTAGATCGACGGATGGAACCACCGGTTAGTTTAAGTAGCTTAATGCTTAAGCAAGATCTCAAATTTCGGTCTTGTTAATTAAAAAACAAGCATTGGGAGAGCCATTTCCCGTACGGGCTGATAATAAATCCTTTTCCAATTAACAAAGGATCTAAGAAAGAGCAAAAATATTAAAAAAAAAAAAAAGGGAAGGAAGAAAAGAAAAGGGAAAAGGAGGAAACCTGACAGTTTTATTACTAAAACGTAGCCACATTTACACATCCAATCAACAAAGGAGGGCTAAACAGCATAGAAACAAAGATAGAGATGTCAACACCCTTTCTGCTGAGGCCGTGGATCGCCTTCTTGTTTTTCCTTCTGTTGTTCCCCTTTTTGGATTTCTTTGGTTGTGGCGGGCCGGGGAGGTGTGGAAAGAGTTTGTTACAATTTACAAACAAACAAAGACAACAGTACAGGGAGAAAAGCTTGGAACACACATTTCAGTAGGTTCATGTAGAAGTTTTGGCGCCTAATATCTTGGAAAGCTCCTTGACAATGGGTCTCTCTTTCATGTCTTGCTGATTTTCCAGGTGCCATTTCTTTGATGTGTTTTTGGCCTAAATTTTCAAGCCCCGTTATTTTCCCAACCATATAAGAAATAATGCCAAAGTAAAACCTACTAAGCATGGCTAGTGATTAAGCATACCCAATTTCTTAAGGGACTGACTTGTTCCCTGATGGTCTCAAATTTTGGCTGAACCAAATCTCTTCCCTTTGCACGAACATCATCACTCTGCAATGCACAACGGCACAAAATAAGCTACTATTGAAGAATAGAAAGCACAAGTTCAAAATGTAGAGTAAAGAAGAAACTGAAATAATTTCATAGGAAATATCATGTTGGATGACGTGGATCAGAGAAAATATTTCAAATGTTTTAATCATGTCATCTTTTATTCAGAACTTTTATGTGCTTCTCAAAAGCTTCTCTGCTGCAGGGGTAAGATTGCCAACCTTTGGATGGAACGTACACTGGGACATGCAAGCTTTGTGAATGCCTAATGATAACTCTTCTAATTTTCAGCACAGAATTGCCATCATGTCCCAAAGCCTCAGTTTATTCTGCACTGCACTCATGATGTTTCATGGATTTAAGCTTTCAAACAGAAACTTGTTGGAAAACTAATACCAAATGCATTTATTTACAACTCAGCAATTGTTCGTATAGCGGTCACCTAGATTCGAGCTAAAGAAAACATGTCCAACGCAAATCACAGCAGGGCTTCAACAAAGGGAAGACTAACCAAAAAAAGGGATAAAAAACAGTAACTACTAAACAATACCGCCACCGGCAACAACCCCCCTCCCCTCAGTGTGGGTCCCACCTCTGCGCGGTCTGAGGAGATCCAAATAGAGGCAGTCTTACCCCTGCAAATACACATGCAAAACAGAGATTGATTCTAAGAGACCCACAAAGAAATTTTCAGAAAATGGGGAAAAAAAAAATAACTACTAAAACATCTGAATAATTCTGGTTTCACAACCAGCTCTAGTGCAGTTAACTGTCTAGAAACATGGAACATAGAACTGTGCTGACTTAACTCTTCAGATTGTTGACCTTAATTTGAAACCAAACATTGATGTCTGAATCCTTTGACTCTTTTGATGCTTTGGATTGGCACTTATTCTCTCATGTCTTGTAGGCACATTATTCAAGTACCATCAATTTATACGCCCAGAATTGAGGCTTATGAACAGTTATAAATACTGCAGTGTCAAACTAAAAAGATGAAACTCAACATTTACTTTTTATAATCAAATTGCTTAATTGCCTGAATCAACACCCAGATACATCATATGAAACGAATCCTAATCATTCCTCTGCAAGCTCAACCAGTGTTACCTAGTTCAGAGTTCTCCCTATAGCACTGTCAGATATATCCTCGCTTTGAATAAAAGTTTTCACAGGTTCTTGTTAAGAAAATTTCATCATAATCATACAAAATAACAAACACATTAGAACTCTCATGACCCTCTTATCTCTTCATTTCACATTTCTCCTGTGATCTGAATCACAGCTTCACAAACGTTGCAGTATACATCCAAGCCACCCAGCCAAGTAGCAAACTGTAGACAAAAAGAGCATGGGATGGGACAAAGGATAAATTCTAG
>JACYFF010031959.1:80818769-80835484 GCA_017589665.1 Selenicereus undatus
ACTTGTCCCAATAATAAATCGAGCGAGAAAGAGGACATTCGAAACATAGAGACGAACATCACCAACCTAAGCAAAACTGAGGAGGAAACCATCTATGGAAGTTGGATGGTTGTCAGGAAGCCGACGAGAAAGAAAACTAAGCGACATCCACCGCAGCTTATTGGAGGGTGGTCATGGAACCCGGTCTGAACCGGCAAACGAAAGCAAATGAATCGGCTCAGAATGGCCAGAATCCAAGGGTGGAGCTCAATAAGGCAAGTGGAGGACATGAGGAAATCCTTGCCCAGCAAAGAAGCGTGAATCACGGAGGAAATAAGGAAAGCGATGCAATTCAGATGCAAGATCATGGATCTCGGTTTAGAGCTCTGGCGACCTTTGACCTCAACGTAGATATGGAAACTGCCAAGGATGAAGAGCAAGATTCTGGGGATAAAAATTATCATGAACTCGGAATTGATGATTCTTTTTTGGGAAGCGAAACTAATGAGGAGATTCTACTAGAGAATAACACGAATATGGACATGACTACTATCCTAGGCAAGGAGAATATTCCTCAATGTGGTCCTACTCAGACACGAAGCAGCCCAACATCAATACGGGTCGAATCCCATCTACAAAACGAAGGGCGATAAAATCGTGTATCATTCTGAGGTAACATCATGTCACATGTCAGGCCCAGCACAGGACCTCATGAGCTTAGGCCCAATCATAGGCCTAGAATTGGAGGCATGGTGCGTGAGGACGGGTATGTCTTACCCGACCTACAACATGATTCGAACAGAAGCTGGCTCTCTCGGAATCTGTCGGCCTAAATAATTCATGACAGAAATGAGGGCCTTCGAAGAGGTTCCCCACCACCTAGTATCCCACCTAATAAGGAGACCATTGGAGGTGGCAATGGCGGAGGACCCGTGGGACAGATGCTCCAGCCCAACTGGATGCCTCAACCAAGGGGAGAGAGAGGTTGCGATGGCGATCCAACAAGCAGCCGTTACAGAGAGATAGATCGGGACCTGTATTCAGGACAGCGGCTCAGTCAATGGCTTCACCCGCATTAGGAGGGTCCATGCTTGAAGTTTAATGAATCCAACACATTTTGAAAATAGCCAGGAAGTTCGAATCCTGAACATTCAAGGAGCTGGGAGTCGAAGCTTCCTGAACACGTTGAAAGAACATGTAAAGATGCAACAGCCGTATATTGTTGTATTATTAGAAACTCATATTAGTGGCTCCAGAGCCGATGCGGTCTGCAATAACATTGGCTTCCGAGGCCAATTTCGAGTAGAGGCCAGAGGATACCAAGGCGGAGTTTGAGTCTTAAGGCATGATGATGTAATACAACTACACATTCTGGAGGCCCATGAACAATTGTGACTGCAGAAGTCTCATATGGAGATACACGACAATGGTTCTTCACTGCGCTTTATGCAGATCCTTGTCCTTCCAACCGGGAGGAGCTTTAGGATAAATTGGATAGTTGGGCCCTGAGGATACGTCCGCCTTGGCTAATGGCGGGGGACTTTAGCGAAACCCGCTCTTTAGGTGAGAGAGATCATGGTGGACCCGAGATGGCAAAGCGTTGTCCAAAATTCAATAATTGGATCGAAAACAATGCGTTGATCGATTTGGGCTTCTCCGATCCCACATTCACTTGGGTTAGACGCCTTTCCCCGGAAACACGAAAATGTGCTCGATTAGACCGTGCTCTTTATAACATGGAACGGAGGCTTAAATTCTAAGAGAGTGGGATCAAACACTTGGTCTAGAATCAATCTGACCATGCTGCAATCCTTGCGTCGACTAATGGATTCACCACTGGAACAAGTGGCACAAAACCATTTCGTTTCCAAGCTACCTGGATGCTACACCAAGACTTTGACAAATTCAGCAATGCTGGAATCCTAGTAATTCGCTTAATAAGCTTTTACACAGACTTGCGGAAAGGCTCAGATGCTGGAACAAAAATGTATTCGGTAATCTCTTCTAGAACAAAAGGCGTCTTTAGGGGAGATTAGAAGGGATTCAGAGGGGGCTTGAGGAAGGACGGCCTCGGCATCTCCTAAAATTGGAAACGCGGTTGCGAAATTAAACTTGACAAAGTGATGAATCAGATAGAAATTTTTTGGTTCCAAAAGTCTGGGGTGCAGTATATTCGCGATGGGGATCGTAATACATGATTCTTTCATCTCAATACCATTGTGAGGCGAAGGAAGATTAGAATCGAAGGGCTTCAAAATGATGCTGGGGCATGGCTTATGACAGCCGGCGAAATCAGAGCCTTAGTGGTGGGCTTCTTTAAAAAATTCTTCATTGAAGACGGAGGTGGCTCAGCTCACATGATTTGGACGACTGGAACATCCCACGTCCTCGTCTTACTATGGAGCAAGCTAGCAAACTAAACAAACCTTTCACCTCCGGTGAGGTTTGGAATGCTTTAAAAAGTATGAGACCTTTCAAAGCACCGGGTCTGGATGGCTTTAAGCCTTGTTTTTCCAACGCTACTGCGGTCTAGTGGGAGATAGTATTTTCCGCACGATTTGGGACATCCTCAATGGACAAAGGTCCCCAGAAAGTCTAAATCATATGTTCCTGACCCTTATACCCAAAGTTGATAATCCTCAGTTCATCACTGAGTTCAGGCCTATTGGTTGTGCAATGTGACTTATAAATTAGTCATTAAGGTCATAGTGGAGAGGTTAAAGGAGATCTTATTGCATATCATCTCACAACGCAAGCTAGCTTCGTAATCAAACGGCAAATAAGTGATAACGTGATTATTATGCAAGAAGTGCTTCACACGATGAGAAGATTGACGGGCAACAGAGGGCACATGGCCATTCAAATTGATTTTGAGAAGGCTTATGATAGGGTTCGATGGCTCTTCGTATGCGACACTCTCGAACGCATGCAATTCCTCCCAACTCTTGTGCAGGTTATTTATTCTTGTATCTCTACGTGCACAATGAGGGTGCTATGGAATGGTACGCTAATTGAAACTTTCCAACCTACTAGGGAGATTAGGCAAGGAGACCCACTCTCTCCATATCTCTTCGTTTTATATATGGAATGGTTGGCCAATATCATTGATTCAGCGGTTACCCAGTGGAGATGGAAGTCGATCCCTATCTGCTTAGAGGGTCCCCAAATATCAAATTTAATGTTTGCTGATGATCTAGTTTTATTTGCTGAAGCCTCGGAGGAGCAAGGTCACATCGTGAGACACTGTCTCCTATATTTTTGCACTATGTTGGGGCAAAAAATTAATTATGAAAAATCCATAATTATCTTCTTTCCAAACATGGGCATTTCAGATGCGGAGTGAGACTATGGGAATCTAAACCACATCAGACTTGTGTAAGTACTTGGGAGTACCCACACTTTGTAAGAGGGTGACTAAATAAGCTTTCCAATATATCATCGACAGAGTCGATAAAAGACTCACGGTATGGAAAACCAAATGTCTTTAGCAGGCCGTACTGTGCTCATAAAATCTGCACTAGTGGCAATACCGGCTTATGCCATGCAAACATGCATGCAGGATCCCTCGTACAGCATACAATGAATTGGATTGAAAGGTATGGCGCTTTCAATGGGCAGGCACGAACTTGGAACGAAAGGCCCACCTTGTAGCTTGGACTACAGTTACAAAGCCCATGTTGAAAGGGGGTTTGGCTATTCGGCCCATGCGCGATCTTAACTCAGCATCCATGGCAAAGTTGGGCTGGAGGTTGTTACTCAAGCCTGAGTCCTTGTGGGCTAGGGTGTTGCAAAATAACTATTGCAAGGGCAGGATTGGGACCAATATATTTTTGGCATCCCGTAATCCCTCCAACTCGTGGAGAGGCATCACCGAAAGTAGCATGGTCCTTCAGAAAGGCATTCAACATTCCATTGGAGATGGCCGTGGGACGCTGTTTTGGCTGCAGAGATAAATTTCAGGGCAACCCATTGGTGGAGTTGGCAACCCGACCTGTGCCTAGTCCAGTTCAGCAGAGAACAGTTTCGGACTATTGGGAACACAATTCATGGTGGAGCTGGGGTGAGCTTCGGGAATTACTTCCTGGAGACATATTGAACCGCATTGCATCAATACAAGTTTACCCGGACGTAGGAATTCAAGATGACATATTCTGGGGAAAAACGACAATGAGAGAACTTTTCTGTGGAAAAACGACATAGGGAGAATTTTCTATACAATCTGCACTAGACATCTTGCGAGGTGAGGAACCGGTCGATGAGCAAGACAGATGGAGAGCGATCTGGAAAACGCAGGCACCCCGAAAAATAAAATTTCTTCTTTGGGCAGTGCTTCATGGAGCCTTGATGACTAATGAGAATTAAGTAAAGAGGGGATTAGCATCTAACCTGAATTGTCTTTCATGCCCAGAGGTGGTGGAGGATGCTACTCATATTTTACGTAATTGTAAGGATGCGATGGAGGTCTGGCGTTACTTTGAGACAACAAACTCTGGAGTGCAGGACTTGTCTCTCTTGAATTAAAAATTGGATCCTCCGGAATATAAAACATATGGCCCACGAACCCTTGTGGCCCATGAAATTCACAATTACCATTTGGTCGCTGTGGAGGTGGAGAAATGAAAAATGTTTTGGAAGATCCTCGAACATTCCTCTTGATAAAATTCTATTCCTTAACTTGAAATTTGGTGAGACGGCTAAAGCTTTATTCATGTCGGATGTATGGCTTAGCCGAGTGGGGTACGCGAGAGAAGAAGTCTTGGTGGGCTGGGAACCACCACCATATGCCTACATTGCTTTAAACACGGATGGTGTGTCAAGAAGGAACGCAGGTGCAGCTGGAGGGGGAAGCGTTTTCCGGGGATGGCTTGGTGAATGGTTAGGAGGGTTTGCGGAGAGAATGGGGATATGCTCTTCAGTTAGTGTGGAATTACAAGTGGTGCAGCTGGGTCCCCTACTCGCGAAGGAAAAGGGGTTCACGAAACTTGTGGTGAGGATGAACTCCATACTAGTTGTGGGAATGCTTAAGGGAAGCTTGGGCTGCAATGCTCATCATCATGCTCTGGTCCGACAATGAAGGGGTTATCAGAGTCCAGAGATTAGGATGTGATAATCTCTTATGGCTTGTTTGGTTCTATGTAATCGAAGTGGTAATGCAATTAAAATGGTAATAGTGATTCCATTACCATGTTTGGTTACCATTAAGGAATGTAATCAAGATTGCACTGTAATCACATTTACCTCAATCAATGCAATTTCAATTACTTGACTTTTCATAAACAATTGTGATTGCATCCCTTTGAATCAAAGTCTATCCAACTATAAACTATTATATTTGAAAACTTTCTCTCTCTTCTCCCCATTGTCTCTCCTTACTTCTCCTCTCTTATTACTTTGATACCATTTTTTTTAAATTTTAAAGCCCCACTCACCCCTCTCTCTCCTCTCCATATTAGATAAAGTTTAACCTAGACTATGTTCATATTATTGTAACTACATTTTTATACGTTCTAGACATCATGTCTCTCTCTCACGTC
This sequence comes from Selenicereus undatus, assembly GCA_017589665.1. NCBI lineage: Eukaryota > Viridiplantae > Streptophyta > Magnoliopsida > Caryophyllales > Cactaceae > Selenicereus > Selenicereus undatus. Next base: position 80,824,283 of record JACYFF010031959.1, read on the forward strand.
GTCATCATCACCATCATCTTATCTCTACTTGATAAACTTAAACAATATTACATTATTGTAATCTAGAAGAAATAGAGTGAAGTAAGTCTCATGTGAAACATCGTAATCATGATGATAAGATATTAGATGATAGTTATCAACAAAGCTACAAATAATTAAAATAGGCAAAATCAAAATGCGAATTGAATTGCAAGTACTTTACGTCACGTGTAAAATTAAGTACTGTTTGTAGATGAATTCATTCCATTACACTTGTAAAAACTTTATAACCAAACATTGTAATGCAATTATTATCCCATTCCATTACACTAATAATTGCATTACATGATTGATTCCATTGCATAGTGATTGTATTACTTTCAACCAAACGCTACATTATTGTTATCAGGAGACGAATAAAGTGGCCGATACTTTGGCTAATTAACTTAGGCATAGAACTCAATTGTGACTTTGTTTTCTTTAATGAACCTCCCCGTGAGGTTCTCACAACATTGTATGCAGACTGGATAGGTGTCAAATCCCCCAGGATGATTGTAAAGCAATAAAAAGAATTAACGGGACTTAGTCCCCTTTTCTGCACCAAAAAAAAAAAAAAACCTAAGATGGACTCAAATGGTCATCTACATTTTCTTTATGTTTTGGATTGATTACAAATTACTAAGAAAATAATGAGATACGAAGTCCATTTAAAACATTTGAAAATATATTGAGATAGTAACCCTGTTAAAACGGTGAATGAAGATTGTAGAAGACAAAAATGAGAGAGTCAAAGAGATCTAATTAAAGTGGGTAAAAACAAAAGAAGAATCTAAATAATTCTAAATCATAAAATTTCAATGTATGGTAAATTTTTTTCCATATATTATATTTCATTTTGTTTTTCAAAAACACGCACATTTAAATTGGCAATATAACATGATATTCACTCTAAATCAATGTTTCTTTCTCTAAAATTTAGCATCGTTAATTACTTTTTTCTCTTTTTGGGAGATAGTATCCTTAATCATTTTGAATGGAACGGTGTGGTCAAAAAGGTGGGTTAAGGATGGGTTATTATGTAATAACTTTTTTATACTATTATTTTTATTGTCAAAGTTCTTTGGCTCACTATATTATCATTACCGATTAACAACCATTTGTAATATAATTAGTAATTTGTAAGCTCATCATAGAAGGCCAACAGATCACTTGTAATGTAATTAGCAATTTGTGAGTCCATTATAAAATACCAATAGAATTACAATATTTGTCAAGTGCAAATAAGGGCACTCATCAACCTTCTTCCTTTGCTTTCATGGTTGTTTTTGATCGAGCAAAAGAGATTCTCGCCATCTTAAAAGAACTTAATGGCTTCCTGTCCAAGCCTATGCCATTGCCTCTTCTCTCTCGATCTGTCCAAAACAAGGGGCCCAATTCTTCCATGACCAAGGATCACCTGAAGCGAGACTGACACTTTTATATTCCTAATAAAGTTTCTAGAAGAAGTGAGACGAAATTTGATTTTGTGAGGTTTAAATCTAGAGAGGATTGAGATATAAGGCTATTCAAGCAACCCATGGGAAAGTTTTATGGGGAAACTTAGTTAGTGTCAATTGGGTCAAGTTCCAAAAGAGGAACCATCAAGGGCATAGCACTAGAATTAATCGCTCAAAGTGTCCGTTCCAAAGCATAGGACTATTGATGATACCGCTTTTGTGGGTCACTAAGGTGTTCGTTTGAATAGGGGTAATGTTACTCAAAACCGTTTGGATGTCATGGAAGATAGTTGTGAAAATATTGTAGGAAATGGGACAACAAATATCCCCATTAATATTTAGATCGACCAACCTAAGGAGGAGTGTGGTGAACATAATACTTTCTTTGATGATAGTAGACTAATTTCTCAGCCTGTGGGAACCATAAATAGCCACCCTACATTTATTGGCAAGCTACCCACTAAAAAAAAAGTCTTATAGAGATTGCATTCTTAGCGGGTCCTCCACGAATAATGTTGACAAGCCTGAGCGCTCTACTACCGGCACTCTTATTGTGTCAAGGAAGACAACTACTCATTTGAGTCCCACTTCTAAAGATATTGTGCAAGAGATTTCCAGGCAGGACTCTCTTACGCCTACAAAAATTGCTCGAGAAAGCTTAGAGTTAGGTAGGTAGTTTGGTGTTTGTGTCGCAGGGGATGAAACTTTAGCTATAAAAGGATTACTGATAGGTCCGTAAGCGCACGGTGGGGTTGTAGCAAATCAAGGTCCATAGAAACTAGGTTGATCTATTGGGCTATAATCCCTTAAGATATGCCAAGCGAATCAAAGTTTGATATTGAAACTAAATTAATCTATTATCTAATCTAATGGATAATCAATTAAGGAATTTAATCGAACCAAGCAATTTTCCAACTCAAAAATTAATCAAGCGCCTCTTCTTTAGATAGGTAATTCCAAAACCAATAATCGAATTATCAAACCCTTGTGTCAAGGCGGAATGAAAATTTTAAATCTAATCAACTATCATTTCTCAAGGGTTTTTGATTAATCTAAGATCATTAAGAACGCGATTATCAAATCTAAGGGTTTCTTAAACGACAAGTCTTTCTCAAGATCACACCCACTTTAGTCGAATATTAGCTTTCCAACATTCTATTGTCACCTTTCAGTTTTTCACCAAATGTCTTAAACAATCAAGAAATTCATCAAGTTTCCAACGCAAATCAACATCTAAGATTCAATAGAATATACCCAATAAATCCAAACTTCTTTTAGATCAAATCAAGAATCGGTTCAATCACAACAACTCAACTTTATTCCAAGATTAACAATCCAAAACATAACATAAGAATAAACAATAATCTAAAAGTATGAAAACATAAAGAGAAAAGAGAAGAGAAGGGAGAGGAATTGCTCAGTCGATGCACGCTTCGACCATCGTTGCAAACCCGATCTGGAATCCTTACAATCTTCATCTTCAACTTGCTCTTTCTCTAATCTAAGTCATAATCTAAGGGAGTGGAAAGGAGTATGGAGATGAAATGATGGGTTTCTCTGCTACGAAAATGGCCCTATTTATAAAGAAACACAATCAACCTCAGCCACACGATGAGAGAAAACGAAGAAATTAGCAGTTATGCTTCCACCACGGACCGTGGCATCCACCACGGGCAGACTGTGGTGCTGGCTGGCTCGTCATTCTTTTGTTTTTTTTCTCTTCCACGGGTATCACAACTTAGGGGCATCCGTGGTGAGTCAAAATACATCTAAATGAGGGTCAAATGTTGGGTCAAAATGACCTAAAATTATGCAAATATCATCAAACAACCATACGCAAGCATAAAATGGAAAAAAGAGTATAAACTATAACATAGAGCACATAATTTCCCCTAAAAATGAAGGAAAATGACCCTAAAATAATATATACATTAAGCACTTATCAAACTCCCCCATGCTTAAACCATTGCTTGTCTTCAAGCAAACATTATGGAAAACCGACAAGGGGAGATGCATCTAGGACTCAAAACGTGAAACCTCTTTAAAGTAGGTAAGTTATAGCATATCATACGCAAGAATATCAATCAACGGCAATCCCAAATAGCGCGCAAAATATTTTAAAATTAGGATGAGAAGGTTTTCAAAAAAAATGCATGACCACAAGTTCGACATCAAACTTGATCACCCCCAAAGAACTACAAAGCATATCATGCAAGCACATGGAATTGAATAGAATCAATTAGACTAGTAGAGCCTCACTTTGGGAAATATGGATCACTTCCGCTTATGTGTTTGAAATATAGTATATGTTCACTTAAGACTCATTCCAAAGAATCTACCATAAACTTGACAAAACCCTCAAATTCTGCACCACTAGAATGGAATGTGTACAAGACAATCAAGAGACTTTATTTGGGTTGTAACGTGGGCTAGAAGGGTTAAGGGAAAGAAGGTGGCCAAATGCATTTGGGACAATATAGAGCTACTTAGCCAAGTGACTAGGAAGCAACCAACAAAACGTTAAGAAACCTTGAAGTTCACCATTACTCCAAACCCAACAACATAATAAACATATTCCAACGAATCACGTAGGAAATGAGTTGAAAAATAAAGAACTCAAGCTATGCACATATCTAATGTCAATCATTTAGTTTTTTTTTTCCTTTATTTGTCATTTTCTCTTTTTTTTTTTTGCTTTTTTTTCGCAACATGACTTTATGTTCCTTTTTTTCTTTTTCTTCAACATAATTTGTTTTTTCCCTTTTTTTGAGAAATGAAATAAAAATTGCAATTATTGAAAGGCGTAGGATCATGAACTATCAACTCACAACCAAATATATATACTTAACTCAAACAAGAGGGAACCAAAACAAATGCTCAATATCATCAATCCCTCAACAATCCTACATACCAAAGCCACCTTAAATTCAATTATCCCCAAAACCGCCCATTATATAGATGAAGTGATGCTCCATAGACTTGGCTTAAATGTAGGAATATGTGTTTGGCCAAGAGCTAATATGAAGGGATCACAACAAAGAAAGATATAAACCCAAACGAGCTAACAAAGGGGCATTATCAAGTAATACAAGGGCACCCTATTTGGCTATGTGACTAAAATGACCAAAGAAAGAAATGCCTCTATCATATCATCAAATATGCTCATGCTAATATGGTTTTGAACAAGAGCCCAGGTAAGTTCTAGCGATACAATATGGAAGATTCACACACATGAAAGAAATATGGAACTAAATATAATGAATTAGTCCAAATAAGGCTTAAAATTCCACGGGATATCTACCAAAGTCTCATTAAGCTCATAAAATGACTCCCATGTATAAACATTAGTGCTAATGACTCCAAGTGATAAAAAAATATTCTCAAGCAAGACAAGGGTCAAACAAGAAATATTTACAAAATCTTCACAAATTTTTAGCACCAAAAGGAATTACACATCAAAAGTTACTCAAGCTCATGAAAGCTATTATGCCTGGCAAAAACATCATTTGAGGTTATCTCAAACCAATCCTCACCATCTCTATGTGCAAATCTAAAGTGCAAATCTAAAAATCAACTAAATGCAATACACTAATGCAAACAAAAAGATATCGAAAACTATATGCTCTAACATGTATGCAAACTAATAACCAAAATGAAAAACATGAAGCTACCCTTCCCCCATGCTTAAATAAAACACTATTATGCAAAGTAAAGAAAGTGAGAGAAGGGAAAGGAAAACAAAATATAACAATTTCACCAGGTTAGGTGCAGATAGCACCTAAACTATGTGGCCTTGTAATAACCGGGGCACATGGAGCATCAGCCACTATATCTTGTTGTCAAGACTCAACCCTTTAAATCATACGCCGTCAATGTACGTAGGAGCTTATCAAAGTCCTGAGACCACAATTCAGAAAATAAAAGATAAGAGGCAATAACGAAAACCACACCAAAGAGTACAAATATCCTCTTAACCTTATCAATGGCCATAGAAAAATCATAGGAAGGATTAAAGAATGTAGACCACATGATTTTCTTTGGCAAGTCTCCTAGGCACATGCAATATGGGTCAAGTGATGCATTATACCCACTGAAGTAACCTAGGGAAAGAAAACTATCATCATTCCCACCAAGCATATTGAACATGTTAACCTCATAGCCCAAATCAACATTAGCATCAAAAATCATAGGATTTTCAATGGGCGTGTCAATGTAATACTCAAGGGAAGGAGAGAGTAATGAACAAATAGGCAAAACATGGGAATGTTCAAGGGGATTAGGGAGAATATTATTATCAAAACCAAGGCTAGGAGACTCCTCATGCATAAACACATCACGTGATCCCTCCAAAGGAGTCTTATCTAGATCATGCACCTCATCTAAAGTATCTTCCTACTCAAAACATGCATCCGTTACTTCAAGCCTAGCATCAAACCCAAAAGGCTCACTCGCCTCGAGCCTCGTGCACTGAGCTAAAGGAAGTAATGAATCATGCAAGGTTAGGACAACATCAGTATTGTCCTAGGGTGATACAAAGTCCGATTGAGCATAGCATGCATAATAAGGACACAACTTAGTTTCATGGTCAGAAGAATTACAGAAATCACACAAAAAAGGGGCATAATAAGATCTAGAATAGGATGCGCAAGGATCAGGAAATGAATATCTAGAAACATGACTAGCCTTCTCAAATTCAAATGAATCCCAAGCAATTCACTTAAACAAATGTCATGTATCATCAACATTTTTACCATAAAAATCCCAATACCTTAAAAGCGTTCGGATTTTACTATTCACACCCTCATCAACAATGTCTAAAATTTTTCATTTACCAACACAATAACCACATTGAGCAGGAAAGACATTTAAACATTTAAAATATCTCCAAAATAATTCATGCTCAAATTGGAGAAAATGAAAAAATGTCGTTGTTGTAATTTTTTTCTTTCAATTTTTTTATTTTTTCTAAATCATTTTTTTGAGTTTTTTTTTTAAAGGAAAACAAAATGCTTAGTCAAACCTATTGAGAAAAACCCACTATTTGACATTAGTCCCCGACAACGACGCAAAAAACTTGATAAGTCTGCAAGCTTACGGTGGCGTTGTAGCAAATTAAGGTCGATTCCATAGAGACTAAATTGATCTATTGGGCTACAATCCCTCAAGATATGCTAAGCGAATCCAAGTTGGATATTGAAACTAAATTAATCTAGTATCTAATCTAATGGATAATCAATCAAGAAATTTAATTGAACCAAGCAATTTTCCAACTCAAAAATTAACCAAACGCCTCTTCTTTAGGTGGGTAATTCCAAAACCGATAATCAAACCCCTCTTTCAAGGCGGAATGAAATTCTTAAATCTAATCAACTACCATTTTTCAACGATTTTTGATTAATCTAAAATCATTAAGAACACGATTATCAAATCTAGGGGTTTCTTAAATGGTGAGTCTTTTTCAAGATCACACCCACTTAAGTCGAATATTAGTTTTTCAACATTCTAGTGTCACATTTCAGTTTTTCACCAAATGTCTAAAACAAGCAAGAAATTGATCAAGTTTCCTACTCGCAAATCAACATCTAAGATTCAATAGAATACACCTAACAAATCCAAAACTCTTTTAGATCAAATTAAGAATCGGTTCAATCACAACAACTCAACTTTATTCCAAGATTAACAATCCAAAAAATAACATAAGAATCAACAATAATCTAAAAGCATAAGAGAAAAGAGAATAGAAGGAAGAGGAATTGCTGAGTCGATGCGCGCTTGAACCGTCATTGTAAAGCCGATCCAGAATCCTTGCAATCTTCACCGTCAACTTGCTCTTCCTCTAATCTAAGTCCTAATCTAAGTAGAGTGGAAAGGAGTATGGACATGGAATGATGGGTCTCTCTATTGTGAAAATGGCCCTATTTATAAAGAAACACAATCAAACTCAGCCACACGCTGAAAGAAAACGAAAAGATTGGCAATTATGCTTCCACCACGGGCATGCCATGGTGCTAACTGGCTCATCATTCTTCTATGTTTCCTCTCTTCCATGGGCATAACAACCTAAGGGCTCCGTGGTGAGTCAAAATACATCTAAATGAGGGTCAAATGCTAGCTCAGAATGGCCTAAAATCCTGCAAATATCATCAAAAAACTATACCCAAGCATAAAACGGGAAAAAGATTATAAACTATAACATAAAGCACAAAATTTTCCCTAAAAATGGAGGGAAATGACCCTAAAATAATACATACATTAAGCACTTATCAATTACGAGAAGCCTGAGGAAGGAACTTGAAAGGAAACAACTCTGACGTAATGAACTGAATGGATTTTTAAGGTGGTCGAACAAGTGCGCACTGAGATTGAAACGACTTTTTCAATTCTTGTTAGCTGTTATGATGTCATTTAGAGATTTATTCATCCATTCTAAAAGTTGTGTATTCCCATTTTAGTTGTTTTTGTATTTGCCTTCTGGCATTTTTTGGGCTTAACCCTATTACTGATCGGAAAAAGAGCACTCAATTTTAGATAGATTTAGATTTAGAACATGTTCGGCAACAACGTTTTGGGTAGCGTTTGGCATTTTGGCTAAGTCGATACAGTCATTAGGTAATTTTTAGTGTTCGGTAACATAGTATTTTGACTAGCATTTCAAGTAGCATTTAGCGTTTTAAGCAACGTTTTTAAAAGACTAATAGTATTAACACTTTGCATTCAAAAGTAGCATTTCATAATTTTTTTTCAAAAAAATATCTTTTGAAAATTGTCTATATCATTTTATATCAATTTACATTAATCAGCTAACCCAACAGCTAAATTTACAGAACACATTTGTTTTAACTGCTCATCCAAACAGCTATCCGCTAACAGTTAAATTAGAAATGTTATCCGTTACTTGAACCGCTATCTGCTACTTGAACCAGTAATTTTGTCGAACAGGGCCTTAGATTTAGTTTACACTAGAACTATTCCCCTTGCGATGCAAGGGTTGAGGTTAATAATGTGTCAATGTCCAAAATTATAACTAATTCATCAATAATATTATTTTCATTATTTAGATTTATTTTATTGGTTAAATAATCTTTGTATCTATTGAACTTTTTAGGTTTACACATGTATTTATTTTTAAATATGCACATATGTATTTATTAATGACATTTCTAAGTAATTGATCAAGAAAAAGATGAAAGGTCTTGTGAAGTACATAAAGAAAAATAAAGAAAGAATTGTACGTATCCTAAAACACACGAAGTAAATTTAAATAGTAATTAATAGCCTAACCAGTAAGATTATGACACTTGACAAAAATGTGTAAAGTCACTCTATTTTATATATAATTATATAGATAGAGTAAAAAAATAGATTGAGTAAACATATAACATCCTTATCAAATAACTATATGAATTAACTATCTCATATTTTATTTAACTACAGATGCTCCAATTTGTAAAATTTATAACTCCAATTACGCAATGCCTACTAATTCTTCTATATATATAATACTTATGTGGCAATACACATAATAAAATTAATAACTTGATTGATGACATACAAGACACATGTCCTAATATTTTGTTATCACTTAATAATAATACTACCTAGATCGACAGATGGAACCACCAGTTAGTTTAAGTAGCTTAATGCTTAAGCAAGATCTCAAATTTCGGTCTTGTTAATTAAAAAACAAGCAATGGGAGAGCCATTTCCCATACGGGCTGATAATAAATCATTTTCAAATTAACAAAGGATCTAAGAAAGAGCAAAAATATTTAAAAAAAAAGGGAAGGAAAAAAAGAAAAGGGAAAAGGAGGAAACCTGACAGTTTTATTACTAACACGTAGCCACATTTACACATCCATTCAACAAAGGAGGGCTAAACAGAGATGTCAACACCCTTTCTGCTGAGGCCGTGGATCGCCTTCTTGTTTTTCCTTCTATTGTTCCCCTTTTTGGATTTCTTTGGTTGTGGGGGGGCCGGGGAGGTGTGGAAAGAGTTTGTTACAATTTACAAACAAACAAAGACAACAGTACAGGGAGAAAAACTTGGAACACACATTTCAGTAGGTTCATGTAGAAGTTTTGGCGCCTAACATCTTGGAAAGCTCCTTGACGATGGGTCTCTCTTTTATGTCTTGCTGATTTTCCAGGTGCCATTTCTTTGACGTGTTTTTGGCCTAAATTTTCAAGGCCTGTTATTTTCCCAACCATATAAGAAATAATACCAAAGTAAAACGTACTAAGCATGGTTAGTGATTAAGCATACCCAATTTCTGAAGGGACTGACTTGTTCCCTGATGGTCTCAAATTTTGGCTGAACCAAATCTCTTCCCTTTGCACGAATATCATCGCTCTGCAATGCAGCACGACACAAAATAAGCTACTACTGAAGAATAGAAAGCACAAGTTCAAAATGTAGAGTAAAGAAGAAACTGAACTAATTTCATAGGAAATATCACTGTTGGATGACTTGGATCAGTGAAAATATTTCAAATGTTTTAATCATGTCATCTTTTATTCAGAACTTTTATGTGCTTCTCAACAGCTTCTCTGCTGCAGGGGTAAGATTGCCAACCTTTGGATGGAACGTACACTGGGACATGCAAGCTTTGTGAATGCCTAATGATAACTCTTCTAATTTTCAGCACAGAATTGCCATCATGTCCCAAAGCCTCAGTTTGTTCTGCACTCATGATGGATTTAAGCTTTCAAACAGAAACTTGTTGGAAAACTAATACCAAATGCATTTATTTACAACTCAGCAATTGTTCTATGTATAGCGGTCACCTAGATTCGAGCTAAAGAAAACATGTCCAACGCAAATCACAGCAGGGCTTCAACAAAGGGAAGACTAACCAAAAAAAGGGACAAAAAACAGTAACTACTAAACAATACCGCCACCGGCAACAACCCCCCCTCCCCTCAGTGTGGGTCCCACCTCTGTGGGGTCTGAGGAGATCCAAATAGAGGCAGTCTTACCCCTGCAAATACACATGCAAAACAGAGATTGATTCTAAGAGGCCCACAAAGAAATTTTCAGAAAAAGGGAAAAAAAAAAAACAATAACTACTAAAACATCTGAATAATTCTGGTTTCACAACCAGCTCTAGTGCAGTTAACTGTCTAGAAACATGGAACATAGAACTGTGTTGACTTAACCCTTCAGATTGTTGACCTTAATTTGAAACCAAACATTGATGTCTGAATCCTTTGACTCTTATGATGCTTTGGATTGGCACTGATTCTCTCATGTCTTGTAGGCACATTATTCAAGTACCATCAATTTATACGCCCAGAATTGAGGCTTATGAACAGTTATAAATACTGCAGTGTCAAACTAAAAAGATGAAACTCAACATTTACTTTTTATAATCAAATTGCTTAATTGCCCGAATGAACACCCAGATATATCATATGAAACGAATCCTAATCATTCCTCTGCAAGCTCAACCAATGTTACCTAGTTCAGAGTTCTCCCTATAGCACTGTCAGATATATCCTAGCTTTGAATAAAAGTTTTCACAGGTTCTTGTTAAGAAAATTTCATCATAAGTCATACAAAATAACAAACACATTAGAACTCTCATGATCCTCTTATCTCTTAATTTCACATTTCTCCTGTGATCTGAATCACATCTTCACAAACGTTGCAGTATACATCCAAGCCACCCAGCCAAGTAGCCAACTGTAGACAAAAAGAGCATGGGATGGGACAAAGGATAAATTCTAG
>JACYFF010031959.1:80838234-80876640 GCA_017589665.1 Selenicereus undatus
ATTGTCGGAAAGCGAGATGAGAATCACTGTAATGACTGCTGACGAACAGATCATCGGTTTAGATGTCGACCCAGATGAATCTGTGATTTCCCTAAAACCCTAGTTTCGATTTCGCCAATTTTGCGTTTATCTTTGTATTGGGTGTCGCCAATTCTTGATCTTTTTGTGATTTGCTGCTTGAATTGAACTTCGCAGGTTGAAAATGTCAAGGCTTTGCTTGAAGTTGAGGTTGGAATCCCTTTTCTCTTTCCAGACTTTAATCCCTCCCACCCCTCTTTTTCAATAATGGAGATTAATTGTAGGTAAATTTATTATTTTTGTTGGGAACATTATGATGGGCAGAGTCGAGTACCACTGCAACAGCAACAGTTGCTGTACAATGGGAAGGAGATGAGGAACCATGAGAAGCTGAGTGGACTTGGTGTTAGGGATGGTGATCTCATAATGATGGTCTCTAATGCTGCTGGAGTTTCGGGGTAAAATCCTAATGAAAATTGATTGTTTCTTTTCTTATTTGATGTCGTTTGGTGCTTTGTCCTAGTCCTGATGACCTAAATTTGGCACTCTGGCTCTGATTTTCTAATTGTCCTTATCCATGTTTGCATTTGTTTGTTTTCATGGTTTCCGTGATGCCCATGTGATAAGGAAATTTTGATGATCAACCTTCTATGATGTTTACAATGACTATGAAATTAATGTGGGCTCGGAAAGGATGGATCATGACCCCATAGTCCATATCCCCAGTTCCAGTTTCAGCTCTTGATGTTCTATTACCAGCAAGGACATTATACTATACCATAAGTACCATTAACCGAAGGTGGCAGCCTGTTTATTGTGCCCTGAAAAGCTATCATGAATAATATTTGTTTTTTACATAAGAACAGCAAATTTCAGATTGTTAACCATTTTTGTGAATACTGCAGCAGAAGATTAGAGATAATGTGCTGGAATCTATGCTATATTAGATTAGTTTATTCCCATCTGGAAGAAAATTCTGAAATTATGCTGTGGTCTGAAGGTCTGAAAGTTATGGCATTAGATTTTCTTGTTAGATAATATTATCCAAGACAGTTCACTATCATTTTGTGGTGAAAAATGTGTAGTGGCTTTCCTTTCTGACTTTTGGTTTTTGATCCATGAATTCATAAACAGTACCAAGCAAATGCTGACACATTTTGCCTGAAAATCTATTATCTGGAAACCACTACCCTCTTTTTCTTGCTTGCTTGTCTCGGAGTCCGCTGAATTGAACGACCTGTGTTTCTCATGCTTATTCTGAAAAACTGGCCTCAGATCAGGCGCTCTTGGGCTCAATGAGTAATGAGGATCTTACTTCATCCCTTGATTTTCTGGGCTGATGCAATGTCGTAATGCTCATTGAGCCATTCATCGCAGTATGTACATGAAGCTGAGGCACAAGGGGCATGCATTTTGTAACTCATTGATACCTTTAGTGAGAGGGGGAGAAATGAGGGAGTAAAGCAATCAATATTTCTGAGTTTTGCTCAAATTGATATCTACACATAACAAATGACACAATTTCTAGCAAAGACCATCAAAAGATTTTATAGAGTTTAGTCAATCTAAACGCAAAATTGGAGATTCCGATAAACTTAAGCCCTATGTCTTGAATTGCATGTAAGGTAGCCAATGGTTGAGCTTTGGACTCAGCCTGAGAAGATGATGTCATTGTTTTTTTATATTATTTGTGGCTGTTTCTTTTTCAGATTTTCAGTTTCTATGTTAAACAGAGTTATAACAGTTACAAGAAAAAATGGAATACAAGGAGTATAACAGTTTCTATGTTCTGTGGCCTTGTGCCTCATAGCCAAGCTTTGAGGACCCGTTTGCGCTTCAATGAGCCTTGCGGCTTTTAAAAATAATCCCCTCAAGAGAATGTGTATGGACAAAAGGTCAAGATGTATTGGACTTGAGTATGTCAATAAAATAGGTACAGTTAGGATCCCAGGAGCCTTGTAGCTTAAAGGTTGGTGTATTCATCAATAGTTGATGGTATTGAAGTCAATTGGTGGATGAGAGAGTATTATTGGTGCGAAAATGAGCTTGGAGATGTACTAGAAGTTAGAGTCGTAAATGAAAATGGAACAAAATTGTTTCAGGTGGATTGTGAGGTTCATGTAGTATTGGGGTGTATGGGGTCTCCATGACTTTATTCCTGTACTTATAATTATAATTAATTGCCTTGAACTGCTATTTAAATTCTATGGGAGGCATGTTACGTATATGTGCAGTCACAAGTCGCAACTCGCAAGATCAGACTGCCTACAGTATGTAGGTTGTGGAACTAGTATGGTTGATACCTAGCTCACGTTAGACTTACATTCTTGCCTCTATGCAACTCATCCTTTATGTAGTTGCCGTGTACATGCTAACTTTGATTTCTTGATATTGTCAGTTCATCTTCTAATGACTCGGGTCTAAATCCGGATGGGTCTGCTGTGAACCCTGAAGTGTTTCGGCAACAGATTCAGCGGGATTCTAATCTGATGGCTCAACTCTTTCAGGTCTTGTACATGCATTCAAACATTTTGCTTGACTAGTACTTGGCAGATGGAAGAAGAGAGCAGAAAAGCAATTAGTTGTGCTAGAGCTAATGCAGCTATTTCACTTTGCAGGATTCCAGTTTCTTTTTGCATTCTTTCTATTTCACAAAGTTATTGACTATGTTCAAGGCATTGCATATTTATTAGTGGTTGAACTTCTGGAAGTTTCCTAGACTGAAGTTGCTTTTTTAAAATGAACCTTATGCTTCATGAAGCTTTGAAAAGAAAGGTTTGCTGGTGACGCCAAGTTTGTTTCAATGTCCTGTTATGTGACTACTCTTTTTTTATTTAGGGGTTGAACTTCTGGCAGTTTCCTAGATTGAAGTTGCTTTTTAAAATGAACCTTATGCCTCATGAAGCTTTGAAAAGATAGTTTCTGCGGTGATGCCAAGCCTGTGTCTATTTCTGTTGTATAACTACTCTCTTATTTAATGTTCATCTAAGTTGCATTATATTTGCGGAAAATGGATTTTCTTAGTGATTATTGAATGCCCTATGAGCCAATAGTCCTTCATTACCTCCACTAAAGTTAAGATCTAATGCCTTTAAATTTCCAATTTTTAGTTGCTTCTTATCGTTCAGGAATAGCATCATGGATTGGAGGAAGTACATGTCACAACAGTTAGAATCCCTTAAATTTTGCATATTAATTGATAAAGAATGAACTCCTTGACTGCACATTTTCAGAATATTATTTTTAAAATAATTTATGGTATTTAGTGAGCTCTTTTGTGTTTAAGGCCACTTGTAAACCCGCAGACTGATCCTGAACTGGCGCAAGCAATTTCTGGGGGGGATGTTAATAAATTACAAGAGATTTTGCGGCAACGCCATCTTCAAAGGGAAGCAATGAGGCGCAAGGAGGAGGAGGAACTTGTAGGTGGTCTTTTGGCAGCTTCCTTCCCTTTATTTTGTTGATGCATCATTTTGCATAGTTGGCTTTTTTGTTTTTTTGTGCTGATTTAGGTTTATTATTGTACCTAATAATTGGATTATTTTTTGGAGCGGTCTGTACCATTTTATTTCTCTCATGCTATAATTGATTGGCTCACCCACCTGACAAGATCCTGCAAGAACTGTCAATTATTTTTCTTTACCTGCCTAATCAATGAGATATCTATGGTTTCGCCTCCCCCCCCCCCGGTTTGGAAGGGTTCGGTTTTGTACATGTCAGTCAGCCATTTGGTTCTTCCTTTCCAAATAGTATGTTTTATTTAAGTGTTTTTTCTTTTTCTTTTTATCTATTCTGAAATTTTAGAATGCAGATTTACATGAATAGAAACCATAAATTTCAGCTTTATGATTTTGTCAATTGCTTTTTCTGCCTATCATTATAGTAAGTTTGCTGAGTTGACCTAGGTTTTTATATACTTTAGGCTCGTTGCTTATGTGGAAGCAATGTTACAACTTTAGATATGCATACAATTCGTCCTTATTTGGGCCACAGTTAGTTATGCACTTGCAAATATTGAAACAATGGCAATGGGAGTGTGGTACTATGGTTTCGGCAAGAATTGTCTATGAGATCAAAATTTTAGGAAATTTTGCTGCCAAAAGAGTGCCATCATCTACCAGTTTGGTGTCTCTCAAGTAAAGGGAAGTGAAGTATGATATTTAGTTTACTTTGCATCTAGACATATGCCATGTGCCTCCTCAAAAAATAGCAGTGAGAGGGAAGCCGATCTGTGGGTGCTATCTTTCAGGAGCTTATGTGTTTGTCTGTTCTCATTAATATTAGATGCTAGGCTGTACCAACTGGTTGTTAATTTCTTTGCAACTTGTTATCTTGGCAGGCACTACTTTATGCAGACCCTTTTGATGTAGAAGCCCAGAAGAAAATTGAAGCTGCCATTCACCAGGTAAGCATCCCTTCATTGTGGATTTCATGAAATGAGACCTTGAAGGGTGTTGTGGTTTTGATATTGTTTTGTACAAGTTTATGACCTCTTGGATATTAGCTAAAGCTGTCTGCTTGAATCCTAGGCTTGTCATGGTTAGGCTTTGCACATTTTGACTTTCATAGCGCTTGCCAACTTTGTATTTGTCTGCTTGGGTGCTGTACACATTTGTTTGATTTTGAGTTTTCTCCTCTTTGTATTAACGAAACTATCTTCACTGGTTGACCTCTATAAGCAGGAGTAGTTTTCATTGCCTAACCCATTGTCATGATGGCATATTGGCATGTATAGTGATTGTACTCTCTTTTGTCTCTTAACCTGTTTGCTTTTAGCCTCATGATTGGCTTTGAGTTTGCTTTGTGTACGGAGTAAGAATTTCTTTATCTAACTGTTTTGCTATGTTGGTGCCTTGTTTTATAGAAAGGCATTGATGAGAACTGGGCCGCAGCCCTTGAATACAATCCTGAAGCTTTTGCAAGAGTGGTATGTTTATGTGCTTTCTTCTTAAGTTTCTGTCTGGAGTTGTACAACATGCTAAAGTTTTTTACTTTTCAGGTAATGTTGTATGTGGACATGGAAGTGAATGGCGTTCCAATAAAGGTACTTCTTAGGTTTAACAAAGACAGGAGCACTCCTGTTACCTTGATGTGTTGATATTGTAGTTGGCATTGTCCCCACAGTAGCTCCTGTGATATAGTTTGAAAAATTGTGGCAGTGTTCTCAAAATTAGTACCTTAGGTTTGGTCTGCTTTTTCGTTTCACCAGTTATATTTAAGCTATTTCCTTAAACACCAGTTTGCTAGACTTCCTATGTGAATGCTTGTTTTTCTTTGGCATCTGAAAATGAACTCAAAATCTAGGTGCTGTTCTGTTGGAGTAAAGAAATTTTGTGTACTTACTAGCTTGATTTTGACATTTCTAGTTCTATATGATGTCAAAATATCTCAGAGTTTACGTTGTCTTGATTTCAGGCATTTGTGGATAGTGGAGCTCAGGCAACGATAATATCTAAGAGTTGTGCAGAGCGCTGTGGGTATGTGAATCTTTTTATGAAAAGAGCAATTCTCTATTGCTTCGTGTTATTGTTTCTAGTTTGCTTGTTTACAGAACACCCTTCTTATAATGAAAAATTTTGTTAGAGCCCAAAGGGGAGGATATGATGCATGTGCACTCTAGATAACAAAGTTCGTCTTCATCTTAAGGAAACAATGTTCATCCATTTGTCTTTGAACTGTCAAGGCATTTCCAAACCATCAAATGCTCTTTTATTTCTTTCTGTCAGACAACCCAAAAAGTGGCAATGTGGTTTAATCCTCATGGCCTTCCGGTTTTCTTGCCTGCTGATGGAGTCCTCTCAAGCCACAAATGTTGTTTGACACATCTGTCAACAACCCATGGAAAGCAGAAGCCACTCGAAACTTACTCTTCAAGAGCTCTATCAAACTGAGTTTCTGGTGTTTATATGTCATTTTGTTATTTAGTTTGATTTTCCATTAGTCTTGATAATTTAGATCTGGATGGCTGAATAGGACTTAAACCGGGATGTCTTCTTGAAGATGTTTATGATCGTCACGATTTTAGGTAGCAGTTTGTCTTTCGGCATCTGACATATCTTTTGGTATAAAATCCTACTAAATCATGTTCCATTTTGTGTCCATGTCGTTATCAACTCATCAACATAATCAATATAAGGCTGTGCCATCTAGTGGTAAACTATGCACATGGTGCTCTGTAGTCTATGCATGAGCGCGAATTAGGTCTGCATTAGCTGTTTTTTTTTTTGGGGGGGGGGGGGGCGGGCCTGGCTCTGGAACCTGCCTGAGGCTCCTTTTTTTTCCCCCTTCCCCCTCTCCTGCTTCCCCAAAAAACAGCTGAATGTGAACTCGTGTCTCTTCTGTAGATATAGTATGCTTCAAGCACCATTTTCTTATTTTGTATCTTTATTTGACTCCAGACTGTTAAGGCTTTTGGATCAACGGTATAAAGGCGTTGCTCATGGTGTTGGTCAGACAGAGATACTGGGTCGGATACATGTGGCTCCCATCAAGGTAGGTACAAGGAACTTTTTCATGAAGATTTGTGCAATTTTAGTGCCTCTTGAATGTTTACTTATTTTGATGAGGAAAAAAGTAGAATATTATTAATAAAATATGAACAAGAGGATGGATGCAAGCAAGAATCCTACAAAAGGGTTATGTACATCCAAGATAGAACCTATTTGCAAAATCAATGACATCGAAAAAAGATTGGCAAAAGTTCGCAATGCCCTAGAAAAAGAGAGTCTTGATGATATTATCTTTTCATTCGTTGAAGAAGGGTCTCCTCTCCTTCGAATACTCTTTTGTTTCTCTCATGCCCAATAGTCCAAAAACTCACATTTTGGATCACTAAGACACTTTTCTCTTTTGGCTTTCCCACCAACACCCTCCCAAACCGAAAGATTGTTCCTCAGAGTTAGAAATAACCTAAGAAACCCCTAAGCAACTAAAGGCTAACTCCGTAAGAACCCCCTGAAAATTATAGCATAAGAATAGATGATCAGGTGACTTCAAATCCTCTTTGCATATTGAGCTTCTATTCACTAAGATAATTCCCTTCTTTTGTAAATTATCACATGTCAAAATACTACCATGCAAAGATTCCCACACAAAAACTAGCACCTTCAAGGGAGCTAAATTCTTCCAAATGTGTTAATTTTCTAAGGGAACTGCCCAAAGAACCAGACTGAGTGCAAGGAAGAATAAGATAGGAGCTTTAAATAATAAGATTTGACACCGACAAGTCCTCTAGAGATCCTAATTAACAACATCAGGTGAATTGTGGATTGTAATCTCATTCAACTTGTTGAGAAAAAGAGGCAAGAATAGCATCATTAGCAAAAGCATTGCTGAATGAAAATAGGAGAGCAAACAATAGTACCAGACCCCCTTTGACAATAATATGCAATAATGACATCTCTCTCCACAACAAGCGCGTAAAGATAAGGGAAGAGATCTCATAGAGGACCCTCAACACCAATTATCATCCGCCAAAAAAGATAGGAGGAACCAACACCAGCATTGATATCAAAAGAAAAACGATGATAAAATCTTCCCCATCTTTTATAAATGTATCTCCATAAACTTTCCCCATAAGGACCCCTTGGTTTAGAGGGATGCCATCCAAGACCATTGTCACCATATTTGCTGCTAACCACCCTTCTACAAAGGCTGTCCTTCTCGTTCATGTATCTCCACAGCTACTATCCGAGGAATGCCTCATTTGGCATTCTTGAGTCCCTAACACCTAATCCCTTGATAGACATTGGATTCTTGATATTTGAAGTCACCACCAAAAGACCAAGACAAGCTTTCTCTGAATAGCTTCTAACTTTTTGCCACCGATGCCTATATAGGAAAGAGTGAGAGAGTACACTTTTCATAAGTGTCAACCCGCCGCCCCCTTTAATAAAGGTATTTTGATTTTCACCCGAATAGTCTTTTGGATAGTCTTCTCTCAAATTGTTCAATCATTAGGTTCCCTAATAGATTTATCTTGTCCACTTGCCCAATTGGCAAGATAGAGCTCTTCGTCAGATTGACTCTTAGGGTAGAAACCACTTCAAAGCAAATAAGAATTCCATGCAAGTTCACTATTTGATCACAATCATTATCACAAAAGATAATCGTATCGTCACCAAAGAGGAGGTGAGAGACATTAGTAGTAGTTGCATTCATTCGACCCTCAGAGAGCCTAAAAATAAGACTTCCCGTATAAGGCAAATTTAACATCCTCGTGAAGAATTCCATGACCAATAAAAATAGAAGAGGACAGATAGGGTCACCCTGGCACCATCCTCTAGAGGCAGAAAAGAACGTGAAGGGGAACCATTAACTAGCACCGCAAAAGAAGCAGAAGAAATGCAATAATGAATCCAAGCAGCCCATCTCTCCCAAACCCCATTCTTCTCTTAAGGTAAATAAGAAAATGCCAATTTACATGATCATAAGCCTTCTCAATGTCTAACTTGCAAACAAGCTGCAGCGTGCCTGACTTGATCCTAGAGTCAATGAGCTCATTTGCAATAAGAACAACATCCAAAATCTATCTACTGTCAACAAAGGCATTCTGATTCTGAGAAATGATGTCCCCAATGACAACTCTCAATCTACGAGCTAACACCCTAGAGAGTAACTTATAAATACAAGCAACCAAACTAAATTGACGGTAATCCCTAATATTCTCTGCATCAACTTTGTTGGGAATAAGCCCAGTAAAAGAAGCTTTAGGATTAGCCACAAATTTCCATTAGTGAAAACCTCTGAGAGCATAGTCATCACATCCCCTCTTATTGTATCCCAATTTGCTTGAAGAAAAGCCATAGTCATGCCATCTAGACATGGAGCCTTATCCCCACAACAGTCATGTAGAGCTTTAGTAAGTTCCTCTTCATCAAATTGCATCTCAAGAACCTCCCTGGAAGAGTTTGGTAGGAAGGGCAGTGGTAGGCCATCCACTTTCAGATTCAGCTCGGTAAACAGGTCCTTGTAGATGCCATGAATATCTCTTGAATGCTGCCTTGCAACTTGTTACTTTTACTATGTCTAAGTAATAGAGAGTTGATGGAGGTTTCCCAGTATGGGTGCAAAGTAACTTGACTGAAGGAAAAAAAGGCTTCCTGTGGTAGCCAATTGTTCGCTTTTGTAGCTGTGTTTGTCGCTGGTGTTAAAGTAATAGAGAGTTTATGGAAATTTTCAGAGTATGGGTGTGAACTGCCTTGACTGAAGGAAAAAAAGGCTTCCTGTGGCAGCCAATTGTTCGCTTTTCTAGCTGTGTTTGTCGCTGGAGTAGAAGCTATTTCATTCAGCTTGACTATATCTGATTTTAAACATTGTGCTTAAACTGCTGTTTGAGATCTTTTTGACGGTATTTTATCCTTCATTGTCATGCTCAGTGCTAACTTTGGCCTGCTCCACTCCCATTCCCTATGCTTTTTGAAAGATTGGGAATGTGTTCTACCCTTGTTCTTTTACAGTCCTTGACTCTCCCAACATGGACTTCCTCTTTGGATTGGACATGCTTCGTAAGCATCAGGTAATTTGTCTTTGATCGTTGTATTATTGATGTTCTCTTTCCTCTAGTGGTTAAGGTGACCGAGCCCTTTTTTTCGCTCTTCAGTGCATAATTGATTTGAAGGAGAATGTACTAAGAGTTGGTGGAGGAGAGGTTTCTGTACCATTTTTGCCTGGTTAGAATTTCTCATCCTTTTCAAATATTTAATTGTGGACTTGATCCTCTATATAATTCCGGTGATAATGCTATACATTCTTTGGAACAAAAATTATTCTCTGTTTCCAGAAAAGGACATCCCTTCTCATTTTCTGGATGAAGGGAGATATTCAAAGCAGGCTTCAGGTTCTGGAGCACCAGTAAGGAATCCTTTTTGTCTTATTGGTTTTAATATTTACTTTATTCTTTGTTTGAGTGATATTTTTAAGCTACGTGTTTTTATGTGTGATTTCCTAGGCTCCAGCTGGATCGAAAGACAGTTCAGCTGTTCCAACGGGCAGTCAATCTTCTGGTGAGTTCTAGTAAACTGTGTCCGTTGCCTCTATATTCTTGGATATGCCTGTAGGTTGAAAGTGTCGCAACCTTCTGAATTCAGTATTTCTTTCCTTTTGGTTTCAAGCTTCCCTTGCGGAACAAAAAGGGCCATTGCTTACTAAGAATTTTCTTTGAAAGTCGAAGTGTCCTCGTAAAGTTAAGATAGTGTTGTGAAGTGTGAACTAAGCTTCAAATTGAAATTAATCCTTGGAATTATACAAAGATAGTGTTGTGAACTAAGTGTCCTCTGTATTATGAATTTGTCTTTCTCTACCGATGTTTTTGTTTTTGTTATTAATTAATGTATACAGCAGCATACCTTTTTTCATTAATAAATTGGAGACATGTTGTGTTACAATGCAATGTTCAGTTGGCTTGTAGCAGTTTGTTTCCTTTGCTTGTCTGTCTGCAACTTTAATTATCCAAAGATTCCTCTGTGTGATCTTATTAAATCTCAAATCTTCTCTCATTCGCAGGAGTTGCTCAAGGGAATCCCAGTGAGGTATGTGCTATCTATGTGTTGAAAATTTCATCTTGCCTTTCGCATTTCACTATTAAGGTCAAGCTACACTAGAATAGCTGTGGTAAACGCCTCCATTTTGAGGTGGAGAAGATCCATGTCACTGACCATAACCATTCATCAATTTTTTTTTAATTTCTTACTTTTTGTCTGCAACCATTCATCAAATTTTGCTTTGCTTGAGTGGGGTTTTTGCTAGAGTGCAATGAGTGTTAAGCAGTATATAAAAAGATTTTATAAACATTGCACCTTAATAATAAGAGAAATCTATTAGTGTTGAGAAAGCCATTATTGTAAATTGTTGCCAAAATACACACTACTGCGACTTTTTTTTTCTTTTTTTTTCGGATGGGTAAATTTTACACTCCCACAATCTAGGGGGAATCAAAGGGGCTGGGATTGTTGTTGCCAAATAATCAGGCATATAGATGTTTTGGTCTGTTATTGTTTTAGCTGGCCGACAACTTTTTCTCCTCTGCAGAGTCCTGAATTTGAAGCGAAAATCGCAAAGCTGGTTGAGCTAGGGTTTGAAAGGAATGCTGTCATACAAGCTCTAAAGCTTTTCAATGGCAACGAAGAGCAGGCAGCCAGTTTCCTTTTTGGAGGCTAACTTAATCACATTGCTTAATGCAGAGGGTGGTTCTTTCATAGTTTCATTGTTTCACCCTTGCATTGGAGTTGTACTTTGATATTTGTGTCTGAATATTCTTACAAACTGATTGATTATTTCAGTGTATGATAAAAACCAGGGTCCCTTCAACGTCATGGGATTGAATGTATTACTTTGTAGGTTTGAACCTCAATAAGACCAGTACAGTTGCTTTTTGATTGTAAGTTCCCGTTTTAATTGTGTGATGGCGCTCCTTGCTATTCGGCCCTTGTCTCGTTGGTAGGTAGGATTTTCTATTGAATGACATCGATACAATCTATTGCATGAGATGACCTCACGAATTATTCCCAGGGGGATCTGGACATCAATTTTTCGTTATGTCTTGCAAGTTCTTAGTTGAGATGACTTCATGAAAGACAAGCTGATGTATGCAAGATAGCCTTGCCAGTAAGCCACGTACATAGATTTTTGGTAGAAGGTGAAGCATGAATCCTCGCCGCCTCCCTTTTTCTTTGTTTGTGTCCCTTTTAGATTTAGAAGTTCAACACCACTTGATGGTTGATGCTAGATGTAGTTACACACTCTACCTAGGCTTTGCAAGCTAATATGAAACTGGAAATTCAGAGCGAATGACCTAGATTCTATCCGATATAGCTAACCCGTTTTGGACTAGACGTCAATTGCATGACATAGTCCACTCTGAGGCATGAGTAATTGCACAACTAGAGCATGAACTAAGATACTGTTGACCTCAAAACATCTAGTCGGAATTGGAACCAAATGATCCATTTACCAAGTCTACTAATAGTCTTTGTACCTCTTCTGCATCGAACTTTAACAACACAGTCAGTTGGAAACGAAGGGTTCAAGTTTATCAAGTTTTAAAGTCGCCGTTTCTGTTGTTGATATATTTGTTTGACCAAAGTAAGCTATGCAACCACTACTTGACCGCGTTCTCTAGTTTTCTTTATTATTTCTTTCATCAGGAACTGATAGTAGGTGGGACCCATTTCTTCTCTATATTACTTTGACAGTCTTTTCAATTTGTATTTGAAAATGTCAATTCGACCTTAGACCTGGCAAAATTGACCCGAGACCCGAAACCTGAAACCCGAACCGAACAACCCGAACTCATACTTGACCTGACACCTGAAATATGTTCACTCAAAAGTGGACCCGAAGCCCGAATTGACCCGAACCGAACCATATGCGACCTGAAATTTTCTACAAGATTGCTTGTTTTTGCATGACGAGCGTATTTGACCAAAAATTGGTTGACCCGAAATCAACTCGAACCAAACCATATCCGACCCAAACCGAAGTGACCCGAAATGTCACTTAACCCGAACATAACCCGACTCAAACTTGACCCGACCTGTATCTGAACCGAATGACCCATTTGCAAAGTCTACTCAACCTCCAAGCATGCAGAAAGCCTCTAATATAGGGGGAAAAAAATCATCAGGCAAGACCAGTACTAAGCTAGCTTCCTCTTGCTCCTTATTTTGATTATCTTCTTCCCTTTAAGCTGGCCTCTTCATTATGGCTACTTCATCCCTAATGCCAGTACGAACTGTCTTCTTTCGATTCATTTTTTTCTTGCTCTTGCTTCCTCATGCAAAATCAGTGGACTTTAACTTCCCCAATTTCACTTCAAGCACGATAACTTATAAAAATAATGCATTGGCTACACGTGCTAGTGGCGTAGCCACCGTAGGGTCAGCCAACACCCCTCTAAAAAAAATATATATATACATTTGAGAATTAAAAAAAATTAGAAGTTGACTATATGTATCAGATGCGTTGAAGGGATATATGAAACTCCCCTTGCCTAAGTGGTCTAGGCATTTAATTTGTTATATATGTTGTCTTTGATGTTGTGGGTTCGAGTCCTCTACTCTTCCCTTTTTCCGTTTTATTTGTTTTCATTTTTTTTTTATAAATTATGCCTTGCAAATTATGGAGATAAGTAGCATCCCCATACTCCTCTTCTATGTTTGTTCGAGTCCTCCAACCTTCACTTTTTCTGTTTTATTTGTTTCATTTTTTTTTAACTTATGCCTTGCAAATTACTGAGATAAGCAGCCTCCCCGTACTCTTCTTCTCTGTTTGTTCGAGTCCTCCAACCTGCGCTTCCCAAAAGGGCAAAACACCAACGCTTTACCCACACACTTGACCACCACCATTCCACCAAGACACCGCCCACTGCCTGCCGCTCACCAGTGACCGCCCCCACGCCGAAACGCCTCCCGACGACCAGTGCACGACCCACCAACGACCTCAACTCTCTCACCAAATTTGTGAGTTCTCCTTTTACTAATACTAGTTTAAATGTTTAATTAACTTGAATTTGTTACTTATTTCTTCAATTTGTAGATTAGTAAGTTTGTATTGTTTGATTTGTGAGTTTATTTGTCAATTTTAATTCCAAATTTGTTTAACTTATATGTTTGATTTCAATTCTAGGTTAAATCTCAATTTGTAGATTGGTTTGTTGTATTCTTTAATTTGTGAGTTTATTTACCAATTTCAATTCTAAATTTGTTTAATTTATAGTTTTCATTTCAATCATAGGTTAACTCTTAATTTGTAGATTGCTTCGTTTTTATAGTTTAATTTGTGAGGTTATTTGCCCCTTTCAATAAAAAATTTATTTAATTTATATGTTTAATTTTAATTCTAGGTCAAAATGCATATATATTTCAAAAAGATAGCTAAGGAATCCTGGTCGTTACCTTCAAATTCGAAATCCAAAAATTCGTCATTGAATGAAGAAGGTGGAAACGATGTCACTCAACCACAGCCACCATTTTGTGTTGTAAATACCAAGTCCATTCCCTCTTCTACTCAAAGAAGTCGGGTTGATGTAAATGCTCTTCTATCTGATTTGGGAGAAAGAAAACCAATGTCACAAAATCATCCAGATGAATATGATGAGGTAAGAAGAGCTTGTCTTCAAAAAGGCCCATTTCAACCCTGAAATCATGCTTTCCCTCAAACATTCATGGATGGAAATATGCATCGATTCAATAATGCTTGGTTTGGTGAATATGACAATTGGTTGGAATATAGCATAAAGGAAGATGCTGCATTTTGCTTGTGTTGCTATTTGTTCAAAAATGATGAAATAAGCCATTTTGGTGGAGATGCATTTACAACAAAAGGATTTAAGAGTTGGAATAAGATAGGTAGATTAAAAAAGCATATTGGCGGGGTAAATAGTATGCATAACCAATGTGTTAAACGATGTGAGGACCTTATGATGCAAAGACAATCTATACCAAGTGCATTGGATAAACAATCAGAACATACTAAAGCTAAGTATAGGACTCGTTTGACTGTTTTGGTTGATGTATCAAGATTGCTTTTGTTTGAGGGTTTGCCTTTCCGAGGTCATGATGAAAGCAAACATGCAAAAAGGAAAGGAGTTTTTCGATCCATTCTAAAATTTCATGGGGAAAAGAATGAAAATGTAGGAAGTGTTATTTTGAAAAATGCTCATGGTAATTGTATAATATATTCCCCTAACATCCAAAAAGATATTGCAAATGCATGTTCAGGAGAAACTATTAATGCTATTCTTGAAGAAATTAGGGATTGATTTTTTGCTGTATTAGCTAATGAATCTCGTGATGTCTCTTGTAAACAACAAATGGCTATTGTTTTGATATACGTCGACAAAATGGGGTTCGTTATGGAGCGCTTGGTGCTTGGGGATGGATACTTTGATTGATGATGTTAAGCATTTTATCTGAAACATGACATTGAGATTCCTAATATGGAGGATTTCGCTTCACTTCGTGCTCGGGGAAAGTCTAAACGTAGACTTTCTTCGGTGACAAATGAGTATTACTATCGTGTTGATGTGTTCTACTCGATTCTTGATATGCAAATGTAAGAACTTAATAGTCGTTTAACTGAGGCAAGCATAGATTTGCTACTTGGTTTGTCTTGTTTGAGCCATGCTGACTCATTTGCTAGCGTTGACAAGAACAAGATACTTAGGATGGCTTGGCTATATCCAAATGATTTTGATGAATTAGGCATTGAGGCCCTTGGTTTTGAGTTGGACACTTACATAGATAACATGCGTGATGATGAGAGATTCTCTAACTTGAATGGACTTGGCGAACTATCTACAAGGATGATTAAAAAAAAGAAGCATTTGAGCATTCCCCACATATACTTATTGTTGAAGTTGGCATTGATTCTACAAGTTTCTACAGCAACAGTTGAAAGAGTGTTCTCTTCGATGAAGTATATCAAGACTAACTTGCGCAACCGAATTTCAGATGAGTTTTTGAATGATACTGTTATTACTTACTTTGAGGATGATTTGTTTGAAAGTATATATACTGATGATATTTTGCCTCGTTTTCAAAATATGAGGTCTCGTCGAGTACAATTAGATTAGATGTAATATAATCGTTGTTTAATTTTAGTTTGACTATTGTTGAATCTTATATTGTGTGCTATTAATTCCAATACCCCTCTCCGAATTTCCTGGCTTCGCCACTACTTCTACTAGCAGTTGATAGAAGACTTGAAGGGGAATTTGATGGATCAAATTGAGACCTTAAAGGTGACTGGCTTGTGAGGGATGATAGTTACATCCGAATTTGAAGCAGATCCGATCTGATCCGATGCAAAATTATCCGATTTGAATCCGAGACAAAAAAATTCTAGTCCGAATCCGATAAAAATAATCCGAATCCGAGTCGGATTCGGATCGGATTCGGGGGAAGGATAAAATCCGATCTGACTTTCAATCCGCTCCAACTAGTTTTCTGAATATTTCCAATTTAAAATTTAAGTTTAAATTTTGAAATTTTTAGCAACAAAACCTACCCAATATACCCAACCTCCCCCCACCCTAACCTACCAGCCCAGCTCAGTGTCTTTTTTTTTTTTTTGTCAACGGTTTTTTTAATATGTAAAAATTAAATTGTTGAAATCCTAATACTTCCCCAGTTAATCTCTAACTCCTCGCTACTTCACCAATTGCTCTCAGATATCGGCCTCTCCCTAGTCGGATTGTCGGAGTAGTCCCTCCTCAGTCCTCGACTCCTCGCTCTAACTCCTCTCTCTCTTTCTCTCAGTCTCTATCTTCTTGCTGGTTTCTACAACGCCGGCGCCAAGCATTTCATCGTCTTTGGTCTCTCATGAGTGTACATCTCCTCTTTATCCTTAATTTAATAGTTCATATGATAAAATCTAAGTATAGATTTTTGGGGTTAAGAACAAGAGAAGTTAGACTTTGGGTTTTGCCATTTTGGGGTTTGGGAAGATTGTTGATTTTGATATTTTTTGGGGTTGGTCTGAATTGATGATTATGTTGACGTTTTATGTTTTAATGATTGTTCAGTTTCTACAAACCTCTACAATAAAGCCTTTAGTCTTCAGTTTTAGCAGCCTGAATGTGTCATTGAAAGAGGTTAATAAGGGCCCAATTAGGTAATATGTGGTGATATTAGTATGGTTGTGATGAAGATGCAAATGGAATGGACATGATGAAATAAAGAGACAACAATATATGGATCAGTGATATGATCAAAATTATATTCTAACACTTAATTCTAATGAAAAGCTCAGCTCCATACAAATAATACTTATAGAGATCATTATACATATACCCATAGTCGAAGACCAATAGAGCAGAAGGGTTAAGTGAAGCAAGTGGAGGATTTGTACTCTTAATTTTTTTCTTTTCATGAGTTGGATATGTTATTTGTGATATGTCAGATGTATCTCGTAGTGGTTAAGACTTGTAATTGTTGGAACATGTTATCATTTTGTTAAGCTTGAAATATGTTCCTTCTTTTATTCTTCGTTTAGCGAAAATGTTCAGGATTCAGTTAATGCGATATACGAACGCACATCATCGTATTGATAGATGGGTAGAATATAGAAAAATTGTGTAAAATTATTGCGTTGCGAAAGGAATTATTTTGGATCAGATTAAATCCAACTCCTACCCGATCCGAGTCGAATCGGATCCGGAGGTTATCCTTCGATCCGTTGAATCGGATTTTTGGATCCGAATATAATCGGATGTGGATTCGGATGTTCCAATATCCGATTTGAATCCGATCCATTGACATTCCTACTTGTGGTGCTGCCATTCAGACTATGCTGTACGCCCTTCGGTAAGGCAAGTCATAAGTGTTCTCAACTTAGAAGCCCCTTTGCCTGCCTTGTCTTTAGCATTCCCCATTCTCGATGTCTCGTTTGTTTTCGAACCTTTTGGTTTCTCTGAGGATGACGTGGGATAAGAGCGGGCTTACATGATGGCACGTGCAGGATGCCTGGTGATTCTCTCCTCGAACGTTGAACCTGCAAAAAGAGCAACCCCGGGTTGAGATTCGGGGAACACCTCTCCGACAATCAAGTCAGTAGGGGGTCCCAAGAAAGACAAAGCAGTGAAAAAGAATGTGTGATGTATGGGAGAATGTGCCAAAAAAGCGATCCCCTTTTTCGAGGTAGGTAGGGGGTATTTATAGACCCTATATCTAGGGGCAAGATAGTAATTTTACATAGGACGTTTCTCTAATGGGCCGCTGGGTCGTTTCCCTCCTTGGGCCTCTAAGTAGGCATCTTAGGACCCCGAAAAAGCTGGGTGTAATTGGCTTAGCCTGGTCCATAGACACATTCATGGCGCCCACTTGGAATTCAATATTTTCTGGATCATCGTCTATTTCTAACCTCCAATGAATATGGACATCTTCTTCACATCGTCCTCTGGGGTCACAGGGAGCACTGGTACCACAAGCTCTTCAGCTTGGTCAATTATGTCTAGCACTATGTCTAGCATATCTCCTTGTCTGTCTTTGTATTATGTATGAATTGAGAATTGTTTTTAGGGACTGTTTGGAGAGTGAAAGAGAAATGGGACTTGAAACCTGAGGGTTCAAGTTCCTTTCCTTATTTTTAAATTTCCTTTTTGGGTTCACTCCATTATGTAATTAGGTCACACATGAATCAGCTAGGGGTGTTGTAGTAGTATCCATTCCCACAATGTATTCAGCTAAAAAAAACTAATTTCTTATTCATTTTTTCGAGCATTCTTTGCAATTCAGTGTGAATAGACGACACAGTTCAACACCCAAGGGTGAAAAAGCAAATCACTAGAAATTGTGCTATACATTAGACGATGTTGATTATTCGCCCTAAATGGCTTTAAACATCAATCCTAAAGGAATTCTAACCCTCTACTTCCCAATCTGATGACACTAGTCATTCAATGTCTAATAAGTCTTAGAGCCTTTGGCCTTGACCACAATAGGACTTCTGACACTGTGCCTGCCATCTGACCACACCAAGTACCCGAATGAGTAATCTTTTGGAAGTCGTCTTGTTTTAGCTGCAAAAACAAGCTTGTACTTAAGCTCTTGACCCTTTTTGGTGAATTTCAAAGTCTTGGGCTTAACAGTGATGGAGACACCTGCTGGTGCTTTTATGGTGGCTGAATATGTACTTGGATGCCCCACATTCTTAACCCTTCTTGCAACCGTTGTATTTCCAGAGAAATCGGGGATTGTAATTGTTGGGTAGTTCAGGTTTGCTACACTGACTGAGTGAGGGCAATGATAAGATTGCCCGAAGGACTTCTTGATCACCTTTCTGCTGTATCCAATAGCACACAGGAAGTTGAGGTAATCATGTCGGCCCATTGCGTAGACAAGTCCAGGATTCATAGCTTGGTTTGGCCTGACATGTCCTGCTCCATAGTGAAATGGGGTTGCTTTGATGTTGGTAAAATCCAACAATGGCTTCCCAGTATTATCTGACGCACTTGCTGCAACAAAACATTTAACAGATTAAGATACATACAAGGAAAAAATAAACTGAGTTTACTGTTTAGTAGCTTACAAAGAGTTGTTTAGGAATAACTTTTAAAAGGAAGTAATTTGAGAATTACCTAAAAAAAAATATAGGGAAATCACTCAACTCAATACCTGTGGTCATGATTGCTGATTTGATCTCAGACGGGCTCCACCGAGGGTGGATCGATTTGAGAAGACCAACTATGCCTGAGATGTGGGGACATGACATTGATGTCCCATCCATGGGACCATAATAACCTTTTAATTCGGCTTCCTCGGCTTTGCTTAATGCAGCAATGATACCCACCCCTGGGGCAGTTATATCAGGCTGCAAATCATGGAGTAGAACTTACACATGTTGAATACAATTACCACAGAGCATTAAGCTCATATAATATAGAAAAGAAAGATTAAGCAGATTACCTTGAGAATTCCTGGTGTGATTGAATTCGGACCCCTGGATGAGAAAAAAGCCATAAAAGGAGCCGGTTCTACTCCTAAGTGTGTACTTCCAGCTGTTATAGTGGCAACAGGGGACTTAGTAGACTTGAGGTAGGAGAAAAGGGCTTGGCCATCAGAGAAAGTGACATGGGAAGCAGGAAGTGCATAATCATCGGGAACCAATTGAATGCCGAGCTCCTTGCTGTTAGCTAAAATCAACCCCACAGCTCCAAGCCTTTTAGCCTCATAACCTTTGTCTATGCGATCACCGTCCCCTCGCAGACATACTAAGATCTTCCCCTTCACCTTTACAGGATCCATTGTTCTGTTCAAGCAGTATCCCCTGCATACCAAATTTCAACAAGCCAACTAAAGTTGTTCAGGAAAAAGCCTCCCACAAGGAGTGTTTCTATCAAACAGCAGATTGTACGATGGAGTTACTTACGCAGAAGTACTATTAGCATGAGGAAGTGCAGCAGCAACACCGGTGATCAGGGGATAGAACTTGTTAGGTGGAAGACCCCTATGTGTACCGCTAGCACCCTGGCAGATTTGGAAACATGAACATGGGCATGGGCATGTTAGATACAAGGAAAAATAAACATTGATTTCGAAAAATGAGCCTAACACATGACTCCGCTTCTCCTTAAAATTTCAGAAGAATAATAATAATTGATTGCACCACTGAAAACATAATTGGGGTTCAATCTTAATAGTTTTTTTCCTAAAACAAAATAAAATCCTGCAATTTTAAACTGAGTGAGCATTTTTTAATTGCCATAGAGAATGGCTAGGGAATTGGAAGTTGGAGAAGAGTAGCGTGACATAAGAATATGCAAGAGTGGGTTGTCAATTAATTTTAAAGGGTAATTAGTTCGGGTGTTTTCTATATATTTTCTGTTTGCTTAATAAAATCAGTACGGAAAATTATATAAAATAGTTTGGGAATCAATTTTAAAGGAGTCCTTTTATTTTAGAATATTTTTTCTGCATGCCATTTTTCGGATTCTCAGAGAGGGGAATTACCTGGAGAGTGTGCTTGTTACCCAGTATGACATGACTGACAAACTGTCTATCAATTGTACTTGCACCCACGGTGAAAATCCAAGGAGCAGCATTTGAGACAGTACCCATATCGGGCCCGTTGTTCCCAGCAGACGCTATAACAGGTATCCCTTTCTTCACAGCATGGAAGGAGCCTAAGGCTATAGGGTCCTCGATGTAGTCTGAAGGCGACCCCCCTAGGGACATGGAGATGACATCGACATTGTCATCAATGGCGGCTTCTAACCCCGCCAAGATGTCAACATCACTGCAGCCTCCAACGAAAGCTGAGGGGCTCGGCCAGCAAACCTTGTAGGCAGCTACACGTGCCCTTGGGGACCCGCCTGTGGCGGTTCCATTGCCAAATCCATTGACATTGACCCCTGGGACTGGGTTCCCTGCGGCAGTGGACAGGGTGTGGGACCCATGAGATTCTATGTCACGAGGGCTCTTTTTGTAGTTGAAGGTAATGTTGAACGCGCGCAGTGCTTCTTCATAGCCTTTGTAGAAGTACCTTGCTCCTATTAGCTTCCTAGATAAAGGCGATTGCAAGTTAGAAAGGACACGAGCTTAATGATTGATGAATTTCCACAACTCATGCAACCTTATTGTCAGAGGATCTTGCTGGAATTTCGAGGATTCAGATGTAAGCACGCTTAGAGGGGGTCTCCAAAAGACTCAAAAAGTAAAAGATTTCCAATAGTGTTCTAAAAAGTTTCAATCACATTTGAAGTGAAAGAAAGAGGGTTGAGGAAAATATTATGTACCTATTACAATGAAATCTTGAATCGTGTTCATTTTGACAGATACCCTTGTATGTTGCAGGAACAGGACCAAAGCCTTTGTCACTAAAGCTTCTTGACTCAGGCCAAACACCTATCACAAAAATAAAGAACTCAGCCAGATGCATATATTTTATTTTATTTTATTTTATTTTAGCCCAAAGGGCCAACAAGAAACTTAATCAGCATACCTGTATCTAGGTTTGCAATGATCACATCTTGACCGAACTTAGCTTTTTTCCAGGTAGAACTTCCGGGAACTACTCTGTCATGCTGTAGCCCCAGAAATTCCCACGATCTTGTCGTGTGAAGCTCTCTGAGCTGGCTTTTGAACACTGATATCACATCTGGATGCCCTGTAAGAATATGCAACAGAAACAGGGGGAGAATATAAGGACCAGAGATCAAGACAATTCATTTGGAAAATTCAATAAAAATCATGTGTTTTTAGGGTGAGCTTACTTGCAAGTTCTTTGGCTTCCTCCTCAGATAGTAAGGCAGCAAATCCATTGAAGACTTTGTTGTATGAATATTGCAGGACATCCGCAGTTCTCACATTTCTGTTTTTCACATCAGTAAATTTTAATGATGGATAAGAAATCTTTATCAGATTGGATCATGACGTTACATTTTGACGTGCCAAAGTAACTCTGAAGTGCTGCTGTTTCTTGGCATGTCTTCATACATTTGCTAATTTTGCCTCAGAAGATTATAATGATAGTAGCAAATACAAAATACAGTAACATGACTAGTCAGTGCTTAAAGTATTTAGGTTTTTAAATTTTAGTTGCTAAATTTTTGTAGGATAAGTTTTGTTGGTTGACTTAACACCATTGAGTATCTAAAAGAATATTATTTAATATATACTAATATCCATTATCTTCTTGACAGGGTGGAGCCACATTACCTCAAGGGGTATCAATTGACACCCCTTGATTTGGGGAAAAAATTTTGCATTATAAAAATTCTAGAAAAAAAGGAAATGCATATATATGAAGTAATTACTGTACAGATCACAAGGTGTGAGGTAGTTAAATGGTTTCTATGTCTAACTTTTCCCCTTTGTCTTGTGGTTGCGTGTTTGAATCCAACTCTTTAATCTATCCATTTTTATTTTGAATTTTTCTCCCCCTTTAATTTTTAGGTCACTTAAGTTCTATTGGAGATTATTATTATTATTATTATTATTATTATTATTATTATTATTATTATTATTATTAGTAGTAGTAGTAGTAGTAGTAGTAGTAGTAGTAGTAGTAGTAGTAGTAGTAGTAGTAGAAGTAGTAGTAGTAGTAGTAGTAGTAGTAGTAGTAGTAGTAGTAGTTTGCTTATTTTAGTCAAATTCATGCTAGCTAATAAGTAAATTTAGTGATTTACTCTCATGAATTAAGGAATTAGGGTTCTTTAGGATAATTTGACTGATAGTTACTGGTTACAAAAGATTGATTAATTAGTTAATTTTGAATTCTTATGCTCTTCATTAATGAAGAAAATTAGTTTGCTTTGTTTGTTGATGTTGGCACTAAGAATTAAAAGCCTAATCAAAAAGTAATTAGGTTTTAGTTTACTTTACTTCCAAAACATGAGTTCTCAAGTACAACCTTTTAAAATGTATTAATTATGTACTTTTATTTTCAAAGCTAGTGTTAAATTTACATTATATATATGTTCCAACACTCATTAAGTTGAAACTACGCCATTGCTTCTTGACTTCTTTCTTTACGGTGCCCACAAGGCCGCAACCACATTGACACTCATGTTTTCTTTGGGTGCGGGGAAGAGGGAGAGTTTGGTTTAACGGTTTTAAATGTAATTTTTTAACCATAATAGATTAACCAATTAAAATTTTTGATTCAAAAATATCAATGAGCAATGGTAGAAAACCTAAAAATTTTAAACATTAAATAGTTACACTACGTGTAATATAAAATAGAAACAAATAGTGAAGAATCATTAAAGGATATTCCATTATATTTTAATGGTTTTAGATTAATTAATTAAAACTTTTGCTTCAAAAAATTTAACAACCAAACTTCCAAACTTTATCTCCCCCCCCCCCCCCCAAAAAAACTCAAACCATAAATAGTTCACACACTAATGAGTTATTTAACTCATACAAAATAGATTCCCCCCTTCCCTCTTTTTCTTTTTTCCTTGCACACATATACGCATACATAGGAACTACATGCTATCAAAGTGACACAGAAGCTAGTCAAAACAGAAGTGTATTACTTTTACATTCATCCATGCTATTCATTGAATATAATCAATTAAAAACTATACATGTCATGCATTATGTTGTCTCTCGTCTTTTCAAGATGTAACAATCAGAATAAATCTGTTAACTTTTTCCTTAAGAACGCAAATGGACAATAAACAAACAGTACTTGAGTAGCTAGAAACCAATATAAGCTATCAGCCTAGTCAATGCGGTCATTATTAATTGAGGTAAGACGAACAACAACAAACATGAGTGTCTTGGACCCGTAAAAGAAGAAAAAAACACATCTAAAAGGAGTTTAATATGCAAGAAGTTAATAACTACATAGATCAATACTGACTTGCTAACTTAACATCAAGATCCATGAATGTTACGTGTCAAAAGTAAACCCTGATATCAAAATTACATTAATAAATCATCTACCTTTGAATTATTCGCTAGGAAAATTCAGACCTTTATGGGCCAAAAATTTGCTCAATTACCTTTGCAATACAGAGGAGAGAAGGGATATTTGAGACATTGTGAGACCCTCGGCTGCAAGGCGATCTCCATTACTTGAAGCTGATCCTAGATACACTATATACGACTGCACTAAACAAAAATATTATTATTCATTTTAAATTGTTTTAATACTGAAAAAGTAACAGAAAAAAATGTAAATAAAGGACAAATTAAGGAATAAGCATGCAGAATGAAGCTTGCCTTTCTATCAGCAGCAAGTGCAGGACTCTGCAATGATGAACAAACAACAAGTACAGTTAAAAAGAGACAGTAAACAGAAGTTGATGAAATCCTCATGCTGTTCAATTAGTTTTAATTGTTTGTATATTCATTCTACAAACACCCCTCTACCCCCTTTTATTATAGTTTTTGAGATTCATTAAAATAATGCAACTGTAGAAAATCAGACATGTAAGGTAAGTGCTTATAATTTCTGTTACATTGCCTCAAAAAATGCAGCTGTAAAATATTAATTTTGGGTATTCTTTCCTTTTTTCCGCCCTTTTTATGATATGTTTTAGGTGTATTAAATAAATCACTATTGTGAATGTGAGGATATGCTGCTGCTTGATATGGGTTTCCTTGAATAGATTATTATTGCTGTTTTTATTTGTATTAAGTAATGCACTAATGTAACGCTAATTATACAGAATAAACGGAGAAATTTGCATGTATGAAGATGCGGTTATTGATGTTGGGAGGCTTTGATTTTTAAGAGTTTTTTTTTTTTTTTGATAAGGATTTTAAAGATTGAATGAATGATTCAGAAGATTCCTCCCAATTATCTTGCGAAGATTCTATGATAATTGATTTTTTTTTTCAACTACTATAATTAACTTTCACATCAACCGTTGATATTTAGGAACAAATCTTAGCCTTTTATTTGTTTTACAGTTAGTGATTGAAAATTACTGCCTCTCTAAAATTACTAACAGGTGTTGCATTTGAACTCTTTATTACCCTCCCCGTTTGTTCAAATTGGTGTTGAATTTTGCCTGACAAGCTATCAGCCACCGTACACTGACGTGATAGAAAGTTAAGAAGTGATGCATAAAAAAGACAAGGTTACCCTTCAAATAATTGGCTAACTTATTATCAACATTATCAATTGTAACGCTTCCAACCCTAAAGCCAGGAGTGTTACTATTTTGTTTTTAACTCCTGGGACAAAACGGACAGAGTTTCCCCTAAAACTTGACCATTTTTCCAGGCTTATAGCCTTAAAATTAATTCCCTGCACTGAAAATTACAGTAAAACTAACTCAACGGCCACCCGCCGAAGTTCACAGCTCAACGGGCTACCCACCCGAAGCACCACAATCAATGCAGTTTAGTGTTTTAACAAATGAACAACGAAGGGTACAACCCTTGCAACTTAGATGGTAGCTCATACGGCCATACAGAGCGACTCTAAATGATATGCAAACCAAGCACACAAGAACTTAATTTACAATCATTACATCATAATACACTTTGCAACTCACGTACACGCACATCACTTTACTTCTACGGTAGCAATGACTCCATTTCGGCTTACTTCAGGAACCTAGAGGGCAACAATGACATATGGAGTGAGCGAAAATCATACAGTGGATAACCCCCTCTCCTAAAAGAATATTTTCAATTCAATAATAACTTACGACCGTCGTTCGTAATTTCTCGACTTTTGAAAGGCTCACCTATTGCTAAAACCTTATACGTGATGCTTAATACATTAGCGAAACTGGTGTTAGTTCATATAATGTAAATCGTACATCGTTGTTAAAATGTCATTAAAGATGCCGTCAGGTAGTAAGCTATATGAAGTTAGCAATGCCACTAAAACCACCATCATGTTCCATGCGACACAATCCTTACTATACCACACAGTAGCTGGTCATATGCAAGAATAGATTTCTGTGAGAGAATATAGAACGATAACCATAAAATGAGGCATATAACTACGTCATGTGATTGGTAAACTATTTACTATTAATGTAGCAAAATGACCTTTGAACCTCACATGCTTGTTTATTAAAAGTACAACGTTTTGTAAGCCATCATAGAAACTAGGAGTCTCATTTGACCATATTTCTCTTGACTCTACTGCATATTAACAGAGTTAGGACACATGTAACTTCAACTTATGCCTACTGGCAAAATTATGAACATTGAACTTTGAATCCTCTCCTTACTAGCAGAGAAATGAAATACTGAGTTTTGTCTCTGCCTTCTAGCAGAGAAATGAAATATTGAGCTTTGCATTCCCTGCCTACGGGCAGAGAAGTGAAAATCTGAGCTTTGTCTCTACCTTCTAGCAGAGAAATGAAATACTGAGCTTTGAATTCCCTGCCTACTGGCAGAGAAATGAAAAATTGAGCTTTGTCTCTGCCTTCTAGTAGAGAAATGAAATACTGAGCTTTGCATTCCCTGCCTACTGGCAGAGAAGTGAAATACTGAGCTTTGTCTCTGCCTTCTAGCAGAGAAATGAAATACTGAGCTTTGAATTCTTTGCCAAATAGTGAGCTTTGAAACATATAAGTTGATGTTACATGTAGACTTTTAGGGAGGTACTGGGTTGATTAGGCTAAAACTGCAAGTAACCTTTAAAGATCCCTTGTCCCTCGACCTATTTACTGGTCACCTGACTCACTCGGTTGGTCAATCCGATGGTCTAAGGTTATTTCATTACCAATGACTTGTCGATGGAAACATGCGACCGATAAAACAATTAGGAACACTTAGCAATCATGTAAAATTAATTTCTTGTGTGCTTGGTTTGCATATCATTTAGAGTCGCTCTGTATGGCCGTATGAACCACCATCTAAGTTGTCAGGGCTGTACCCTTCATTGTTCATTTGTTAAAACACTAAACTGCATTGATTGTAGTGCTCTGGGTGGGTAGCCCGTTGAGTTGTGAACTCCAGCGGGTGGCCGTTGAGTTAGTTTTACTATAATTTTCAGTGGAGGGAATTAATTGTAAGGCTGTAAACCTGGAAAAATGGTCAAGTTTTAGGGAAACTCTGTCCGTTTTGTCCCAGGATTTAAAAACAAAATAGTAACATTCCTGGATTTAGGGTTGAGGGCGTTACAGATGGTATCAGAGCAAGGTCCTATGACCATAGGTCGTGACCTACATCTTGCATTGCATATAGCTACTTAAGAATACTACATGATGAGGTGCAGTTTGATGTGCTTGTGTGTACAAATATGCTTTGGTATGGTTGTCATTGTTTCTAGCTAGCAATGATATGGCCTGGACTTGACTGGTTACGTACATGGGGCGACATCCTTGCATCCTAGCATGTAACCACTGTTACCCTTGAGTCAGCTCAGCGCCATGCTCGTCGTGGCATGACACATTACTCATATGATGAACTTCATAGTGCACCGATCATATCAACCCTGATACACCTAGAAGGGAGACAGAAGAGAGAATCTGACAGACTTTGGAATTGCTATGCTACACGTACCACCTCGCTGCTACTTGAGGCGGGAAGTTATGCCTTTCTAACATTGTTTATGCACCAACACCAAGTGTAGAAGTTAGCATGGTTCATAGAAAAGGGGTAGAACCTTTCCATTAGTACTAAGCGTGCCTTGGGCCTTTATAGTTACCATTGGTGATCAACACACTGCAAAGCTTCGACCTTTGTTTATAAAACCATTGATGCCACTATCTTTATTCTGTTTTCGTTGCTTAAAGCCCGTAGAACCTTTCCATTAGTACTAAGCGTGCCTTGGGCCTTTATAGTTACCATTGGTGATCAATGCACTGCAAAGCTTCGACCTTTGTTTTTAAAACCATCAATTGCACAAGAGGTTTCTAATCAAGATCAAGTATACTCGTATAGATGCCCTTGTGTGTGGCCTTATTACTAGGAACTCAGGGTTATGCAGAGTGTATCGAGTGTATGCGCCTGTGTGGGCAGTTTCACATAGCTCATCGAATTTCGGGGACGAAATTCTTTTAAGGGGGGAAGGCTGTAACACCCAGCATTTCATCCCCTCCGTTAAGCTTCTGTATATCGTTATAAATCGACTAATGTCGAGGTAGGCTGCCTGAGTGTTTTTTTTATTATTGAAAGAAATATTATTATTCTCAAGGTTAATAGCCTTTTTGTTTTTGTTTTTACAATTAGAACGTCGAACCTTGGGAATGATTTTGCAATTTATTGAATCGAACCTTAATATAATGAAACGGCGACTAAACCAGCTGAAGATTATATTAACGGTTACGGATTAAGGTTTGAAGGTCGAGCATTGAATTTATAGCACAACAGGCGGATGTTTTTATTAGCGGACAAAAAAAAATAAAAAATTTAAGGGGCCGAAGCCCCCTTTTTCGGGAAGGAGGAGAAGCAGCGTGAAGGGGGGGTCCTCGACCTCCCTGCCCCGTGACACACACACACACGCCGGGAGAGGGGGAGGGCGGCGCCGATGGGGTTACCGGCGACGCGCGCCCAGCCATCCCCATGCCGATCGACGACCAAAACTGGGCCAGAGGAGGGGGAGAAGACAGACGAGCAAGGAAAAGGGCTGGAGCAAGTGGCTGACCGACCTGACCCTCGGCGGCTCCTCCACGCCGGCGACGGCGACGGTCCGGCAGGGTGGGTTGGTCAGTAGCTGAGGAGCAAGAGAACAACCCGAGCCGCATTGAACCACCCAAATCGAACTCTAAAACGGGTCCTTCAGCTTGGATTCGAGGTGGGTTTCCTCATCCTCCTATTTATGGTTAAATTGTTAATTTCGATAAAGTCCAATGGTTCTTGAGTATAGTTCGTTCAGGTTGAATTCAATGGTTCTTGATTATAGTTCGTTCAGGTTGAATTCAATGGTTATTGATTATAGTTCGTTCAGGTTGAATTCAAATCAGTTATCAGTGATAGGAGGAAATTGTAGCATAAATTGAACGATACCATATATATATATATGCTAGTCATACTGAACTAAAGTTTATCGTCTATATATATATATATATATATATATATATATATATATATATATATAGTTTATTGATTATATGTCATTTGGCAATTATATGGAATTTATTGAATATGTCAAGTTTATCGATTATATACAGTTATCGATTATAGGAAATTTATACATAAGTTTATCGAATATATACATGGATAAATTATCGATGCTAAGAGCTTTATTGATTATATGAGGGCTTCGGTTTATAAAGTTCATTGAATATATAATGTTCATCGCCGGTTTATAACGTTATCATTGAATATATAACGTTCATCGATTATACATGCTCACTGTTTCTATAAAGTTTATTGATTATATAATGCTCATTGATTATGCATGTTTATCCTATCAATTATATATATATATATATATATATATATATATATATATATTTATACACTGTTCATCGAATATATATACTTACTTAAAGTCTATTGATTATATAACGCTCATTGATTATGCATGTTTATCGATTATATATAAAGTTTATCGAGTATACGATGTTTATGGTTTGTATAATGATTATCGATTTTACGAAATTCTAGATGACACATAGTTCATGAATATATTAAGTCGATTGCCTTTATACAACAAAGCCCACGCTATTAAGCCGATTAATGTTTATATCTTCGTTAGAATATTCAATAAGCCGATTGCCTTTACATAAATCGCTAATGGTATATTAAGTCAATTGTAGTTCTAAATAAGCTATTGCCTTTATCAAACCTTATGTTTATCGACTATATACAGTGTACCGATTGTTTGTCAATTGTATATTATAGTCAAGGTTCATAAATGCTTATTTACATGATTGCTAAGTGTTCCTAATTGTTTTGTCGGTCGCATGTTTCCATCGACAAGTCATTGGTAATAAAATAACCTTAGACCATCGGATTAACCAACCGAGTGAGTCAGGTGACCAGTAAATAGGTCGAGGGACCAGGGATCTTTAAAGGTTACTTGAAGTTTTAGCCTAATTAACCCAGTACCTCCCTAAAAGTCTACATGAAACTTCAACTTATATGTTTCAAAGCTCACTATTTGGCAGAGAATTCAAAGCTCAGTATTTTATTTCTCTGCTAGAAGGCAGAGACAAAGCTCAGTATTTCATTTCTCTGCTAGAAGATAGAGACAAAGCTCAGTATTTCACTTCTCTGCCAGTAGGCAGGGAATGCAAAGCTCAGTATTTCATTTCTCTACCAGAAGGCAGAGACAAAGCTCAGTTTTTCATTTCTCTGCTAGTAGGCAGGGAATTCAAAGCTCAGTATTTCATTTCTCTGCTAGAAGGCAGAGACAAAGCTCAGTATTTTCACTTTTCTGCTAATAGGCAGGGAATGCAAAGATCAGTATTTCAGTTCTCTGCCAGAAGGCAGAGACAAAGCTCAGTTTTTCATTTCTCTGCCAATAGGCAGGGAATTCAGAGCTCAGTATTTCATTTCCCTGCTAGAAGTTAGAGACAAAGCTCAGTAATTTATTTCTCTACCAGTAAGTAGGGAATTCAAAGCTCAGTATTTCATTTTTCTGCTAGAAGGCAGAGACAAAGCTCAGTTTTTCATTTCTCTGCCAGTAGGCAAGGAATGCAAAGATCAGTATTTCATTTCTCTGCCAGAAGGCAGAGACAAAGCTCAATTTTTCATTTCTCTGCCAGTAGGCAGGGAATTCAGAGCTCAGTATTTCATTTCCCTACTAGAAGGCAGAGACAAATCTCAGTATTTCACTTCTCTGCTGGTAGGCAGGGAATGCAAAGCTCAGTTTTTCATTTCTCTACCAATAGATAGGGAATTCAAAGCTCAGTATTTCATTTCTCTGCTAGAAGACAGAGACAAAGCTCAGTTTTTCATTTCTCCACCAGGAGACAGAGAATTCAAAGCTCAGTTTTTCATTTCTCCGCCAGAAGGCAGAGACAAAGCTCAGTTTTTCATTTCTCTGCCAGTAGGCAGAGAATTCAAAGCTCAGTATTTCATTTCTTTGCCAGAAGTCAGAGACAAAGCTCAATATTTTATTTCTCTGCCAGTAGGCAGGGAATTTAAAGCTCAGTATTTGATTTCTCTGCTAGAAGGCAGAGACAAAGCTCAGTATTTCACTTGTCTGCCAGTAGGCAGGGAATGCAAAGCTCAGTATTTCATTTCTCTGCCAGAAGGTAGAGACAAAGCTCAATTTTTTATTTCTCTGCCAGTAGGCAGGGAGTTCAAAGCTCAGTATTTCATTTCTCTGCTAGAAGGCAGAGACAAAGCTCAATATTTCACTTCTCTGCTAGTAGGCTGGGAATACAAAGCTCAATATTTCATTTCTCTGCAAGAAGGCAGAGACAAAGCTCATTTTTTCATTTCTCTGCTAGTAGGCAGGGAATTCAGAGCTCAGTATTTCATTTCTCTGCTAGAAGGCAGAGACAAAGCTCAGTATTTCATTTCTCTGCTAGAAGGCAGAGACAAAGCTCCGTATTTCACTTCTCTGCTTACTCAAGTAACCATTAAAGATCCCTTGTCCCTCGACCTATTTACTGGTCACCTGGCTCACTCGGTTGGTCAATCTGATGGTCTAAGGTTATTTCATTACCAATGACTCGTCGATGGAAACATGTGACCGATAAAACAATTAGGAACACTTAGCAATCATGTAAATAAGCATTTATGAACATTGACTATAATGTACAATTGGCAAACAATCGATACGCTTTATAAAGTCGATAAGCATACGGTTTGATAAAGGCAATAGCTTATTTAGAACTACAATTGACTTAATATACCATTAGCGATTTATGTAAAGACAATCGGCTTATTGAATACTCTAACGGAGATTTAAACATTAATCGGCTTAATAGCATGGGCTTGTTATTATTTTAATTTACCGCAAGTGCACGGCGTAGCTGTAGCTAGCAACCAGCAAGTATGGGTCGAATCCACAGAGAACTTGGCTTCAACTACCAGAATTAATTAGATCGCTCAAGCTAGGAAATCACAGTTTTGGGTTGAAGACTAAACTAAGAGAAACGATAGCGACTAAAAAGTGAAGTAAACAGCAGAATAGAAAGCACCTAGGTTGGAATTAACAGCACGATTATGCTAGTGAATCAGTTACTAACCCAATCACACATTCCCAAGCATGCATCACAAATGGATAGATTGTCAATTAAGCTCATCTCCTCCCTCTCTCAAGGGTCGAAGACTAATCCTAGAACCATAGTTGCCTATTTTCATGGGACTAAAGGTTGAAGGATTACAAGATTCACAATCTCTAATCCCAATCAGAACTTAACTATTTTCATGTTAAAATCCTAATTGTCTACTAAGACGCACTAGGTAAAGGTTTCGTCTCTCAATGCTCCCCTAAACCCCAATAAAAACAATGAATGTTCTTTCGAGCATTTCATCGAGCATGTGGCGTGCATAGCAGAATTCGTAATCGCAAATCAAAGGAGGAACATGGATTGGGCTAGTACAAGATTCAATTATGCATATACGGCGGCAATCCCAACCTAAGTTGAAGGATTTA
This sequence comes from Selenicereus undatus, assembly GCA_017589665.1. Classification (NCBI taxonomy): domain Eukaryota; kingdom Viridiplantae; phylum Streptophyta; class Magnoliopsida; order Caryophyllales; family Cactaceae; genus Selenicereus; species Selenicereus undatus. The sequence goes on from JACYFF010031959.1 coordinate 80,870,671, forward strand.
GCCACACATCAGGTTTCTAGCAACAACCAAAGCATTCAAGTTCATAACCATTGCAAACTTCAAAGTAATCAAGAACAAGAGTAGAGAGAGAGTTAAGAACCTTGAATTAATTGCAGGATTGAACAGTAGAACAAACTTTAATCCAATAGCCAATTCAAAAGTATTGAAAACAAAACTATCTATTAAAACCTAAAAATCGCCTAAGAGCGTTCTGGGAAGGGAGGAACTGAATGAAAACTGAATGAAGTTAAAACAGCCCCGGGAGAACTTTTAAGTCGCGACACGGAATGGGGGTGGCACGGTCGTGCCCAGAGGCACGGGGTGACTGTGCCAAAACTCTGCCCGAAGCTCCCCAGAACAGCACAAATGGCACGGGGGTGCCACTTGGCACGGTCGTGCCACTTGGCTGCCCGACCAAGTGTGTCGGTCCTGGGTGGTTCGGCCTTGCTGCGTGGGTTCGGTTCCGTGGGACTTTTGTGCGACGTTTTTCCGCAACTTTTCTCGCTTTCCTGGCACTCTTTTCTGCTAAATGTTCATCTTCTCGTTTATTCAACAAAGTTCCTGAAAATAACGAAAGATGTTATATAAATAAAAAGTGCGCTAAAGGAGGCCGATTTGACTCTTTCTTAACATCATTGAACGTGTAAACAGGGAAGAAAATGAGTCAAATAGGGGCTAAAAAGTGGTACAAATAGAGGTTCATCACGCTTCCATGCTTATCTCTTGATTGTCCCCAAGCAAGACTACGCTATGAAGGATCAAGGAGAACGGTAAACCTCTTAACACACCCTCCTCGGACAAGGGATGAATAATCAATAATCCAAATCAAACTATGCATTAAAGATGGTCAAGTCAAAATATGAAACTATTCAAACCTAGCTTGCACACTTCCTGCTATGGATCCCCATACCCAAATGAAATACATCAAACGCCCCAATATTGAAGTACACAACAGGACATGACTTTCCTTGATTAGTGGTGAGTAAGTAGGACTGGTAGAACCTCACTTTAGGATAAAGTGGAGCACTCCCCTCCATGTATTTAGAATATGTAATAAGGGTGCACTCAATACTCAACCCAATTAGGCAACTACCATAAGCTTGGTAGAGTTCTCAATTCTCCACCGCCTAATGCAATGTGCAATGTGTAAATCCTGAGGACTTGTAAAGGGATGTAATGGGGTCAGAGGTAGAGGGTGAGAAGTGGAATAAATTTGGAAAGAGTAGAGCTAACAGTCAAAGACTAAGGAGCAAAAAAACACTTCCACAGCTAATGTCGAAACAACAACTTCACACCACAATTGAAAATTTGACCAACAACCCCACAAAAAACCTTAAGGGAGGGATTTAGCAATCTCATTGTCACACTCCCATGCCAAACACCTTATTTACAACTTTTCTATTTTTTTTTCTTATTATTTTTTTTTTCTTCTTTTCTTTGCTTCCTCCTTTTTTTTCATTCATTTCTATTTCTTTTCTTTGAAAGGAGAAAGGTAAATGAATGGCACGGGGAATACAAACTTGAATTGCAAATCCCCCCAAACAAACCACTAGTAATGTACCCATAGCAAACTAACCTTCAAAGCAAACCCAACTCAACATGGAAGTGTCGCTCCACTAGACCTTGACAAGGATATGGAGAATATCGATAGGCCAAGTGTGTAGTGTGTAGGGTGCAACAACAAAGACAAGGGGAAAGGCACAAAGGGCTAGCAAGGAAGGTAGTACATAACAATGGGTGGCTTTTTGGCTCATGTGGCTAAAAAGAACAAAAATTGTCTCTGTCATATCAACACATGCACATGCTAAATGCGATTTCAAAGAGAACAAGACCAAGTTCTAGAGATGCAATCCTGGGTGAGTCACACATGAAGGAAAATATGAGAATATATGCAATGAATAGTCATTAGGCTCAAAGTCTCACGGGTAAGTCTACCACAGTCTAACAACTCACTCCAAGATACGTCCCACTTATCAAGGTCAGTCAAGTCAAGTCATATGAATCTCAAGGGTAGTATAACATATAACATAGGGTAGGGGAAACACAGATGGCAATGTTAGAGCGCAACTCACAACAGTTCACACCATAACAGGCCATACTTGAACACACAAATCAACCAGATCAATCAATCATCACCCCTTGTATTCTCTTCATAAGAGGGGTTTTCGCACACATTTATTGAAAAGAAATAAAGCTAACTAAGGAAAGCGATAAAAGATATAAAGGATAGTGAGAAGAAGGGTAGGGAGTAGTACCTGGAAAGTTTAGGGATGCCCAGCTCGATCACTTCTCCTTTCGAAATGCAACAAGTGTCTACTATGCTCTAACCTACATGCGCTATTAAAGGAAGGGAATGCAAAGATATCATATGAAAACTATATGCCATTCTATCTATATGATGCAAATGCAAGTGATGTCATTCAACCGACACCCTAAAATCTACTATTCTACCCAAAGAACAATAAGCTCACCCACCCCCATGTTTGAGGTTTTCATTGTCCTCAACGGAAAGGATGCAGAAAAAGGACAAAGGAAGGGGGAAATGGGAGAGGGGAGGGGCAGGAGTGATACTCTATTTTTTTTTGTTTTTTGTTTTTTTTTTTGGAACAGTGATAAATGCCTTGAGTTGCCTCCCAAGAAGCGCTTGTTTAAGGTCCTTAGCTTGACCCTTAACTCCAAATAGTAGACGGGAAAATGCGGGAGGTGGCCTGGGAAAGGTGTAGAAATATGAATGAGGATCCTCTAACTCCCCAGGACAAGCAGAGGCGGTCGCAAAGTAGGATGTGAGAGGGACGGCCGCAGAACAAGTGGAAGAACTGGCAGACAGCATGTGAGATCCCTAATTTCCATCAAATGTATCAACCTCAGGAGCAACATCAAATGGGGAATTTGGGATAGGCTCCTCGGAGGGTGGGGGAATGACAGGCGCTAAAGGCGGTGCAGGGGGAGGGAAATTGAAGGCTACCTATTCCCCACACAGTTGGAATGATAGAGTGTCGGCCTGGACATCGATCACCGCCCCGGCAGTCGCGAGGAATGGGCGACCTAAGATGAGTGGGGATGGAAAGTCCTCATCCATGTCAAGAGCAATGAAATTGCAGGGGATGAGGAACTTGCCCACCTGGATCGGGACATCCTCCAGTATGCCGACAGGTTGCCTGATGGAGCAGTCTGCTAGCTAAATCATCATGCTGGTGGGCGTGAGGTCCCGTAATTGCAGCTTCTGGCAGAGAGAGAGCAGCATGAGTCTCACAATGGCGCCCAAATCGCAAAGGGCTCTCTCGATCTGCATATCCCCTATGCAGCATGGGATAGAGAAGTTGCCAAGATCCTGCAGCTTTGGTGGTAATTGCCTCGGTAGAAGTGCACAACAGGATCCGAAAATGAGGGTCACTGGAGTAACCCCGCGCTCTCCCTTCTTGGACAGGTGCTCTCTTAAAAACTTGAAGTGTGCAGGTGCATTCTTGAGAGCTTCCAAAAAGGGGCTACTGGTATGGATTCGGTGTAGGGTTTCCAAGAATTGCGCGAATCTAGGTTCAAGCTGACGTAGCTTGGACCATGCCAGTCGCTGAGGGTAAGGCACTGGGGGCTGGTAGGTGCAGGTAGGAGGTGGCAGACTAGGCTCCCCAGTGAAGCTCAGATTCTCTTCTCTCGTCTTCCCCTCAGTTCCTGCAGAATCAGGAACTGTAACCACCTCTTGGAGAACCATCACCGGGCTCTCCCTTAACCCCTCTTCCATCATGGAGATGGCATTGACATGGTGTCGGGGGTTGACGTCTGGCTGGTCTGGAAGTTGCCCTTGAAGTCGGGATAGGAGGCTCACTTGCTAGGCAATCTGGGCTATCTGCGTATCCATCGTCTTCTGATGGGTGGCCATAACATCTACCCTGGAGGTCAGCAGATGGATTAACTCCTTAAGAGTCTCATTGGTTGTGGTCTGGATCGCTATAAAGCGCTCCATAAGACTCTCCAGGTGAGATATGGGTTCAGGAGGTGGAGGGGGTGGAGTGTAGGGAGCTCGGTTGTGGAAACCGGGTGGTTGGATGGGATTCTGAGGGTGAGGGTTGGGATTTTTGTAGAGAGGATTCGTGTGGCCTTTCCAACCCTGACTGTAGGTGGTGGGATGGGGGTTATTTTGAGGAGGTGTGGTGTAGTTGTGGTACGCATTGACATGTTCAATGCTGGAGGGAGCATTGTAACATTCAATGGAGGTGTGCCCCTGGATGCCACACGCCTCGCAGTATGCATGGGTCCCCATGGATGGCCCCAAAGATCCACCTGGAGTAGGAGAAGTGCCTACTTTGTCTAGCCTCTATGCTAGCACATCCACCCGACTGGCTAGAAGGGTCACAACGTCTACCTCATGTCTGCCACCGCCTCTCTTGGGGGTGACTCTATCACTCAACCAGTGATAATTGTTGGAAGCCATCTCTACCAATAATGGCTTTGTCGCTTCAGTAGACTTGCCCATGAGAGCACCCCCTGCTGCGGCATCAACTGAGATCTTCATTGACCGCTCCAACCCATTGTAGAAGGTTTAGATTAGGAGCCAGTTAGGAACTCCATGGTGGGGGCACTGGCGTTGGAGGTCATTGAACCTCTCCCATGTTTCATAAAGGGACTCACCATCGTACTGGGCGAAGGAGGTGATGTCCATCCTCAGCTTGGCAGTCTTGCCAGGTGGGAAGTACTTGCTGAGGAACGCCTTGGAGAGTACTTCCCAAGTGGTGAACGAGTTTGGCTCCTCGTTCTGCAGCCAATCGCTGGCCCGATCCCGCAGTGAGAAGGGAAGGAGTCGCAGGCGGATGGCATCAGTGGACACCCCGTTTAGCTTGATGGTGTCACACTTCGCAAGGAACCTACGAATGTGCATGTTGGGGTTTTCTGAGGGGTGCTCGCTGAATTGCTCCCTCTCCACAAAAGTGATCAGTGCGGGGCTGAGTTCGAAATTGTTAGCCTCAACTACGGGGCTAACTATGGAGGAGGTTATGCTCGATGCTTGGGGAAGGGCATAATCGCGCAACACTCGATGATCCTGCTCAGCCATTATGACTTGTGCTTGGTGCCTCTTTCTTGCACCGCTTTGCCTTCGGGCGGTGGCTTCGATTTCTGGGTCAAGAGGAGCAAACGGTTGGCCCCTTTGACTACGCCTGCGCATACAAAACCAATACTACGAGGGCGTAAACAGTTTCAATCACAAATGGGGGAGGGGGAAACGAGGAGATAAAAAAAAGGAAAAAGAAAAATCCTAGTCTAGAGTTCGCTAACCGATTCTAATATTGAAGGGCGCAAGTTCCCCGGCAACGGCGCCAAAAACTTGTTATTGTTTTAATTTACCGCAAGTGCACGTCGTAGCTGTAGCTAGCAACCGGCAAGTACGGGTCGATTCCACAGGGAACTTGGCTTCAACTATCAGAATTAATTAGATCGCTCAAGCTAGGCAATCACAGTTTTGGGTTGAAGACTAAACTAAGAGAAACGATAGTGACTAAAAAGTGAAGTAAACAGCAGAATAGAAATCACCTAGGTTGGAATTAACAGCACGATTATGCTAGTGAATCAGTTACTAACCCAATCACACATTCCCAAGCATGCATCACAAATGGATAGATTGTCAATTAAGCTCATCTTCTCCCTCTCTCAAGGGTCGAAGACTAATCCTAGAACCATAGTTGCCTATTTTCATGGGACTAAAGGTTTAAGGATTACAAGATTCACAATCTCTAATCCTAATCAGAACTTAACTATTTACATGTTAAAATCCTAATTGTCTACTAAGAAGCACTAGGTAAAGGTTTCGTCTCTCAACGCTCCCCTAAACCCCAATAAAAACAATGAATGTTCTTTCGAGCATTTCATCGAGCATGTGGCGTGCATAGCAGAATTCGTAATCGCAAATCAAAGGGGGAACATGGATTGGGCCAGTACAAGATTCAATTATGCATATACGGCGGCAATCCCAACCTAAGT
>JACYFF010031959.1:80891640-80909954 GCA_017589665.1 Selenicereus undatus
CATACAAATTTATCTTCACAAGCTCACATACATGAAACCCATTCATGTGTTAAAACATTTTACCAGGCATGTTTAAAATGATACAATCAGATAACCATACAACTTTTGCCCAGATGAAATAAACACATTATTACATTTTTTCGAGGCTAGGCATGAGTTTAAACTACACAAATTTTAAAGCAACGGGACCCCCCCAAAAAAATGTACCATGTTTTATAACAAAACTAGGTTTTTTTTTTTTTTAAGGGAGGGAAGGGGGTCGATGGTTTTTATAACAAATCCAGGCATGTTCTATCTCATTCGCCTCTCTCATGCTCCTTCCCCTTCTTCCTCTCTTTCTCTATACTACTCACTTGTCGAAGCCTTGGTCGGCCGCCATGGACAGATCCAGGCGGGGCCCGGCCGCCATGGGAACCGAGCACCCAGCCCGTGTCCCTTTTCGGTTTGGAGTTTCTACTCCTCGACTCTCGATTTTGGTTCGTGCCGGAAAAAAAAGGCCTGGGAAGGCCCGGCCACCATGGATTCCGAGCACCAAGCCCGGCGTCCGCCGGCCTGCTGGTCTTCCCGGTCTTTTTCCAGTACCCCAACCCAAAAAAAAACTACCAAATGAGGAAACCCGCCGCCGCCCCCTTCTGGAAAAAAAACTCCACGATCTCTCTCTCTTTGGTCGCCCTACGTTCAAACCACTGGCACCATCACATAGATCGGCCGGCGGTGGTCTTGTCCGTATGCGGTACACGCGCAACGCACCACTCAGGAGGTGGCGCGTGCAACCCACGCGCCGCCACGTCTGGGCGGTCGGGGATTTTGTTCAGTTCGGGCGACAGATCAGGATTCGTGGAGGGCAAAGTGAAGAGGAAAGAGAGAAAATCGAGTCTCCCTCGGCGGCGCGTGCAACCGACACACCACCCCTCTGGGTCGGCTATGGCGGCGGCTGATGGTATGCTTAAAACCACCCTTCCCCCCCCCCCCTTTTTATTCGGTCAAGGGTCAAAATGGGCGAGGGTCTGAAATTCGAGAGCAAATAAAACCTTCACAGAATAATCACGGCAGAGAGGAAAAAAACTGACTATGATGCATGAATTTAACAGATAAATTTAGGCATGCATTCACTACAAGAAAAATGCAAAATACAGACGGATTTAACGACGGAATATTGTTAATCGGCGACGGAAATTTCATATCAGCGACGGAATTGGCGACGGAATACGATTGTCGGATTTTCGCTCGTCGCTGAGTAGCCGGCGACGGAATTTCAAAAATCCGTCGCCATCAGCGACGGATTCAGCGACAGAATGTGCGACATACTTTTTTTTGGCGGGGAAGTGGCGGGGCAGGAGGTGGCGACGGAATTAGAGACGGAAATTCCGTCGATGGCGACGGAATTTTAATTCCATCGATGGCGACGGAATTTTAATTCTGTCGCCACCTCCTCCCAAAAAACAAAAAAAAAAATGTTATCCGTCGCCATTCCGTCGCTATGTTTCTGTTTTTTTTAAATAAAATTGCTTGTTTTTGATCAATTCCGTACATACAAATAATTCCCTGCAAGAAATTTACAAGATTTCCGCACCCAATCAACATCCAACGGCTTCATTCGAAGCGTTCTCAACAATTGCAACCCACACAAAGGTGGAATTTCACATCCACAACAACACACAAATTGAAAACCAAGGGTTTTCAATTCACAAACCACAAGTTCCAAACAAACTTTCTACATATCACAAACTACAAGCTCCAAACGAAGTCTGTACATATCACAAACCACAAATCCAAACAAAATAACGACAAGTTACCAGTAATTGAGAATAAAGTGATATATATGTTTGCAGAAGAGGGTGAAGTAAGCGCCAAATGGGAGGGAAGTCAAATAGGCAGTAGGGGGAGGGGAGTGAAATTAGCAGGAAGGGGAAGGGAAGCAAGCAGCAAGAGAAATGATGTACTTCGTGAAGAATCAAGCAGAAGAGCCACCAGCTGAAGGAAAACTGCAACCAACTCATCAATCACCAAGGTCTTCCTCTTCCTCTTCGCCTTCCTCTTCCTCTTCCTCATGATGTTGCGAGGGATGAGTAAATGGTGGCTGAGATCCCGAGCCAGACGCCTGTTGCATTTGAAAGAAAGCTTGGAGGCGCTGATCGATGCTCATCATTTGTTGGCTCAGTTGTTGGTTGCTTTGTGTGAGCAATCTGTTGGATTCCTCTAGTTGCTTACATTTCTCCATAACCAACCGGTACCTTTCAGCTTGTGAAGATAGCTCACCCCCCAAGTTGGTTACTACACCCCTTAACTCATTGAGCTCTTGTTGCGATGGCGTAGAACCCGAACCTGCTAACAGACATTTAAGTAAATTACTATACTAGCTTTGTCATTAAGTAAATTAAATGTATAACCATGGTTGATGGAACTGTAATATGAAAACAATACCGGATCTTTGAGTGGCACTGAAGTAACCGGATTCCCTCATGTTGACAGCCTCGTCACCAATGCCGTAAATCCGACCCTTCTTGTTCTTGAACGCCTTCACCCACAACTCATTTGGGTTGGGAAATGGCTGGTTTGGATCTTCAGAAGATCCATCCTCGCTCCCTTGAGAATTGATAACATTTTGAAAATCGCGTTCAAAAGTTTCCTACAATACCGCAACATGCGCACAAAATCATGCATAGTACAATAACTTAAAATGAAGTATACGAGTTCATGTTGAACTACAAATGAAGATTGAGAATAGCTAGTTGCTTACATATGTTTGTTCTGATTTCTTGTCAACCCAGGGGGCATCTTCTTTACCTTGGAGTTTGTGAGTGCGACTGAATAATTCGACAATGGTGGGCTCCGTCCCAAGTTGTTCCCTCTATGTACGTGCCAGAAAGAATGATGTCAAGTACAATACAAAATACAGTATTAAAATTTAACGAAAACATAGCAAACATTAATTCATTTACCAGACGCCGTCTATGCTCATGCATGGGGATCGAGCCACAGGTGTGGAGAGATGGGCCACCACTTTCTGGAGTCCCCGGTCGGTTCTTCTGGGCTGTCTCACGCAATTTCTTGTAATGTTCATTCGCCCAGTGCTGTTGGAGTCCCTCCCATTGAGCATCACCGAGCCAAACAGGCTTCTTGTTATGCTTCCTTGCTTTGCCGAAGAAGTCTCTCAAGCGTGCGTTGCCTCGGTTTTCAAAATTCCTTCTCTTACATACGGGGCATGCCAATTGGCCATTAGTACTCCACCCAGATAACATTCCGTATGCGGGAAAATCATTAATCGTCCACATAAGTGCAGCCTTCATCTGAAATGTACGCCCCGTAGAAATATCGTAAGTCTCAACTCCAACATCCCACAACTCTTTCAACTCATCGACAAGAGGTTGTAAATATACATCTATGTTGTTCTTGGGATTTTTAGGCCCGGGGATTACACAAGTCAAGAACATAAACGGTGTGGTCATACACATTTCAGGGGGAAGGTTATATGGTGTAACGACCACCGGCCAAATGGAGTATGATCTTGAAGACAATGTGTAGGGATTAAATCCATCAGCACATAAGCCAAGCCTCACATTCCGAGGCTCTGCAGCAAATTGAGGGTATTTGGAATCGAAATGTTTCCATGCTGCTCCATCTGATGGATGACATAAAACACCGTCCTCACGTCGATGTTCATAATGCCATCTCATGTGCTCTGCAGTACTTCTTGATGCGTACAACCTCTGCAGTCGAGGTTTTAACGGCAAGTAATGCATCCTTGCGTATGGCAATGGATTTTGATTCCTTTGATGTGACCTTTGCCTCTTCCATCTTGAATGCCCACAAAACTTGCACGCATCCAAGTTTGCGTCCTCCTTATAAAATAGCATGCAACCTTTCCGGCAACAATCAATTTGGACCACATCGTTGTCGAGATCTTTAACAACCTTCTTCGTTTGCCCGTAGTTGTTAGGCACGCGGTTGTTAGGAGGACACATCTCTTTCATTAATTGAACAACTTCATTAAAACAGTTTTGAGGCATACTATAATCAGATTTAATACTCAACAGCCTCACCGCCGCAGATAGCTCACTGTGGGTGGAGCAACCATCATATAAGGGTTGTTGAGCTGCTTGAACCATATTATAAAATGGTTCTCGGCAAGTGCTTGACCCCTCTTCCCTTACATTTTGATTTGCTATTATAGCATCATCAACCATGTCCTCCATCTGATCTATGTAGGATTCAGAATAGTCATTATTAACATGACTTGAATCTCCAACTTCGGGAATTTCACTATTTTGATACCCACAACCATATTCCTGAGGTTCTATTTCCCCATGACTTATTCAAAACCAATACCCTTGCACAAAACCCTTATACATAAGGTGCATCTTGACCTCATCAGGTGTCAAGTACACCCTATTTCTGCATTTCGCACAAGGACATCTATACTTTCCCCCATTCAAAAACTCTGTCTGTGTACGTGTGAATTGATCGAATTCGTTTACTCCATCCAGAAATTCTTACGTATAACCACTACGATCATGAAGTAATCTATTATACATCCACCTACGATGTAGAGGACCATTCATATTCTGCTCAAATAACAATAACCACATAAGGTATTTGATAAGGATTAATTTAAAACTCAATTATAATAACTACGTAAATTACGCAATTATATTTTTTTTTTTGCTTACTTCAAAATTTTCACATGCACCCAAAAAAAATCATTACAACTACGTGATAAATACACTTACATTCTCACGAACATCACAAAACTAATATGAGTTACAACTTCATACAAACATCGCATTTGAACAAAATAATAAACTAAAGCATCTCAATCCACCAACATATCAACTTTCAAGTTCACATCACCAAACCTAAACCCTAAATTGCATTTATCAAATTTTTCAACCAAATTTCAACAACATTATCAATTAAAACATTTCATTCCACCAATATACGAAATTTCAACTTCAAACTACCAAACATCAACCCTAAATCGCATTTAACAAATTCTTATAACGAATTAGACCAATAACCTCACACAAATTGCACATTTCAACAACATTATCAATAAAACTATTTCATTCCACCAATATATCAAACTTTAACTTCAAACTACTAAACCTAAACCCTAAATCGCATTTACCTCAATCTTGAACCAAATTAGACCAATAATCTCACACAAACACCACATTTCAACATAAATATGAACTAACTACAAAATTCTAACAATGTAATACAAAAATTTGTAGAAATTTCAAGTTGTTTAGGTGAGAAAAATACCTCAATTAGCTTCAAAAAACCGGCGGTAGGGGGTGGCCGGCGGCAAGGGGCGGGGAAGTGGCGGCGGCAGAAGCGACGGACAGCCGGCGGCGGCGGCTGGGCACAGCGGGGGGAGTGGCGCTGGCGCTGCTCACGGCGTTCGCTCGGTGTTTTGCTTTCTCTCTCTCCTCGACTCGAGTTGCAGCGAAATGAAACCAGATCTGGTTTCATTTAAACGACCTGGCGACGGAATGGAGACGGAATTTCCGTCGCATTTGAATTTTTTTAAGTGGCGACGGAATTTCCGTCGCCACCTTTCTAAAAAAAAAATTATATTTTTCTTTTTTTTTAAAAAAAAAATTTTAGGCGACGGATATTCCGTCGCCAGGTTTTAAAAAAATAATTAAATGTTTTTGGCGACGGAATTTCCGTTGCCACACGCCAATTTAGGCGACGGATTTGAATTTCCGTCGCCATGTCTGTCGTCAAATCTGACTTTTTGGTGAAGCTATTTATCCGTCGTCATTTCCGTCGCCAAATCTGTCGTTAATATTTTCCGTCGCTGAGTTCCGTCGTTAATGTGAACTTTTTTAGTAGTGATTTTCTATTATTCGAGAGCAAAAACATCAAATTTGGCTCTGATACCACTATTAGAAAACTTAGGGTTTTAGGACGTACCTAAAAGGGCGGAAGCGAATTGATCTCTTTGATGTCTTTTTGCTCCACGAACTGTATCCCGGTGGCTACTACAGTCCCGATAAAATGACCATGTCTCAAACCCGACCAAGTGACACACAATCACTAACACGTTTTGATAGAGGGAGGGAGAGTAATGAGAGTATTAAAACACTATAATTTTGTATGCTATTGTTCTATATCTGATAAATAGATTGGGGGGTATTTACATGGCACTTAGTCATAACCACTTATTAAAAATGGCCCCCTAAAATCCCTCAAGGATCCCTACATTTTAGCTTAATGGCCGTTGGTCACTCTAACCCACTAACAACAACAATATACGGCTGTTGCATCTGTATATGTTCTTTCAACGTGTTCAGGAAGCTTCGACTCCCAGCTCCTTGAATGTTCCAAACCAGGATTCGAACTTCCTGGCTATTTTCAAAATGAGTTGGATTCATTAAACTTCAAGCATGGACCCTCCTAATGCGGGTGAAGCCCTTGACTGAGCCGCTGTCCTGAATACAGGTCCCGATCTATCTCTGTGTAACGGCTGCTTGTTGGATCGCCATTGCGACCTCCCTCTCCCCTTGGTTGAGGCATCCAGTTGGGCTGGAGCATCTGTCCCACGGGTCCTCCGCCATTGCCACCTCCAATGGTCTCCTTATTAGGTGGGATACTAGGTGGTGGGGAACCTCTTCGAAGGCCCTTATTTCTGTCATGAATTATTTAGGCCGACAGATTCCGAGAGAGCCAGCTTCTGTTCGAATCATGTTGTAAGTCGGGTAAGACATACCCGTCCTCACGCACCATGCCTCCAGTTCTAGGCCTATGATTGGGCCTAAGCTCATGAGGTCCTGTGCTGGGCCTGACATGTGACATGATGTTACCTCAGAATGATACACGATTTTATCGCCCTTCGTTTTTTTAGATGGGATTCGACCCGTATTGATGTTGGGCTGCTTCGTGTCTGAGTAGGACCACATTGAGGAATATTCTCCTTGCCTAGGATAGTAGTCATGTCCATATTCGTGTTATTCTGTAGTAGAATCTCCTCATTAGTTTCGCTTCCCAAAAAAGAATCATCAATTCCGAGTTCATGATAATTTTTATCCCCAGAATCTTGCTCTTCATCCGTGGCAGTTTCCATATCTACGTTGAGGTCAAAGGTCGCCAGAGCTCTAAACCGAGATCCATGATCTTGCATCTGAATTGCATCGCTTTCCTTATTTCCCCCGTGATTCACGCTTCTTTGCTGGGCAAGGATTTCCTCATGTCCTCCACTTGCCTTATTGAGCTCCACCCTTGGATTCTGGCCATTCTGAGCCGATTCATTTACTTTCGATTGCCGGTTCAGACCGGGTTCCATGACCACCCTTCCAATAAGCTGCGGTGGATGTCGCTTAGTTTTCTTTCTCGTCGGCTTCCTGACAACCATCCAACTTCCATAGGTGGTTTCCTCCTCAGTTTTGCTTAGGTTGGTGATGTTCGTCTCCATGTTTCGAATGTCCTCTTTCTCGCTCGATTTATTATTGGGACAAGTATCCTCCTTGTGACCCTAAGTTCCACACTTAAAGCACATCATGCGAAGCCCTTCGTATTGAATTCTCCAGATTCTGCCATTGAGACGGAATTTAGATAAGAGCGGCTTAGTTAAATCAACTTCCGCACTTAGTCTGGTAAATTGTCCTCTTTCGACGTTGGCCATGGTGCTGTCGACTCTTGTGACCTTACCTATCTTGCTACTGATCTTATGCAAAAGGAAATCCTTGTTGAAGTACTCAACACTAAGCTTCGGGATTCTTACCCAAGCTGTTAGCCTGGTAATATTATTCTCCTCCAGGATAAAGTTCGGAACCTATTCCTGGATCACCAAGTAATTATCCCCTATCATCCACGGACCATTAGTCATGACATGATCATAATCTTCCAAGTTCGAGAACCGAGTAACATAATAATCATGACCAATGTCCATGAGGGAGAAATCACCTTTTAGTGCCCATTTGGTTTTCAGGCGTCGTTTCAGTTGGAGAAAAGCTATGCCCTTGTCAAACATCTTGATAATCAGCGCATTCCACCATGGCTCTCGTAGCATACGTTTTTCTGCTGCAATTAGTAGGATCATCAGGCATGTCGGATCCTCCTCCTCCAGGGGTTCATCATCTTCAGAGACATCATCACTTCCATCATCCTCCCAAATTGGATTCTCCCTGATTTCAAAATGGAGGTTTGGATTATTGGGCTGAAGAGCATCTCTGTATGAGGTTCCTCTCTCTGCGCCTAGGATGCCAGTATTTGGTATTGCCATGTCTTGGACATTAGGTGAGCTTAATTCCATTTCAGTCATGTCAACATCTTCACTTGGCTCGTTCACCGTCGGTGATATTGTGGTGGTTCTCTTCATCTTTTTGGTTGATTTCGACAGTTGATCTGCTTCTTCCGACGTATGAGAAGCTGTTCTTTTTCACTCATGGCTTCCTCCCAATTTTATTCAATATTTGAAAACACCAATTAATTGCAATCCCTTCTGTTTGACAACAGTGAATACTAACTGTGTTAAATAGAAGATTCAATTCTCCTTTACTATATATGCATCACTATTTTTTTTATCAATTATCTCTAACCGTTATAGACATGGTTTTAGACCTATCAAATGGGTCTTTCGGTTTGGGTACGGGTCGGGTTAAGTTTGGGTTAAGTCATGTCTCAGGTTAAGTGACATTTCGGGTCGAGTCGGGTCGGTTTCAGTCGGGTGAACTTCAGTTCGGGTCGACTTCGAGTCAATTGATTTTTGTTCCAATAAACTTGTCATACAAAAATAAGCAACTTTGTAGAAAATTTCGGGTCCGATATGGTTCGGTTCGGGTTAATTCAAATTTCGGATCCACTTTCGGATGAACCTAATTCAAATGTCGGGCTAGGTATGGCATCGGGTTGTTTGGTTCGGATTTTGAGTCTCGGGTCTCAGGTCTTAGGTCAGTTTTGTCATGTCTATACGGGTTTATATATCTCATTATCCCTTTAAGTTCAAGGCATGATATTTCACCATTTGTTTAATGTGTTCAGTTTCCTAAATAAATGTTTGTCATAAAGCCGATAGTTATAGATCTAAAAAAAAGTCAAACACAAATACAACTTAAGATTATTTTTATAAAAAAAAAAAAAAAACAAGCTAGCGTGACCATCTTTCCTTTTAGCAACGCTTAGAAATAAAGTAATAGCAATTAAAAAAATAAATTCTCCGATTGAATTCATCTTATTAATTACAGCTAAATAAAAGTGACTACAAATTCTGATTACTTTTTAGTTTCTAATCTTAAAATGAAAAAGCTTCTTTTCGGTTTCCCCCTCTTTCAATTGCACAGATATAAATATGCACTTTGGTATCAAGACAATTTATCTCATTTTTTATTTACTTAAATATATTTTTCATTTTATTTGAAAGAAGAAGTATGGATTCATGAAGTCACTGTTTTTTTTTTTTTTTTAGCAATTATCGAATATGCATAGATGTAAAGTTCTTTGTGCTAATATCAGAACCACAAAAATTGCTTCAATATTCTTATGAATTTATACAGGACACATTTTCTTTTTTGATATATAGAATGGGAAGAGTTAGCACTCTTTTTTTTGGTGAGTAGGGTATTTATCACCTACCTTTAGGATACTTTATGAATCAAGATTAATTATATTTATGCAAATTTTTAACAGAATCGTAAAAGATAATATTAAGTTAATTCATTTGAACCTTTGACATAAAAAGAATATTTGTGAAAAAAGGAATACTTTTGAAAATTCAAAAATTAAGTTTCTCATATGATTTATCATATATCAATATATAAAAGTGAGTGCAAATGACACGGCATTGATACGTGTAACGTTAGTATTTAAGGTTTTACTAATAGGTTTAGAAAATTAATACATGAAACTAATGTTATGAACTATATAGGTTAAATAGGCTTTACTAATGGTAAATTATGCTGTGCAATTTAAAGCAACAATTAATAGATTTAAGAATAAATGCATGACGCTAATAGGATAAAGTATGTAGATTAATATTAAAAATATATATTATTCTTACTCTAATTATGGACGGTCTCAAAACCTAGTTTAGTCAATAAAGAGAGGATCTTCCTATGCTTAAGAGAGAGGAAGAGAGGGGGAGAGAATTCTCCCAATGGAAAAGGAAGTAAAAAAGAAAAACTGCCATACACATGTACATCACACCCTTTTCTTCTCAAATTTGGCTGGTGAATTTCATTGAAATTGAAACGCATAATTGGGTCCTATTGATCCAACTTTAGTCTTCGAATCAACTCACCCTCTACTTATCTACTCTTGTAACTATATATATCACCCAAAAAAGGCAGAGAAACTAAAAAGAGTTAGAGCACAATAATAATTGTTTTGAACACTGAAAAATGAGATGTCCACATCAAATTTATATAAACATCAAACATGAACAATTGAAATATATTTTCACTATGCTAATAAGGCATATTTCTACTCAATAATGTTTTTACTTGCATGTGTAACTAATGCCGCCAAGGGAAAACCCAAAAAAAAACAAAAAGCAATTTTATTTTATTTCTTTGAAATTGTAAGTAAGATAACGATTAGATAGCCTTTTTCTTAAGTGTTCTATCTAAATTATCCTCAATGAGAATATAAAGAAATGAAATACAAGGAATAGAAATCCACAAAATAGAATAACATATAGAGAGACCAAATTTAACCAACTAGTGTGCTACTCGACTGCCTTCTCTGAAAATATGTTGGATGTATACTCGATGATTTCAAGAGTCTGCTCCAAGATTAGTACCTGATTATCACCTTCTAAAACAATTGAACGATATCCTGCTTGAACTGTTCGTTGTACTTCATTTCGCATCACTGTTGCTTCTGCTACTAGAATTGAGGCTCCTCCAACATTAGTAGTTCCAGCTAGAAGGAGTCTCTCATCCTAACTTTTGATGACAAAGCCTCCTGTCGCTAAACAAGTAGATTTAAATCCATCAAAATTGATTTTGATTAATCCCGTTGGTGGTTTGGCCCAACTGATGAATGACAAGGGCATGGGACATAGATGAGAATGTTCATGGAATGAAGATGTTTGCACCCAAATTGAATCTTTTCCCAGCCTTCTACTATGCCCTTTTTTTTTTGGGGCACGAACAATTATGCCTATAGAATTATGAACTTCGTTTTTGAACGCCACCGCATTATGACTCTTCCAGGTGCTCCACATAAGAAAGTAATGCAATTAATTTGATTAGTATAATAGCCCGACCCTAAATCATGTTTATTTATTTAATTAAGTCATGTTATTAATTTTTCACATTTATTTATCTCATTTAATCTTCCCGGATGGAAGAATTCATTTTGTGCTCCACTTTGCAATTCGAGTTTCATTTACCGAAAAATTTTAGAAAAATTGATAGTAGGCCTCGATAATTATGGTTTAAGAGATTAAATTATATTTTTTTTTCATTCAAAAATTTAAATTCAAGCTACGAAAAATTTCAATCGCATAAAGTGCATTTTTCGTGCCCAAACTCAGTTAGGCCCAATTCTGGCCCAACAATCTATTACTTCATTTTACTTAATCATGCAATATTGAGTGTGTCTAATTTTCATTGGCTTAAGGTTCATTTTGCTAGATATAAGCATAGTCAAGCAAATTTGGCTCATTTTCATTCAAGTAAAACAAACCAAAAACATCAAAGCTCTCATTTCTCCCTCTCTTTCCTCTACCTCACGGCAGCCCCCTACCACCACCCATGGTGGCTGTTTTCTGCCACCAGCCGCCACTCCCAGCCACCTTCGGCCACCGGTCCTCAACCCCAACACCACCAGCCACCATGCCCAACTCCTACCACCAACAAACACCACCTCAATCTTCATCTGTTCAAGCACAAAGTGAGTAACATCCTCACTTTATCTTGTAGATTTTATTTTGTTTTGAATGTTGATTCTTTTTTTTATTATTAATCATGTTGTTTTGATGCAATCAAGAGTTATTTTGATGTTTTATTGGTTCGATCATCTTGAAAGAAAAAAAGATGCATGTTGTTCATGTTCATGCAAGTTTAGGGTATAATGATGGATTTTGATTGTTTTAAATGAGATTTTGTGATCTTTGGTATTGATAATGAGTATAAAGGTGTTTATGGTGATTCATATAAGTTAAAGAGTGATTTTAGTGGGTGGTTATGTGAAGAAGAGATTGCAAGTATGTGGTTATTGAGCTATAAACAGACCTGAAACAGGGGTCACTTCGGGAGAAAACTGGTAATGCTTGGCACAATGAAAACTTATGATTTTTGGTTTATTGATAGCTCAATGAGTTAGCTTTCAATGCGCTCTGGAATTACTTAATTCTGAGTTGTGTAGACAAAGTTATGGCCATTTTATTAAAGACTGCGCAGAATACATTGAAACTGGGAGCCGTTTTGAACAATAGACTTTACGAAAAACCTGGTATTAATTGTCTCATTGAAAACTTGTGATTTTTTGTGTGTGGATAGATCAATGATTTATCTTTCACATGCATCTTGAGTCGTCTTAATCTGAGTTATGTGGAAACAGTTATGGTCATTTTGCTACGACTGCGCAGATTGAACTAAAACTGTGCACGTCTGTGTTCTACCCTAATTTGAGGGACCTGACTATGTGAATCATGCTTTGTGTCCTGAATAAATACTTTAGTGGATGTTATGAGCTTTTTATATTGGGGCTTTACATCTTATTTGGAGAACGGGAGTGAAAGATATGAATTTTCTAATGCAGACCATCAAACGGTAGCATGAGTGAATACAAAAATCATGACATTTAAAAATATTTTTAGAAGTTTCCATATAATTATGGGTATTGCAAGGAAACTACAAAGTGTAGTTAGTTCAACAAGTGAGATTATGTATAGAAGCTTACTTGGGTTTGAAAACCGAGTTAAGTGAGCATGAAAATGACATTTGAGAAGTAGGCTCAGTAATGACTCAAATTAGTGTCTATTGGATCAACAGAGGTTATTTGAGCCTTTATGAACCTCATGACACCCATCATGGCATTGAACCTTCTATTATACATTTCGGAATCATTACACATTCTATTATCCATTTCAGAAGCATTATACTTTCCATTATCCATTTTAGAAACATCAGAAACCCATATTTTGTTTATTTCAATTGAAATCTTTTCGATATGAGCTCAATCATTCCAATGCGATCGATTTGGTTCAATTTGTTGTATTTCAAGTTCAATAACCCTAACTGATTTATTTTTTAGATCATCTTGGTTTAGCTTATATTGAATTATTGAAATTGTAGAAGCCTTTTTAATTAATCAATTTCCGTTGAAGTTATAAATTATGTCAATGAACATGGTTTACTAACTACATTTATCTATAATTACATTTCTTAAACAGAAATGGGGCTTAGTCTATCGTTTTCATTGTGCATAAGTATTATCAAGTGAAATATCATTTTAAAGACTTCAGGTACGTTCATTGTCTGTATCTTTAGAAATCAGAGTGTATTTATCAAAGTTATCATGTTTCGGTAAGTATATCAATGAATCAGTTTACACAGTGATTTATCATTTAATTAGTGACCCCATTCGTTATCATCTGTAGGGCATTCGCCCTTCAATTACCCACGCGGCTTCAGGCCAGGTCTTCGATCGGCTTGGCAAGTGTACACCTCTCTATAGATCGTAACAGTATCAAGAGGTTCACTATCAGATAATAATTAGCAATGCAGTTTTATATTCATATCACTCCCTATTTTGACCTTAAATGAATTGCAAAGTGGACCCAATTATTGTTTCAATTATCAGTTAACAATTCAAGAATACATGTACTGAGTTTCGGCTTACAGTTTGAAATGTTTTTCATGTTTGTTTTAGGCAAATGCTCAGATAATTGCCCTCATGCTAACAAATCAGCTGAAAAGAATAAGTGAAGCAAGGAAATCCATATGGATCAGAAGTAATGTAGTATATGCATACTTTAAAGTTGTATATTGAATTCTTCTGTGGATGAAGATGTAGACAATATGTTGAATTGTTTTTACTATAGTCTAAAAACCTTATGTTGGTTAATAGTTGATTATATATGGATTGATCAGGTGTGTATGTGTATGATTGAAGTTCTGCTTAACTGTTTATTTATAGCACTCATGTTTCAAGCCTTGTCCTTTTAGACGGCGGTAATGCCCTTGTCATTAGGTTGTCTAGATTATGATTAAGGGATTTATTAAGGAAAATACAAGCAGTGAAACATGTTTAATTTGGGGGCATTACAATTAGTCTAGGTTCTAGTAAACTTTAATCTTTCAAGGATTGACATAATTCCAACTTGAGAAATATTTGGCTCTAGCCACTTTTGTTGATCATATGCCAAATCCCAAGCAGCCTTAGTTATGAAGCATTGAGTAAAGAGATGACTTGTAGATACCAATTCAGAATGATGATGAAGGCAAACTGGATCTAAATTTGACCCTCTATCAAGCAAGTTACCATGAGTAGCTAAAGCATTGTACGGTATATTTGCTAAAGAAAAATTATAACCTTAGTTTCTAGATCCAAGCACATTCCCAATGCTTTTGAATGTCCAAGGGAACATCATACACTTTCCATGTTGCAGATTTAGTTGTAAAATAGCTACTTCCTAATAGAACCCAACATAAAGAGTCTTCAATGTCAAAAAGAGTTTTCAATGCTATTAATTAGACCTGACAAAAATTGGCACGACCTAAAAACCCCAACAAAAAGAGTCTTCAATGTCAAAAATAGTCTTCAATGCTCTTAATTAGACCTGACAAAAATTGGCTCGACCTAAAAACCCGACCCGAACCCGCCTGAAAATTTTAGGTTTTGAACACGATTTCCTCGACCCGAATTCGAATAAACCGAACCTAAAACTTTTGCAGATCAAACCTGACCCGAACCTGAAACCGTCCACTTGACCCGAACATTATATCCTTAGTTTCTTATTTTTCTCTAATCTATCATGCTTAACAATAATGATTAGTCATTTTCTTCGAATAGTTTAAAAAGGCATTGTATAATTATTGCATCTATTTACAAATTAAACAATAATAACCTTATTTTTTCTTCTCCATTCTCTGAAATAATATCGTACATGACTTTTAAATGAAAAAACGTTAAAAATGGGTGTAAAATTGCATGAAATAACTAATTAATCTTTAAAAAAAGTTAATTTAAAAGAAGACAAGCATTAAAGGTGAGCAAATCATACCATTATATGCTTAGTTAAACAAATATATCTGGTTAATTTTTAAATTAATTAATTTATAATAATTTAAATTTTTGATGTTATAACTGCAAGATAATATCTTGCACTTCTTTTGTTCAATTTTATTTGGTTTTCGTTCTAACTACTCTTGAACTATGATGCCAGTGGTAGAACACGGCTAGCTGTATTCATATTGGGGCCGACACATTAATAAAGTTTTACTTGATTGGACACTGGCAGGTTAGTTAATAAAAATATTAAATTATCAAATAAGTTATTAGCGGTCAAACTGCTATTAGTAGTCAAACTGCTACAATCCATTAAAATATTCTAAACGGACTGCCCCATAAATGAACGACCTGTTATTGACCTTATTGCAATGTACAGGCCGATCTACCCAAAACCAAGTGAGGCTTGATTTTTTGCCCTCCCATACAAAATGTCCAAATATTATAATAAAAGATTTCAACATTTTCAAATTTTTTTGGAAAAATTACATTTGTTATACTGTTTTATTAAATACTGACAATTTTGAGTAATAAATATATGCAGAATTTTGATTTTAAAAAAAGAAAAATAACTCACTAAAAAGGCATTCTAAACCCGTTACGTTGATCCGAAACCCGCAAAACCTAAATACAACTGCCCGTACTTTATCCAAACCCAAAATACACATGACTCGTATTTTACCAGAGCCCAAATATACTCAATCCGTATTTAACTCGCCTGTCCGAACTGACAGGTATACTCTTAGTTAAATTGTAGAAATCATTAGGCAAAAATGAGCCAAGCAAAGTAAAATCCCACACCTTAGAAGAAGTGACGAAGTCACTTACTGTTACGTCAATGTTTGAGACATCTTACTCATCCAAATGAAGCATCTCTAGAAGACTTTTTGCCCACACCAGTTATCATACCGAAACTTGATAGACCGCCCATTCCGAACTTCCGGCGAATGCTCTTACGAAAGAGTTCTCTATTTTGAAGTAAGCACTTCTGAACTCAAGAATCATTAGATTTCTAAGTATGAGAAAATAAATCTGAAGTCATAGGAAATTTGGCATGCATAACTTTTAACCCAAAAATTATCTGACTTAGTGAGGTACTTCCAAGAAAGCTTACACAAGAAGGCTTTATTGATTGCCTCTGTCTTATGAGGTCCAAGTCCTTCACCCATCTTTTTAGGGTGACAAATTCTATCCCAAGACACCATATGTGTTCGATTTTTTCCAAAAGAAATCTCGATTAATTTTATCAAGATTATTAGTTGTGGATTTAGGTAGCTTAAAACATTGCATCATATGGTTAGGGAGGGACTCAAGATTAGACTGAATAAGAACAAATCGACCTGCTTTAGAGATCGAGCTAGTTTTCCAACTCTGCAACTTACTATAATCTGCTTTATGAACTAGGTCTGAAAACAAATTCGGTGAAGTCCTCCACTGAAAAATAGGGCAACCAAGGTATTTACCTACATACTCTCAATGAGGGACATTGAACACTGTCATTACCATTGATTTGGCTGCTGAAGTCGCTTTTTTAGAAAAGACAAGTACTGATTTCTGAAAATTAATAAGTTGTCCTGATTGACTAAACTGTCAAGGGGCTTTCAAAAGAAGTATTAAGCTTGTGACAGGTGTCTAGATTAGATTTTCAAAACAGTAAATGTCATCAACAAAAAGAAGACAAGGGATGTTTTCGACTAAAGGACATATTTTGATCTCACTCACTGAGTTATTTTCAGAGACTGCAATTTGTAACATTTGAGCAAGAATATCCATGCACAAAATAAATAGATAAGGGGACAACGGATCACCTTGTTGGATCCCTCTTGAGAGCCAAATAAAACCACATATCTCATCGTTGACAATGACAGAATAAGACATAGTTGTAATACATTTACGTATCCAACTGAAGATGTATGTGTATTATCCCCGTCCTTCTAGGCAGGAAACGTTAATTAAGCGAATTTTGTTACACATTCAATATGTTAGTTTAATATTCTTATACTTTTGAAATAGAAAAATGACCGCAAGTAAAAGAATTCTATTTAGTTTAAAGCTTATGTAGTTGATAGATTACTTCACCATCTCCACTTACAAATCATGGCAAGTATTAGATCAGATTTTGATTAAGATGTTTAAATTTGTTGAGATAAATATTTCAATGAAAAGATGTTTGGCTATGAACTTAACTAATATCTTGTTCAACTAAATCATTTTAAGTAGCGTTTAGTATTTTGACCAAGTTAATACACTAATTAGCCAATTTTTAGTGTTTATTAACCTAGTGTTTTGGCTAGAATTTCAAATAACATTTAGCATTTTAAGCAGTATTTTTGAAAGCTAACAGTACTAGCTTTTTGGTATTCAAACGTAGCACTTTATATTTTTTTTGCCAAAAAATATTCTTTAGAAATTTTATCTTTGGAAATTATCTATATCCTTTTATGTCAATTTACAATAATGAGCTAACCCAATAGTTAAATTTACCAAAAATATTTATTTCAACCGCTCATTTAAATAGCTATCCGCTAATAGCTAAATTAGAAATACTATCAACTACCTGAACTGCTATCCTCTAACTAAATAGCTAATTTTGTCAAACATATTATCATTTACAAAGCTAATTTAAATCGGTGCATCGATGCACGGACATAGCACTAGTTTTATTGATTAGTGGGTTATTTTGATGGGCTACAGTTCTTGAGAACATACAATTGACTGATTTGTTGAATGAATGATTGGTTGATTATTTTGCCGTAAAAATGGAATGTCAGAGCATATGTATCTGAAGAAAACTCCGTGATCCTAGAAAAGAAAAAGGGTAAAGATGACAAGTTAATCGAAGATTCTATGGTAATTGAATTTTTTTTCAACTATTATACCGGCTACAAATTACTATCCACTTAAAATTACTAACAAATGTTGCATTTGACCTTTTTGTTACCCAATGTTTTCTCTCTTCAGATTGGTGTTGAATTTTGCCTGAGAAGCTATCAGCTATAATACACTGACGTAATAGAGAGTTGGGAAGTTATGCATGAAAAACATAAGGTTGCCCTTCAAATGACTGGCTAACTTGTTATCAACATTATTATTATTATTATTATTATTATTATTATTATTATTATTATTAT
>JACYFF010031959.1:80938151-80992731 GCA_017589665.1 Selenicereus undatus
AACTGTAGACAAAAAGAGCATGGGATGGGACAAAGGATAAATTCTAGGAAAGGGAAGGAAGAATTCATGCACTTACATTGTGAAGGTCTAGCTTCGATGCAGCCACTCCAAACGTTAGGGCAGCACTGCCAAAAATAACTGCAGTTGCAACAGCAAAGGCCTTCGCAACTGCACAAAATCATATCATTTGTTAGGAGAAAAGCAGATTATGTCATGACAAGTGTCAAAAATCTATTTTTTTTCTTTAATTTTTGTCTTTTTTTCGCTGGGGGGGGGGGGGGGGGTGGCGTTGTTTGGGGTGGGAGAGAGCTCCTCATTTAGGAAAACACCTACTTTGGGTAAGACCTTCTGCTGCTGCTTTCAGTTTTTCAGGATTAACTGGCGTGTATCGATCATGGCGCAATTCATTGGCTGTTGATGCCATAACCGAAGAATGTGATGTGGGTAACTGCCACCTGAATTCATCACGACATTCAAAATAAGTGATATGATCAGCCAACTTATGGAGCCAACAGGATTACCCCATCACAAATCTGTTGCTATTCAGGACTAAGTAACATACTCTAAGCAGCATACTTTGAGCCTAACATGCTCTCCAACCAAAACCATCTGAAATTATACAATGGAATTGTAACCCTAAGGAATCGACTCCTCAAATTGCTCTCTTTTTATACGAAATGATAGCATTAATAGCTTACAGACAAAACCAGACAGATTGACATTATACTTATCATATTCATAATAATTCCAAGATGGAAGCAAACCCCCTGTTGGTTGCCTGTAAACTTAGTTCACCAATTTCATCATAAAATCTAGAAAACGTTCACTGAATTTCCCCAATTTCAGCAGAAACTGCTCTAGTACTATTACATTTAGCAAGAAAGAAGCCATTTCTGAACACAAGTCGAATGAAACTGACAAACCAATTTCCAAACCCCACAAAGACAAAATGAAAACCCGCAAAAAAATTAAGCAAAAATCAAGCAACGATAACAACAGAGGGAGACGAATCGCACCTCTTAGGGCCAAAGGTGACTTGGGGGAGGGAGAGATAACCGCGAAGAGGGTTCAAAACATCAGGGGAAACAGAGGATCTATGCGTATTTGATTTTGGGGATCGAATTGCCCATTTTGAAGAATTCGACAGTGGAAATGACGAATCAGAGAACTCCGGCTGCCGGAAAACCTTCGGCGGAAGAGAATGCCGGAGAACTTCCGGGAGGATATCGGCGGATTCGACGGAAGAGGGGGCGGATAGCGAATTAGGGTTAGGAGTCGTTAGGGTTTTTGGGTTCTTCTCTACAAGACGACTAACAGCGTGCTTGGATTCTTCGAAGAAGTATGCAGCTTCCTTCCCTGCTAATCTCCCCGCTAGAATGCTCATTCTCGCGCTCCCTCTCTCTCTTGTCCTTTCTGGTCGATGTTGGAATTCAGCTAATTGTTTCAGTAATGATAGAGTAGATATAGCCAATAAAAGGTGGCAGATATAAATTTTTTATTACTCAAATGAGAAATCTTTCTTTCCTCCCAAGTAATCTTGGTCGTTGGATTGAACAAGTTTTGGACAACCTTTCTTCCCAAGCTCAGTACTTGGCCACTAGTCAAAGTACTGGAGGAAACATCTTTTTTTTTTTTTGTTTTTTCCCTCTTGATCAGGACAACAATTTCTTTTTATAATACATAATTCATTAATTCGTCCTTTAATAATCTCATTTTTAGGTCAAAATTTTCTAACATGGACCGATAATTTGTAAAAATACATGTTGATTCATGATATAAAACTTTATTGTTGAATTCATTTTTTAAATTAGTTTTATGAGAATATAATTTTATATTTTTTTAATAGTCTATATTGATAAAAATAAATAGTCAAAATTGCCCGAAAACCGCACAATTCCAAAGAGGAACTGGGAAAACACCTAGGACAGAGGGAATGGACAAAGGCAGTGTTTATCCTTTTGAGTTGTTATTCTACTATACGTTAGACAAATGTGACATAAAAGAGCTACTCTTTAAAGAGTTGGACAATTGCAGTCGAATAAGGTTATCTCATAATGTACTACGTAAACAATAGAATATCACATTAATTGATGCACCATAGATATTATTCTATCACGTATACAATGCAAATCTATAATAAAAAAGTCATTCTTAAAAAGCTCCACAAACTTAACCAAATTAGGGATGGCAACGGGGCGGATTGGGGACGGGGAGTATATTCCCCGTCCCCGTCCCCTCTGGAATCCCCGCCCCCCGTCCCCGCCCCGTTCCCCGCTGCGGGGAAAAAATTCCCCCCCCCCATCCCCATCCCCAGCGGTGATTTAATCCCCGTTGGGGCCCCAACGGGGATTTTTACCCGCTGATTTTTCCTTACCTTCTAAACTCTTTACAGCCATGAGTACCAAATCCAGTATATACCTAGGATTTTTACAAAGAAAATTACATATATAACCTTAGTTGTTTCATTTAAAAATTTTGAAACTAAGGTTATTTTTGTAATTTTAATTAAAATTGGGGGCGGAGGTGGGGATTTTTCCCCAATCGGAGAATTGCGGACGGTGATGGGAACGGGGCAAAATCCCCGGCGGGGAAATGGGGACGGGGACGGGTTGAACTATGTCCCCGTCCCCGTCCCCATCCCCAAGCGGGGATTAATTTTCCTCCCCATCCCCGTCCCCGTCCCCGTCCCCTTTGGGAACGGGGATTTTCCCGCACTTCGGGGCGGGGCCCCGGCGGGGACAGGTATTCCCCAATTTTTTGCCATCCCTAAACCAAATCAAGTAAATTATCTATCATGTGTGCCATGAAAACAGTAGAATAGGATTTTGGTTGGATGCCATAGATATCCATGATGTAACCATCATTCTAGCGTATCATCTGATTTGGTAAGCTTACTAATTCAAACACAAATAAAGCCATTAAAAAAAGGAAAAAAAAGGATAAAATGAGAAAATTTAATTTGAATCAGTTGGAGTTTACATACTTATTTGCCACAATAAGTTAGAACATTAAAGTTGTATGCACATATATATGATGGTATCCACTATCTGGAGATGAGATGGTTTAATTTGGTCTGAGATAATTTGTTATTTTTAGTCTATTAGACTAGAGTATTTCTTACGAAGCCTCTTTCATTGGCTTACTCTTTCCTAACGCACTCTAATTTTCTTCCAAGAAAATGTCATTAATTAAGGCAAGCTTCAATTTTAGTACGTCGTCGTAACTCATAATGCATGGCAAATGCAGCAATACGGGTAATATCGATAGAAGTTGGGAACACAGGGGGAAGAATGGTTGGAACAAGGATACAAAGTTGATTTAGCAACACCAACATTGGCATCGAGAAAGTAGTTGAGGATCAACAACTGTCATCAGTGTTGAACTACGAAATCAAACTCAACAACATAATGCATTGAAGTAGCTATCACAAAGCTAGAAGCACATCTCTAACTTCCACACTCATACTATTACTATTGCAACGATGAATCCATGGCCATTGTGCCCTTTACCCTCTAAAAGCCATAAATTTTACTAATATGAGTGTCAAACGCCAAAAATTTTATGGGTTTCAGTGTCAAAAACCATGTGACGCCCCAGCTTACAAGAGGTTATTAATTGTTAGCTTGGAACTTTTCATAATTATCATACTGTTTGTCAATTTGTTGTTATGGGCAATTAAGAACTTACCTTAGGTGCAGAAGTGAAGAATCAGTTTGCTTGAATATTGCGCACAAGATCAATATATATAAAACAATTGGCAATTACTAGAGTCACCGTTGATTTGTCACATCTGGGGACGTCAACGGATTGGATGTGAATGGGACGTATAGACAACCGAATTTGACTCTGATTAGGTTTAGGATTCGAAAATCAGATCCGAATCTGACCCAATAGATCGAAAACAACCTCCAAATTTGATGCGTGTCGAATCGCATCGAAGTCGAATTTAATCCGATCCGAATCAATTTCTTTTTTCCCACAACAATTTGTATTATTTTTTCTGTTCGAACTTA
Organism: Selenicereus undatus; assembly: GCA_017589665.1. Lineage (NCBI taxonomy): Eukaryota > Viridiplantae > Streptophyta > Magnoliopsida > Caryophyllales > Cactaceae > Selenicereus > Selenicereus undatus. Next base: position 80,942,165 of record JACYFF010031959.1, read on the forward strand.
TGTTGTCTACTGACTGATACAATAACATGCACCTTCCTATATCTCAATTGAATATTTGAACATTTAGTGTTAAGTTAGGGGAGATTGACAAATGGTAAGGAGGCATATTAGTTCAGGGGGGGGGCAACCGCAGGGAGCCAAGCGGCTGGTCGGATGGAGAAAGAGAGAGAGAGGGAGAGAGAAGGGGGAAGGGAGAGTCGACGAAGTGACTAATAGGGGGTGGTGTTAGGTACTTAGAGTTGAGCTTGCAGGGTATACTTTAGATTTGTAAAATAAAAAAGTAAAAATCAAAAATTTGGATAGATGTTTGGGAGTGTGGATTGAGCTTAGAGGATATACTTCAAATTTGTAAAATTTTAGATTTGGATTTTCATGATTCAACCAAGTAGTCGAATTGGATTGGAAAGTCGGATTAGATGTTACCTACCCTCCAAATCCGATCAGGATCCAACTCGAATTCGGATTATTTTTAGCAGATTCGAACTCAAATATTTTTTTTCTTGTATTTGAATCAAATTATTTTGCCTTAGATCGGATCGGATGCTTCTCGAACTCAGATGTCATTGTCATCCCTCACTCATGTCCTAAACCCGCACCCGGGTGATGGTAAGGCAATTGTGAGAGGGAGGCCGAAATGCGAATGTTCTATTTTGGAGTTAATGTAATGATGCATAATCAGATCCCTAAAACCCCTTTATATAGATTTAGGTCGTTATAACCGCTGCCACTTCATTAGCGTCAGCGACCACTTAACCCTAATTATGTGGCGCCGGCTAACAGCTCCCACTCGACCACATAAGCCATAAATCACTTGTCTCTCCATGAATTACAACTCTTCGCACTTCATACCAAGAATGTGACGTATGATAAGAAAGTAACTAGTAGTGTTATATTAATTCATCTTCTGACTAACATAGTAATTTTTGAAACACAATGCCCTAAATCATCAAAACATCACCCACATCATACTTAGTTCCTTTATGCTAAATGATATGTCACATGATTATATATTCAATATAGTCGCTCAGGCTAATATGTTGAAGATGGATAGATTTTTCCTTAAACACTCACAATATTCCATCTTAGCTTGATTGCTTTCCTAACGTGCTCTTATAGAACTATATACATCCTGGCCCTTAAGAAACATATTAAGGTAGCATTATTAAGCTTCGACTTCATATCATAGCTTTAGGTCAAAGGGTTATCCATAGGGCCACATAGTGACAAAAAATAAGGAAGTTAATTGTCACTTCTTGTATAGGTCATCTTATAAGCACAAATAATATGAAATGTGTGTCGTGCCATAACTTCCACTGAGCTAGGGATGTCATTTTATATGTCATGTGAACCGCTAGTCTAGATTTTATCCAAAAATCTAACATAAGTCACTAGATCAACATATTGAATGTTAACATTGACAGTCAAGATTCGACTTTTAAGGTTTCAATATGAAATCAAATATTTTATATTCAATTCCCTCAAGTCTCATCTTAGACTTACTAAGGCGACTATAATTTATCATTCATACAATACTATCATGATGAATCAATATTGTACACCTAGTGCCAGTGTGATTTAGTCTCATCCCGCTCGCTACTCAAGTGTCTGAACGATTACCTGTGTGACCAGGCCAATCAAAAGCATGTGATATTTCAATAGGCCTAACATACAATAATAAATCATGAGCATTATGCTCATTACAAAAAAAACATGTCCATCACACAACAAGATACATCTAAGCACTGAATCGTACGAATCTCTAGACTCAACATATGAACTTTGAACGCATCTCTAGGATTAGGTTTAGTGAAGGGAATAACAGTCATCTTGTTAGTGTATATATACTTAATAACAATGCCCTTTATCTCTATAGTAACAAGCAACAAACCTTGCCTTCATAGTTGATAGTTACTGTACAGTTTTGCTTCTTATTGCACTATGATATGACTCCCCACTCGAGTGAAAGCATATCCTAAGGTTAACCTGGACTTATTTGGGTTAACACCCTTATCGACATACAAGTATCCCCTCAACCTTAGGTCAATACCCTAATAGTAAAGGACTAGGACAGTGGTATCACAAAGGTAGTGCGTGGTTCCTTTTGACGACTTATCAGTAACCAGGTCATGCATTACTTTGGTAACGATTTACCAAACCAGCCGCATGATCAATGTCAGAATGTGTACATATCATGGCATACAATTAACCTTCCTATGACATTAATATAGGGAAGATTGCTCATTTTCTCTTTTTCATTATTTGTTTTAGGGCATTGGTCAAGATTTAAGTGCAAACCCTTCTCAACTGGAGTGTCTAAGATTTTGAAATTATGCATAAAAAAAGGTTTCAAGACCTTTTAATATATGTTTATTGGCACATACCCAAGAGCTTCTTGGGATGGTTTCCAACTATTTCCAAGCCTAGGACATACTTTGCTTTACCAATGTCATTCATCTCAAATACAGAGGACAAACATTTCTTAGTAGCTTTTATCATCTCCAAGTTGTTTCTTGCTAGAAGTCTGTCATCAATATACAAGGTAATAACATAATCCCCCAAGGTTATTCTCTTGATATACACATAATGATCCTCTGAAATCACGGATAAGCCAAATGAAGTAATAGTTTCACGGAATCTAAAGAACCAAAATCTGGAAGATTGTTTAAGACCATATATAGACCTTTTAAGACGATATGCCATGTCCTCTTGATCCTTTGATACAAAATCAGAGTCTATATTGATCTCTTCCTTAAGGTTAACATTGAGAAAAATAGTCTTTACATCAATTTAGGACAACTCAAAGTCCAAATGGGTAACCAGGACTAGGAGTAGGGGAATAAAGGCTAATCTCACCACAAAAGAAAAAGTCTCTATGTCGTCTATCCCCTCAATTTGGTTACAGCCGTTTGCTACTAAGTGTTGATGCTAAAAATGTGCTATTTCTACAGTACCTTTCTACCTAATTTATGCTCAAAATAATTGTTATTTTTAGATTTTTATTTTATTTTATTTTATGTTGTAGGTATTGAATAATTTCGAAAAAATGCAAGGAAAAGATGTAGGAATGCTGAAAAAGAAAAGAAGCCAGACAGGGGCCCTTCAACTTCCTCTCCATAACCACAAAGCAGGCTCTCCATCTTCCTCATCATCAACCGCCATAATTGAAGCCCGGCGTTGGTTCAACTTCCATAGCCGTTTCACCCTCTCTCTCTCCAAACCATTTATTGATTCATCATCACCATCATAAAAGTAACGGTTACAAGATGAAGAGGGGGGATGCTGAAGAGGTAATCGGGGTTGTGTTCTTATAGGCTCAAGCAGCAGTGAGAGAGGAGGAGCAGAGTAGAGTTCTTTTAGTTTTATTCTCTTTCATTCCCTTTTTTAGATCTCATTCTAAACTATCAAGTTTTGTGTAATTTGCTTCAATTCAGTAAGTCCAAGTGCAAATTTTGGTTTTGTTAAACGAAATTGCGAGAAATTGTTTCTAGTTTAGCCCTGCGTTTGCTTGAAGAAGGTTGTTGCCTTTGTTCCTCTTCTTTTTTTTTTCCTTTCCTGGTGCGTGGATTTTGGATTTGCATAGAGTGTTGGTTCAATAATATTATACTTATTGGTGTTTTCTAATCCAATTATTGTTGATGTTTGAAAATTTTCCAATTTTCCTTCAGTATTATTTTTGAAGTTAGCATGATAGATTTACAACATGTCATTTCCTTTGGTCTATTTCAGCATAGAAGATTTATCCTTCTAGAGCGACCTAATCTCATACACCATCTCTGAGGATCGACACCCGTTAGTATTACAACGATAACCGTATACTTGCGGAAAATCACAACACTAAGTAAGTATTTAACTTGTCAATCAATCCATCTCCCTGGCGATTTATCTTAGAATGACTCACTCTTTTCCAATGGCCTTATGTTGAGATAGAAGATCAACGAGTTCCCGAACTTTGTTTCTTGTTATTGAGTCCATATCATCCCTCATGGCATCCACCCACTCTTTGTGATTTGGTGAATCAATCGTCTTTTCAAAAGAGGTAAGCTCTTTCACATCCAAGGGAGTACATATGAATATTTCCTTCAAATTCTAGGACCTTCATTATTTGCTTATCTCATTATAGAATTCCTCCTCCTATCTCTAGGAGTAGTGAAACCCTTAGCATATGGAAAATCACTCCTACTTTCCCTTTGAGTTGTGGAATCCTGAATATGTGGACCAACCGCACATTTAGGTTTTGGAGATTGAAGAAGAACCTCATCTTCAAGTTGATTATAATTAGGAATTAGTGATTGAGGGCGTACCTCATTCTCCTAAACAGACAAACCTCTGTCGTCCCTATCAAAAAGGGAAGGTGTACCATCCTTGGTGATTTGGTGAGAATTCAAATACTCCCCTTACTGAGAGATGGTTGAAGGTCTTGTTGTAACTCAAATAGTTTGAGATCCTTTTTTTATTTTACCAATGCTTAGGAACTCATCCTCAAGGAAATCAACATTGCAAGAATCAGTTTCCATCATGCCACCATTTGGATGTTTCCTATACATCGCATACCCTTTGGAATTTTTAGGATACCTTCTGAACACCATCTTGGTAGCTCTTGGATCAAATTTCCCATGCTTGTGGGTTGAGTTATGCATGTAATTAGCCAAACTCTATGGGCATAAGTGGTATAAGGATGGTTTGTACCATACCATAACTCATATGTAGTGGTAGCAACATTTTTACTTGGCAAATGATTGAGGATATAAGCAGTTGTGAGCAGTGCATCCTCCAAAAACTAATTAGGAGGTTAGTGTTCAACCTGAAATTATGTCATTTTGTACTGTTTTATTTTTTTGTAGCAATTTGAGAAATTTGAAGATTGAATAAGTTTCTTAGATAAAAAAGAAAAACAAAAGTTGAATCACCAAGGTTTTGAACCAAGTGAAGTAAGAGGGAAAAAACGACCCAAACTCGGACCCCAGTCGAGTGTGCCCAACACAGGCACCCCCTCCTCATCACTTAATGCCTCACATGCTAGTCACATGTGTAGACTTTCCCCTCGTTCATTTATTTGGTCATGTGCATGACACGTGAGCTCGGGCTTGCTCTCCCCTCAGCTTTCCTTCCCTGTGTTACGGGCCTAGCTCAACTAGCATGCACTTGCTCTAGCTCTGAACCTATCCCAAGATTTGTCCCTCTCCCCCTTCTCTCTTTCGGCTTGGCCCGTGCTTCCATTTTCTTCCGTAGCCCATTCTCAGCATGATCAAGACAGGCCCAACGCTTCACCAACCTAGCTTATTTTGCCTCCATCTTCACTTAGTCTGGCATGTAGGATGCACTTGATCCACTGCTTTCTCCTTCATCCCCTTAATCCTTCTCTCTCCTCTACCTTCTTTTCCTATAACCCTGAAGATCCCTCTTCCCTGCCTCTTTGATCTCCTTTGCCCCTTTGCCCTCCTTTAATTATTCTCATTACTCACATCCACCATCTCTATTAATCTCAACGTCCATTACTCATTCATCCTCACCATCATAATCTCTCTCTTTATCATCAAGTTGGGCCAAACAATGAGACATTGAAGGGAGCCATAAACATGGTTAGTTACAATGAACTTTAGTGCAGCATTAAATAGCGGTGGAGGCTTGGGTTTGGTTACAGGATGAGGATAGAGTAGAAGTAGCGAGGAGCGTAAGAGTTTAGTATTATCATTTTTTGTTTTCTTCGATTTGTTTACTTTTCAATTTTCGAATCAGGTTCTATATTCTAGTTCATGTAATAGACAAGAGTTTTACTTAATTTAAGTTAGTAATTCAGAATTCTAGTTTTAGTGTTTCAAGAAATTGCTCCACATTCATTTCCCTTCCTTTATTACATCCTATTCAATTTGTGCTGGTTTGGTTTATTCTTCTGGTTTGTTGTGCGTTGAAGCTTGAATTGGGCATTCTTAAGTCGAGCAATTTTAAATTTAGTACTGATTAAAGCAGGCAAATCTAGGTTTTTGGTTCGCCTTCCCCATCGTGGATGTTTTTAAGAGCTTGGTATAATCTCTTTTTTTTTTGCTTTCTTTTCCAATTTTATTAACTGATTAGCTCATGCCAATGCTTAGGTTGATGTTGAGTTCTGTTATTCAATTTCAGTCAATCATGTTAGTACTTAGTTAGGTTTAAGTTGCTAGAAATTTGTAGCTTAATTTCGTAATCCATCTTGGGGGATGCTACAACGATAAACTGTACGCTTGTGGCTAAGCTTAATCTTTATAAGAATTATGACAGTTAGCACATGCCATTATTGAGCTAGCTATGCCAATCAACGTACAACTCCTACGATCTACAACACTGTTTTACTTCGAAGTGTGTGGAATTGTTAATTATCTTCGTATAACCTTTTCCTTACAAAACGCTTTTAACATATTAGGAGATATTCACAATCTCAATTGGTTCGAAGAATTCTAACTTTTTATTCCAATTGACTCTCTACTTCTGCTGCAAAGTGTTTGAACATATCAAGTGTCTCATAGTAGTGAGATCATAGGTACGCATACCTATATCATGAAGACTAATATTGTCCCTTGACATGCTTTAACATTCATAGGCCACAAATGTCAAAGTGAACTAATTGTGAGGGATTTGATGCCATTCAAGCCTTACCAAAAGGCTTTATGGTTGCTTTTTTAGCTAAACATGGCTTACATATGGGTAACTGAACTTTAGCATGTCAATCTAAAAGACAATCTTTAGCTAGCTTGCTCATTCTATCTTGAACCACACGGCCAAGTCGAGCATGCCACTTAACAGATTTAGAATTAAAGTCAGAATATGATACAAAAGCAGAAGAGGCAATATTATAAACATTATCCAAATGCAACAAAATGGATCACCTTTCAATGTTCCATAGTCAAGCAAATTGTCATTATACAAAATATTTAAACTATCAAGATGAAATTCAAAAGAGAAACCTATTGGTATTATTAGAGACAAAAGATACAAGGTAAGCTTCACAGCTAGTGCATAGAGAGCATTGTGAAGAAGCAACATATTCCCCTACATGAAGTCTGAGCTGATATGTCCATATGCCAAGGACATCTGGCTAATGAGGAGCAAACTACAAGGTTTGATCTATCCCCCAGGCAAAGGCCATGATTCAAGCAGAACAATGATGACTCTTGAAAATTAGGCTCAAGGACTTGGCTTTCCAAGGTCATTATTGACTTAGGACGCTTGAAGGAGCCTAACTAAGCCTAGGAAAGGTGTTTAGGTAATTAATAGCATTAAATAAGGAGCTTAGCTACTTTATTCTCCATAAGCACTTCTTTAACTTATTTTCATATGCAGGACAAGATATCTTCCCTAAATTCTATCTTTGTTTTTAACAGGAAAATGGGCTACTATTGTAGCAAACTACATATGTATGCATAGCTTTGGATGTTTATTTTCCATCAAGATATATATCGTCTTCAGATTCCAAGTATCAAGGGAGATATAGGATTTTAACCGAGCAAGGGTTAGTGTAGGTCTAAAGTTGCACAATTTTAATTAAGAGATTAATTAGTTAAGCGAATGGATGATTTAGAGGCTACTAATTCTTAGGAAGCTGGTAGATTCTTCTAGAAGCTTCTTCCAGAAAAATCTCCCCTAAATTCATCCATTTGAGATGGTGGATGATTCCACTAAGCTAGTGCATTTGCCAATTCCAGCTTAGCTTTTATTCTAGTGGTCCCCTTCTAATTGTACAACTAGGTAGGATTTCATTAGATAATTTCCTTGTAATTCTATTGTTTAGAGTAGAACTTAAGGAAAGGGGGTACAATACTATTTATTAGCTTGATCCTTTGTAATAGTATGAGACCTAAATTAATGAAATGAAAAGGTTAGTGCTTGTTCTCTCTATAAAAATCTCATACTTCTTTATCTCTCTAGGAGAGTGTTGAATTTGATTCTTCTCTTTATTTCAAATCTTTGGTGCTTAGGCTTTAGGAGATTGAATAGTGGGCTAAATAGTTTAGGTGGTGGTTTATCCTTTATCATAAACGTATCTCTTTGATTCTCTACTATTATCATTATAAGTTTGAATCCATCAAGTGCTAGATTTGTAGATCTCTTCATTGGAGCTTCTTGAGGGTTTTATTGGTCTTCTTCAACCACTTAGGTCTCTCCTTCATCTAGATGTGTTTATTTGGCTAAGGATTTCTCACATGGTTCAACCATTGTTCCCTAACACGACAGCCTGTGAACCTACCGCCCAGCGATGAAAATCCACAAACTAGCTATGTCCTAAACTATGTGCTTGATTGTTGTCATGTCTACAATGTACTAAGGAAGAGAGTTGAGCAACTTATGCATGGGAGTATACATATGATTTAAGAGTAACTATTAGAGAAAGTACCTTAGTCGGCTTAGGACATTTCTGAGACAAGGTCCATTCTTTCCATAGTTATAGCACTTCATAAGTGATATATTCTTGCATCTATTGCCCTGGGCCTTTTGCCTCCTTTTTTTTGCCAATAACACTCCTTTACATCCATAACTCTAATAGGGGAATGAATCTGGTCAAACATGATGTTGATTAAGCTAATCCCACATTTTCTCAGTGGTGGGATAACTTCCAATTCCCCACCAGATTGTCATGCAAGCAACTCAACATAGTATAGTGTGATGGTCGATCCTTTTCTAACCATTTTTTATATGCCTTTACGCTCTTTCGATGCTGCTTACTAACAGTAACAACTTTGCAATTCTCATACTTGTCTGCCCTAGCAGACATAGAAGTCGTCAAATATTCTAGCACTTCACTCTCATTTCAAAGAAACTAAATCTTCTGACTCTAGATGTCATACTGAGTGCCATCCAACCTTTTATTCGTGAACAAATCACCAATCATGTTTTGATGGTATCCAGAAGTATCTATTAAAGTATTAGCGTTAGACATATTTTCAAATAATTAAATTATTAAAAACTTCATTCATGTCATATGATCAAAAATTTTGCCAAGCTCATAATCATCACATACAGACACGAATTAGAAATCTCTATAATTTAATCACCAAAATTTCCATAGACGCTTATGGAGAACATAATCTTTAAACTCATTAACATACTGGTTTGAGGAATATTACACAGATATTCAACTTTATCATGCAAAACAAATGTATATGAAGTTATATTATATAAAACGAATTTATATAATGATACTAACATGTAACATATTTGTTATTCAAAACTCAATTTAATGACTCAAAATACACAATTATCTATAACCAACTAGAAATTCATTACTATTATATAAAACATATTTACATATTTACATAAAACTGCACTACGAAACATATTCATAAAGATATAAAGCAAATTTGTATATATAATAACATGTTATAAATGAAGTTCATAAAAGCCCAAATAGCACAACATTGTATAAAACACATTTATTTAATTGGTTAACATGAAACATATTAAAAAAAACATTCGTAATTTATAAAACACATTCATAATATTACAAATTTAAATTCATGAAACAAATTCATAAAGATACTACTTAATTACATAATTAGCACAAGACAAATTCAAGTGATAACATGAAACAAATTCATATTTATTAACATGAGCAACGGTAGAATGTTAAAGCAATTAACCAATTCACAACAGTTTTTGCATATATATAAAGCATATTTATATAATATTATTAAATAATAATTTTTATATAATGTTATTAAATAATAATTGTTATATAACATACCCATGTAACTCAATATTATACAAAACATATTTATATAAAATAACTTATAAAACATAACTTATGAAACGTATTCATATATTGGTCACAATAACCATATAAAACCCATTTATATAATTATTATGAATTTATGAAACGAATTCATGACATGTTGCTTGATTACATATTTTGCCATAAAACACATTTATAAAATATGACTTATAATATGAAACGTATTCATGTGGGCAATGGTTGTTCCAGAACAAAATAACTTGATAAATAAACATAGTGAGAACAAATGCAAGAATGGATTGTAAAATCGAATAATAAAAGGATGGGGGGTACATCCAACCATTTTAAACACCTGAATACCCATTTTCACACTTAATCCTCTCTTTCCCTAACCCCCTGCCATCATATAAATTGATAAAAGCCAACTCATGAGATCTAACTTATGCCCCCAAGCACGACCAACACAGCAATGTATGACTACACGCCTGTTTTTGGTGATCACTTGATGAATTGCAACCGACATGGCACAGGTGCGACGAAGGCTTTTGAAGGATGAAGATATCACCTAGCCTTCTTTGTCGGTGGCGGCTACACTGATGCGCCGCCCCTCTAGGTGGTACTGTTGGGTATAGCTGGTTTTCTTCGGCTTTTCTACCACTTTCAGTATTTGAAAGTTTTTTAATTAAAACTAGGGTATCAGAGATGATGATGCCTTGGTTTTCGTAGGCCACGAAGGCCTACCTGTGGCCATGGCTGCTGCAGCCACAGCGGGGGCAGTGGGGTCGAGTTGGTAAAAAAAGGGTCAAATCTGGGCTTGGAATCAGGTGATTGGTAGAGTTCAGTTTCTGGTAGAAAACACCACAAACAACCGCATACCCAAACATGCTTAGAGGAGTAGAATTAGCACAAATTAGTGGGGCATAATCATTTAATTAACATCGAAGATTGCTAAGCATAAATTTAAAAACATAATTGTAGAACTTGGCAAACAATCATATAACCGTATGGTCAAGTCAATTGGGGTAAAAAAATCGAGCAATATACAACGATAACACAACAGCAGCATACAAATCATGCTTGCATAACTTAAAACAGCGTAAACACAAAAATTGAAACGAGCAAATCATATCTACTAATATGAGTCAATGAGGGCCAATATCAAAAAATTATATTGGCTTTGATACCACTGTAGGAAATGTACGACTTACCTTAGGCGCAAAAGTGAAGGATCAATTTGCTTTAATATTTCCCATAAGATTAACATATAGAAAACAATCAGTGGCTACCAGAGTCACCATTGATTTATAAGGTCCCAAACCTGAACATCGGGTGATGGTGAGGCAACAGTGAGAGAGAGGAAGAGACGGGAGTGTTCTATTTTTAGTATTAATCACTTAATATAACTAATGCATAATCAGATCCCTATACCCTCTTTATATAGCTTGGTCATTGCCACCACTTAGGTGGCATAAGTGGCCGCTTAACCCTAATTATTTAGGGTCGGGTTACAGTTGTTAACTATAATAGTAATAGATTATGTAAAATGTAACTATCAAAGATCAAAGAAAATAACATATTCAATTCGATGGTTACCAAACATGAATTTGTACGTAGTATTCTCCAATGAGACAACAAATCTATTAATTTGACAAACATGAAAATTTTGCAATCTCTTATTCGAAATGACTCATTAGTTAGCCCCGTGGCCTTCTCCTTTCTTGTTGGAAAACCTGGATAACCCCACAAACTAAACCTAATTTTTTCAAGCAACTGAAAGCTCGATTCACTCGTCAATTCCTGAGTGTTCTATCTATTGAAAGAATGAACAGTCTTATGAGTGACACACATTTGCTAATTTTTCTGCATCAGATTGCATGCGCTCCTGAAGAAGCCCAAAACCAACTCATCATGAAACCTGCAACATTGAACAACTTAAGTAACTACCAACATATATACCTTATTAAGACCACTTCATACTCGTGATGCTAGAGACGAGCCTGGTTATGAAAAAAATTGTAAACGTACAATCCTTCAAAGAGCATATTCTTTGAGCACAAATTAGGATGCTCATTCGTACTACGAAACATCTACTTAGGGTGTGTTTGGTAGGGGGAAAATCACGGAAGATGATTTTCCTATTTTACGTCGTTTGGTAAAATAAGGAGGGGCAAATCATTTTCAGGGAAAAATCATTTTATCCCATTTGAAAGAAATTATTTTCCCTTGAAAAGTAGGGAAAATTATTTTCTAGATCTGATCTTCATTTCCCAATTTTGTATCTAGTTCTATTTTCTTTTAATTGTGTCCAGAATCGCTTTATTTTCACTCTCATTTTGTCGCTCATTCTTCCCCTCTTCTTCATGTTTATCATCTTCATCGATTATTTCCATCGTCAATTTCTGCAATTATTTCTTGAATTATTTGACCTTGTTACTGTTGCCCTTTTGAAGAACTTCACCTTCTAAGACACTCATCGTCTCCCCGTTCTCCATTTTCTTTAATCTGGGTTTAATATCACTCAAAGTCAATTGAGTAATCCTTGAAAATAGTAAAAAAATTAAGATTCATTAATATTGACCCTCTCTTTTTCTGGGTTTATTACTGAGTATATTTTTTACTGATGTTTTGGGTTTAATTTTGAAGAGGAGAGAGAAACAAAATTCGTTGGTTGGGTCGGGTTAGAGCAGTGAGCAGGGGAAGGAATTGATGGTAAAAAAGAAATGAAGTAAGGGCGGGGCGGGAGGAGGGTTCAATATTCTATCAAATAGCAAAAAATGAAGTGGAAAGGAAATGGTTTTTCAGTCTACCAAACAGTTGAAAATGTTAGTGGAAAATCATTTTTCTTGGAAAAATATTTTTCATGGAAAATAATTTTCTGGGAAAATAATTTTTCCCCCTACCAAACACACCCTTAATACAAAATAGTACAATCATAATATGAGCAATCCTTCAACATCTCTAGATTGCTCTAGGCATTTCACATGTTTTTTTTACAAGCTCATGCATCATGATGGTGCTCAAATCAAACAAACAAATCAATAAAATTATCAAAAAAAAATTATTTAATTGATATATCATTATGCTAATTAATCAAGATAACAAATCAGAATATATGTATCGTGTAAATAAAGGTAATTAGAAACCATGGTGTAGCATCTCCAAAAGTTTTGGCTTGGCAGGCTGAAAAAGAGAAGTTGCCTTCGCCAATGATTGAGACTCTTTGTTTCCTCCTATAATCCTTTATGCATGTCTCCTCCTCGTCAGGATATCAGCATTCTTAGACTCCACCAGCTACTGATCATTTAGTATTACTTATTTTCTCTTCAATTACTAATTTCTTGAGTCATGTAGTAGCTCAGTGTCACTCTTGTCTTAGATTTATAGAGGTGGTCAGTAGACTGATTTTAGCAAGCTTCGAATGCATTGGGAAACATCAACTGAAATCATGATGACCTTATTTTTCCATAGCATTAGACTACAATTTTCGATTATGAATTAATGCAGACTCTAGTTAGTTGTAATTCATTTGATAAATGTCTCTAAGTTTCCCCCCCCCACTGCATTACATTATACGTTTCATTGCCTTGTTAATGGCACTTACTATGATTTGGAGTAAACTTTTTGCTTGTCCATAGGCGTAGACAATGGACTTTTTCATAATTAATGAGAACACAAGTATCATAACAGACAAGTCAACATGAGAACAAGCAAAAGAGATTCAAGAAATAAAATAATGATCTTTAGAAGGAAATGAAAGAATACAGAGTTACCAATGAAAAAAGTATTGCGGAATCAAAGGTAGCTCTAGTCTATGGTCAAATGAATGAACCGCCACGAGCACATATGAGAGTTCGGTTGACTACACAAACTATGGCGGAATATTTCCGATATGTTAATAAACAAGACGCACTTCTATTCATCGACAATATCTTCCATTTCATCGCGCAGGAAAAAATGTTAGCTAGAGATTATCTATACTATTATAATATTAATCTTTGTAAAACCCTAGAATGGTGCAATGAGAGTGATTTGAGGATATTAGCATGATCTATACTGTTGACTCCCTTTAGTGGCTAAGAAGGTTTTGATGAAACACAAAATTAATTAAAGACTTGGATATAAAAATAAGAAATTGGAAAATCGAATGCAAGCATAAGCAACCCATTTATACCAAGAAAAACGTGTGGATATTTAAGGAGAAGATATGTGGGATTTTATTTGATTGGGAAGCAAATCAAGGAAATTATTTAGCTCATCCAAAATTTGAATTTCAAAATTTGAGGAATCAAATTAATTGATTTGTCATGATTTTCTCCTCACATGATAAATATGCCTCTAACCCATGATACTTACCATGTAGGAATGATACGATATGATTTAAGTCAAATTAAGTAACATTATCCCGTGATTCTAGAATGAATTTCTATAATATTTTGCAATAGCAAGGAAAAGATATTGTGCAGCTTCATATCAACGTAAATCGTGGCAAAGATAGCAAGAAAATCAAATCAGAAACTGCTGACTAGATATCAAGGGCCTGAAATGCAATTCCAATATATTCTGGGCAGAATTTCCTTTCTTGACATAATTGGTGCACAACCATTGAAGCCTATAAATAAAGGTCAAATAAGGAAGAGCAAGCATCCAAGCAAGTGTGACAAAGCATTGAGAATATTCGTTGATTTATTGTACTGAGCATTGATTTGTGATCAAAGAATTGAGGTGGAAAAATATTATTAAGGAGTAAACTTGGAGTTTGAGAGGTCAACTCCACCCTAACTTAAACCAAGAGGTTAGTTTAAGTAATTGGGATATCTAGATTGAGGTAGCTCTGAGATATTATTGAGAGTTCATCTTAATTAGAAAAAAGTAGAGTGTTGAATCCTAGAGTTGGATAACTCTAGGCGAGGACTTAAGTCTGATTGAGGTCCAACCTCATTAAAATATTGTTGCGTATCATCTTTATTTTATGCATTTACATTTGAGTTTGATTTTAAGTTTTTTGCAATCACCCTATTTACCCCCTTTAAAGCGATCTGAATCTTCAATTGGTATCAAAGCTAGTCCCACAGTTCTTTTGACTTAACAGTCAAGTGGGTGGCAATCATGACTTTTTCTGGAGATGTCAATATAGAAGGACACTCTAGTGTTAGCCCCCCTTATTCGAAGGAACAAACTTTTCTTTTTGGAAAAATAGAATGCAAATTTTTATTGAATCTACTGATATGGAATTGTTGGAAATTGTGAACAATGGACCCTCCTCTATTCCTAATGTTAGAAATGACAAAGGAGAATTCATTGATAAATCGAAAGATCAATATACGAGTGCTGATTGGGATAAGCTTACCAAGAATTCAAGAGTTAAGCATATTCTTTATTGTGTTTTAGAAGCTGACGAATATAACTGAATTTCTACATGTGATATAGCTCAGTAGATTTGGAACAAACTGATTGTTACATATGAAGGAACAAGCCAAGTTTATGAAACCAAAATGAATATGTTCATACATCAATATGAATTATTCAAAATGCAGTCAGACGAATCGATAAAAGATATGTTTACTGATTAATTAGCATCACCAACAACCTAAAGTCGCTTGGTAAGACCTACACAAATGAAGAAATGGTGGGAAAGATTCTTTGATGTCTTCCAAACAACCAATGAGGACCAAAAGTGACAAGAATTGAAGAAGCTCAAGATCTCAAGAAGCTAGAACTGGACGATCTTCTGGGAAAGATTTTGGCACATGAGATTCATCTCAAAGAAGACGAAGGAGAAAGCTCAAGGAAATGAATAACGCTAAAATCCACACAAGAAGATTCCACTTCTGAGGAGGAAGAAACCAACGACAATGATGAAGAAGCATTCTCATTAAACATTCGAGGCCTTAAAAAATGGGACTAAAGAAAAAATTTAATCAAGGACTTAGCTCAAAAGGATCCACATTAAAAAGAAATGAAAAAGTCTCCAAGGGTAAGTTTTTCCATAAAGATAACACTAACGTTAGTTCTTGTTATAGATGTGGTATGCTAGAACATTTATTGAAGGATTGTCCACTCATCCAAAAGATGGGAGAATCACGGAGATTCAAGAAGAAATAAAACAAGAGAGCAATGATCGCAACATCATGGCAAAAGAAGGACAAGATGATGAGCGTGAAAGTACTAATGAGTAGATATTTCGGCTCTCTATGAATGTTCTAAAGAAAAATTAATTGGCACCTTAGTGAGTTTCGCTAAACCAGAACAAAGATATTTGTCTAAATATAAAGTGAGTTTTGCTAAACCAGAACAAAGATATTTGTCTAAATATAAAGATCTCAAGAGAAATTTTAGAGAACTAAATCCAAAGAATGAAGCTCTTGAAAAACAAAACAATGGTTTTCATGATAAAATTAGAAGTTTAGAAAATGAAAATAGAGAATTGAAAGCTAAGTGTGACAAAGATCACAAAATAATTCTAAAATTTACAAAGGGTCAAGAAAAATTGGATAAATTGCTTTGTGCCCAAAGAACTTCATTTAACAAAGAAGGAATTGGATATAATCACTCTAACAAAAAGAAAACCTACAAGAATTTCTTTGTTAAATCCATACCACATAAAAAGGATGCAAGAACATGCAATTATTGCTCCAAAATTGATCATACTACCTATTCATGTCCATTTTAAAAACCATCATCTAGAATCATTCAGATATGGGTTCCTAAGGGAACAAAACCACCTAACATGATACCTAATGATTTTGAAACCAGATTTAACGTCAAAAGAAGAAGAAATGTTAGATTTCTTGTTTTGTAGGTGCGTTTGAATTCCGGGAAAAACCTATGGTACCTTGATAGCGGATCTGCAAGACACATGAGGGGTAATGCTTCCTTGTTCACCGCAATCAAAAAGAAAGGACATGGGAGCATTACATTTGGCGACAAAGGTATAGACAGAATAATTGAAGTTGGAAAAATAGGTAAAGATCCCTCCAACTCCATTGATAATGTTTTTCTTGTTGATGGCATAAAATTTAACCTCTTAAGTATATCTCAATTATGTGATAGGGGAAACCTCGTAATATTTTATTCAACAAACTATATTGTCAAAAATAAACAATTTGGAAAAATTGCTCTTCATGGACCTAGAATTGAAATTTTCTATGCCATAGACATCGATAACCTCCCATCACACAATCTGTCCTGTTTTAAAGTTTCACATCAAGAGAACAATTGGCTATGGTATTATAGACTAGGTCATGCAAGGATGCACACTATTAAGAAATTAGTCAAAAATAAATTAGTACGTGGACTCCCAACATGTAATTTTGAATATGACCACTTATGCAATGCATGCATTAAAGGAAAACAAGTGTGTAGTAGTTTTAAGTCAAAGAACAATGTTAGCACATCCAGACCATTAGAACTCCTCCATATGGATTTGTGTGGTCCCATACCTATACAAAGTCTAGGGCACAATAAGTACATTCTTGTGATCGTTGATGACTAAATCTCTTTACATGGGTCTCCTTTTCAAAAGAAAAGAATGAAGCATTTAAAGAATTTTCTTAACTTTGTAAGCAATTGCCAGTCATTTTCATAAGAAGCGATCACAGTAGAGAATTCGATCAAAAAGAATTTACTGAATTCTGTAGTCATCATAGAATCGCCCATAATTTTTCAGCACCATGTACACCTTAACAAAATGGTGTAGTGGAAAGAAAAAATTGCACTCTAGAGGATATGACACGTACTATGATGTGCGAAAGTACTGTTCCCCAAAGCTTTTGGGTCGAAGCCATATATGTTGCTAATTACATTCTCAATCGATGCTTAATCTGATCAATTCTAAAAAAAACTCCTTATGAATTATTCAAGGGCAAACGACCCAATGTTTCTTACTTTCGACCATTTGGATGCAAATGTTTTGTTCATAACAATGGTAAAAACAACCTTGGAAAATTTGATACTAGAAGTGATGAAGGAATATTTGTGGGATATTCTCATAGTAAGGCATACAGAATTTATAATAATCGCACTAAAAACATTGAGGTGAGCATTCATGTTATTTGTGACGAATCTAATGACGGTGTGTTAAGTGACTCTGTAGTACAAAATCTCAACTTAAATAAGCATAGCAATGATGAAGAAGAGGTACTGAAAGAGGTAAATTTGAGCAACGAGCAATCTCAAGAAGTGCCTCTCGACTCGGAAGACTTGCCATTTCATGACAAAGAGGAGCCCACAAATGAAGAAAATTCTTCACTCGAAAGACCATAACAAGAGGTAACTCACAGACACTACAACTACAAGTCATATCATTCAATGGACAATCTCTTAACGGGCATATCCTCAGGGGGTAAGAACAAGGTCATCCTTACATAACTTTTGTGCCTTCTTTGCTTTTGCATCACTCATAGAGCCAAAGAATCATCTAGAAGCACTGATTGACTCAAATTGGATAAATGCTATGTAGGATGAATTAAATCAATTTGAAAGAATTCAAGTATGGTCACTTACAACTCGACCAAGCGACCATCCGGTTATAGGAACTAAATGGATCTTTAGAAACAAATTAGATGAAGTCGGAAATGTTATAAGGAATAAAGCAAGATTAGTGGCTAAAGGATACAATCAAGAAGAAGGTATTGATTTTGATGAAACCTTTGCCCCTGTTGCACGACTAGAAGCGATAAGCATACTATTAGCATTTGCATCACATATGAATATAAAACTTCATCAAATGGATGTCAAATGTGCCTTCTTGAATGGATACCTACAAGAAGAAGTCTACATAGAACAACCCCCCAGCTTGAAAACCCATACTTTCCTAATCATGTCTATAAACTTCGAAAAGCTTTTTATGGTCTAAAACAAGTTCCTAGGGTTTGGCATGAAAGATTGAGCAAATTTCTTGTACAACATGGTTTTAATTGAGGACTCATTGATAAGATCTTATTCACTACAACCAAAGGTCACGACTTAATAATTATTCAAATTTACATAGATGATATACTTTTTGGCGTTGCAAACAATTCCCTTTGTGAAGAATTTTCCAACCTTATGAGAAAAGAATTTGAGATGAGCATGATGGGAGAATTAACCGTTTTCTTAGGCATTCAAATCAAACAGTGTAAAGATGGCATTTTCATTAACCAAAGTAAATATGTAAATGAGTTACTAAAAAGATACAAAATGGATCAAGCCAAACACACTAGAACACCTATGGCTACGAATGAAAAGTTAGACCTTGACAAAGACGGGAAATCCATTAGTGAGAAGGTATATCGAGGTATGATTGGATCAAGGCTTTATGTTTCTACTACTCAACCTGACATCATGTTTGGGACTAAAAATTTAGGACTATGGTACCCTTAGGGGGGGAGTTTCTCTTTAATAGGATACACTGATGCAGACTATGCAGGTTATAAACTTGATAGGAAAACTACATCAAGAACATATCAGTTCCTTGGACCAAGCTTAGTTTCTTGGCACTCCAAGAAATAAAATTATTTAACCCTCTCAACAGCGAAAGTAGAATGCATTGTTGCTGGTGCCTGCTGTGCACAACTATTTTGGATAATGCAGCGGTTACGGGATCTAGGGATAAATCTCAAAGAAGTCCCAATCAAATGTGACAATAAAAGTGCTATCGATATCACTAAAAATCTTGTTCAACACTCCTATCCCGAACATATTGATGTACGTCACCATTTTATTCGAGATCATGTTGAAAAAGGTCACATTATGCTAACATTTGTACCTACAGATTATCAATTAGCTGATATTTTCACTAAGCCCTTGAGTGAAGATCATTTTAATTTTATCCGACACGAACTAGGAATGCTAAATATTGATGCATAAATTGAGGGGGAGCCCTCTCTTATAACTAATCCAGCTTGTGAAGTGAATTTCAGGAATGACCATTCTCACTTCGCTCAAGGGCATTGAAATTCAAGTTCATCCACTTAATCAGGTACGCCACAGCACCCTAGGTTCAAATGATACGATCTGAAAATTCAATTTCAGTGCTTTGAAATGAATCTAGCACAAAATAAGTTGGGCGGAATTGATAGAAGAAAGTTCGCTACATAACTTTCCTTCTATCAAACACCAACACGATTTAATTTATCTTGAAAAATTATTTTAGACTTCTTTTTGACATAGGACTTTAGCACAAATATTCCAGCGATATCTTCCAACATTAAGCAAAAATTCTTTTTAATGATACATGCAAATCTGCCAGGACTTCTTTTCGGCAAAATTGACCAGAGTTAAGGCCTTCCATAACTCTAGCATCTCACACTTTCCCTTTCTCTCTCTTACTTTCCCTTTCTCCACCCACTTTCTCTCTCCTCCCTTCGATTACCCCGATTCTTCACCTTCCAAATTCAACCCAATTCATCTTATTCCTTGTAAAATCACACCAGGTCGCTGGATCTCCTCTTATTCGCACCTTCATGGCCCTAATTCCACTATATAAAACCACCTTGAGTTCCAAACTCTTCTCCACACCCCATTGCTGCCACTCTTGAAGTTCTTTCCTTCAACAATGGTGCCCAGAACTAAGGGTCTGAAAGCTTCCTCCTCTCCCCAAAAACCGACACCTTCCATCTCCAAGCTCCACAAAACCACCCCTCGGTCGTACCCACTCCGCCGAAGTGCTCGAATCTCCATGCGGTCGGTCTTCCACTCTGTCCCTCGCTCGACGCTAGGCGCCCCTCAGACGATCTCCAACTCAACCACCACCTCAGAACCAACTCTCCCGGCTTCACCGCCCTCTTCGGTCGCCGATGAAATCTCCTTCTCCACCGTTAACACCCCGACATCCGTTGCCGCCAGGACAACCTCGGTCACACCATAACCATCCTTCGCCACCTCTCCACGGCCCGTGTAACAGTCCGGGACCCCGTTGGCTGATATTGTCCGCTTTGGCACACCCGCCTCACGGCTTTAAAACGCGTCAACCAGGGTGAGGTATCCAGCCCCTTATAAAGAGGCCTTCGTTCCCCTCACCTGCCGATGTGGGAGACTAGTTGGTATCAGAGCTAGGCCTCGGGTCGGTGGGCCCCTTATCTTGTCCGACGAGGGCGTCGGGGTCCCCAAGGGGAGAGGAGTCTCCCACATCGGCAGGTGAGGGGAACGAAGGCCTCTTTATAAGGGGCTGGATACCTCACCCTGGTTGACGCGTTTTAAAGCCGTGAGGCCGGTGTGCCAAAGCGGACAATATCAGCCAGCGGGGTCCCGGACTGTTACAACCCGCACCCACCAACGCTGAGGTAATCCCTCTAGCTTGGTCCCATTCAAGTCTAGCTAGAGACAAATTCCTATCCTGGTTTGTAAATCAACTTGTGCATGTTGTAAAATGGTCAATGTTGAGTCACTTCAGGCTGAACAATTGGGTTTTATTGAGTATTTGTTGAGGAGCAATTGTGGCAAGTTGATAGATTTAAATACTAACTACTATCCCCAACTTGTTTGTATGTTTTATGCCAACCTTTGAACAGTTAAATCTGGCCCTGTCATCTCCCTTTAATGCTAAGTGAAGCACATAAAAGTTACCCTCGCTGAGTCTGAATTAAATGTAATTCTTGACCTACCTACTCCCCTCCGTTTTCTCTGTCCCAGACTGATACACGAAACCAGTACTTGACTGAATTTGCTCGCCCTCACAGTCAAGCTCACCCATCCCATCTCTCATATCTCATTCTCAAACAAGACCCTCACCTACTCTACTATGTCATCTTTCCTACCATTTTTCCCAAGCCTAATTCTGCTTCCAGTGTCCACACCAAAACCCTTGAACTCATCTACCTCTTAATGACTGGTAAATCGATCAACTTTGCTCACTATATTCTTGGTTCCATGTCCAAAGTCAGCTCAATTTTGCATCCTACCCCACTGCCCTATGCTAATCTCCTGACTCTGGTGTTTAACCACTTTGGCGCGTGCTTAGATCACGAACTCAAAGAGACCAAACTTGTACCAATAAGTACTCTTGCCTCCTTGAACATCATTTAGTTCTTCAAAACCGCCACTGGTGCCTTGAAATTTGTCGACGATATGACCCCCGAAGAACTTGTCTGTGTATCTAAAACATATGGTCAACATGTCAAACCATGCCTCACCTCTCCCCAATCCACTCCTCATCCCTCCCTCCTCGATCATATCATGACCCTTGATGAGCGAGTCTATAAGCTTCAAGAGACGGCTAACAAACTTGAGTATATTATGGTTCAGCACACTAATGTGCTGGATGGGATTGCGCATAATCAGGCTGTCATTGAAAACCATCTTAACCGCATCTAAACACTGGTCACCTCTCATATGTCTGAGGTGCATCAAAAGCTCGATAACCTTATCAATCTAGGAAGCCTGACTCGCCAATGTACTCTCAAAGTCGTTCCTCTCTATGCTGCTAAACAAGCCTAAAGCTCCAGCTATGTTGCTCAGCTGCTCTCTGCTGCCGGTCGAGCCTCCAAGACAAAGCTCTGATCTCATCCTTGCTTGTTTTAGCTTCTTTTTTTTTTAGTATTAATTGTTTTCCACTATCCTGTTCTTATGCTTGCACATTTTTTTCTCACTTCCCTCCTTTTTGATGAAAGAGGGGGAGAAGGTGTGGTTACCTATTACTACTTGTTATTGCTCATATTGCTAGTTGCTTAGGTTTTAATGTTAGTTTCTTAGATAGTCTATTTTGATAAACTATGTTGTCTGACAAAGTATGTCTACTTCACGACTCAGTAATATTTAAAATGCTTAGATTGCATAATTTCCCAATATCTAATCATGCACATTTATTAGCTATGTTCTGGCAAACTAAATACCTCTGTTTTATATCTATGCTTAATATCATGAATTCGGCATGACATAGCTATATAAAGCTCAAATAAGCCACTAAAGTTAGTTTTGTCTTTCATCAAAAAGGGGAAGATTGTTGACTCCCTTTAGTGGCTAAGAAGGTTTTGATGAAACACAAAATTAGTTAAAGACTTGGATGTAAAAATAAGAAGTTCGAAAATCAAAGGCAAGCATGAGCAACCCATTTATCTAAGAAAAATGTGTGGATGTTTAAGGAGAAGATATGTGTGACTTTATTTGATTGGGAAGCCAATCAAGGAAATTATTTAGTTGATCCAAAATTTGAATTTCAAATTTTGAGGAATCAAATTATTGATTTGTCATGATTTTATCCTCACATGATAAATATGCTTTTAACCTATGATACTTACCATGTAGGAATGATATGATATGATTTAAGTCAAATTAAGTAACATCATCCCTTGATTCTAGAATGAATTTCTGTAATATCTTGCAATAGCGAAGGAAAAGATATTGTGCAGCTTTATATTAATAAAATCATGGCAAAGATTGCAAGAAAATCAAATCAGAAACTGCTAACCAGATATCAAGGCACTGAAATGCAATTCCAATATATTCTGGACAGAATTTTCTTTCTTGGCAGAATTGGTGCACGATCACTAAAGCCAATAAATAAAGGCCAAATGAGGAAGAGCAGACACCCAAGCAAGTATGAAAAAGCATTGAGAATATTCATTGATTTATTGTGCTGAGCATTGATTTGAGATCAAAGAATTGAGGGGGAAAAATATTATTAAGGAGTGAACTTGGAGTCTCCACCCTAACTTAAACCAAGAGGTTGGTTTAAGTGATTGGGATCTCTAGAGTGAGGTAACTCTAAGAAATTATTGAGAGTTTATCTTAATAAAAAAAAAGTAGAGTGTTGAATCCTAGAGTTAGATAACTTTAGGCATGGACTTAAGCCTGATTGAGACCCAACCTCGTTAAAATATCGTTGTGCATCATCTTTGTTTTCCGCATTTACATTTGAGTTTGATTTTAAGTTTTTTGCAATCACCATATTCACTCCCCTTCTAGGGCGATTGGAATCTTCATATAATGTTAAATTAATTTATCTATTTAATCCAAGCCGTTGAAATAGCTATTTTATTCGATTAAAATCATAAAGAACCTGAGTAAAAAAATTACTTGCACTAGAGGGAAGCTTCAACGCCCCACATTCCTGCCTTATCACGTCAATAACTTCTCCACCTCATAAGGACTTCTCCACCCCAACTCCTATATTTTGACTTATCTTGAAAATAATTTATAAGATTTTATTGCATCCTTTTTTAATAACTTTTGCATAGGGCGTTCAATGTAGCTAGAAACAAGCAAAAATTTAAGAAAAAGGTGGTAAATATGGAAATTGAATATTAACATCTATTACGGACTTTCAAATACTTTGTTATAATTAGTTATATTACTATATCTGCTAAAAGCACACATTATTAGCTAAAGTCCAAATAAAATAAAAATGCGGATTATTAGATTGGGCATAGTAATCTGGATCAATATTTTTTTTTGTTTTTCCTCTACAAAAAGATTTAAATGATTAAATCTATCTATCTATATATACTATTATAATAGCAATCCTTTTAAAACCTTAAAATGGTACAACAAGAGTGATTTGTGGAGATTAGCATGATCTACACCGTTAAATTAATTTATCTATTTAATCCAAGTTGTTGAAATAACTATTTTATTTGCTTAAAATAATAGCAAAAATTAAGTAAAAAATTACTTGCACTATATTTTGTCTTTAGAAAAAATATAGAGATTGTTCTATAATTAAAAAAAAAATTCAACTATGTTACTTAAAATCATTCTCATCCCTTGATTTTCTTTCTTAAAATCTAAATCGTCAATTTTTCTAATTGATCTTACTTGATATAACCAGTTCAAAATCTATAGTTTTCCCCACAGCATCTTTGCTCTCTATCTCCCCATTCTCTTCGCTCTCTATCTCCCCATTCCCCCACTTCCAAAAACCAGGTTTTGATCGTCTGGTTCGCCAGTTTCTTTTCTCTTTCATCTGTTCAATAATAAATATATTTTCTTCTCTTTAGTGGCAAATGAAATATGGCCCACATCAATCAACTCACAACCTCTTCCCCCTTTTCTATTCCATTTTCATAAACTTAATATAATGCTGGAAGGAGGATGGAGTTTCCCAATTAGCACCAAAAAGAAGTACTCAACTTCCATAATGGCTTCCACTGGCACCACCCTCATCTACTCGAAAATCAATATTAAAAAAATTGAGTGAATTTGAGCTTGCCTACTATTTTAGATCATTTAATTTGTAAATTGAGATTATGGTTGCCAAGTATTGAAGAGTAGTGGAATGCATCAATCGATCGCCATCCTTAATGGTCTGAAATTATATTATTCCATGACTACTAGTTGGAATAGCACTCAAGAACATTCATTTTTGCAGGCCAAGCTATCATCACGCACAACCAGGCTATGTAATTGAGAAAAGCAAGTATAACTAATTAATTGCTCATTAGTTGAAAGTAGAAAATTGAAATTTCCAATAACAAAATTTAATGCTTAATGTCAACGGTGTTGCCATAGAGAGAATGGAAGACATAACCCCATCGTAGTGTGAAGATTCCAAATTAATCGAGCATCAATCTCTGGCATCAACATAAGTTGAAGTTGACCAATCCGGGCGTACCTACATCTCTCCTGATGATTCATTGCACTTTCCCTCCCAAAAAATCATCTGGGTGACTTTCAATGTTGAGAGAGTGGATTAGGGAAGGAAGAGCATGACAGCAAGCCATGAAAAGACGGATACTCTAAGGGAGAGAAAGAATGTCTTTAACTCAATTAGCAAGTCATCGGTATAAGGTTTTCTATAGTGGGGATTTATGTTTACAAGATCAACGGTTCAACTTTTGCAACTACTATAGTTGAAAAAAAAATAATTATGGTAGAATTTATGGAAAAAAAACCCCTGACCAATATGAGTAAGTAACATAAAAGACTTCTCCACACCAACTTCCCAATCATCTCAATATCTGATTCTACTTTACAATTGAAATATCCTCTTATTAAATCTCTACCATTGATATTAAAAAAAATCTTTTTTTTTAATTACAAAAAAAGCTAAAAATCCACCCAGTATCCACTCCCTTTTCATTTGTCCCATCTCTCTCTCTCTTTCATCATCCAATCAAAACTCACCCTTCCTCTCTCTTTATGCTACTCTGAACTAAGACTTTTGTATGCTTGCATTTTGTAAGTGAATAGCCCTCTTTCCCTTTCAATGTTATGGCATGCTCGAATTGCCTATATACTGCTCATGCTCCTGCTCCTGCTCCTGCTCCTGCATAATCATCTTCTATATCAGGATTCTGATTGATATTGGTATTGTTCCTCATTGTGTGACTCTTTGCAAAACTAAAAAGATTTTGACTAATGCGGATGCATGTTATCACATGGATTTTAACTTGCAGGAGGATGAAGTAATGTGTTGGTAATTTCTTTGACTTAATTCAAAATGTCATTGCACAAATGGGATGATTAGTTTGATCAATTGTTTATTGTGTTTCCTTAATGATTTTTATATGCCTTCAAGGACAGATTGTACAACGTGGGATATGAACAACCATGAAATTTACTGTTGTTGTAGGGTCAGATTTGAAGGTCTTGCAACATTACCATTCTTTGAATATATTACAAAGGGGGATGCTAATTGACAAGAATGAGGAAGCAAATCAACATATTAGAAGGAATAGATGGGTTGTTCAATATGGTGGAGCGGAGCTTGAACCTTATACAGGAATTTATGTATAATTTTCTATGTTTATAACTAGGTGGGGGTCTCTAACATATGTTATATTTTTTAAATTTCTTTTATGGGTTACCATAGGGAGATGCAGTTGTTAGATACGTTATGGTGTAAAATTTGTAAACCATAAAGGTTGATGTATAATGCATAAATGTAGGAGTTCAAAGGAGGAAATGAGTTTATTTTGAAAGAGATTTGGATGCCTCTAATTATTCTTGAAGATAGTGTCGTCTAATGCAAACGAATTAATATTTTTTGCTTATAACTTAGCGAGCCTATTTTATATGTGAGTGATACATGATCTCAATTGTCTCACGCTATGTGATGATTATTTCATTAATCAATACCTAGTTTTAATGCGTTAGTTTTTTCTTTCTCATATGTAATCTACTTATAACTTAACTTAGTGAGATTTGAGACTACAAAGAGTTCAGAGAGAGGGGAGATGGATATGATTCCCAATTAAAGTTTCTATTGATTGAAAAAGCCAATTTCACTACTTGTATGATCAAGTAAATCAAATAATGTTATATCTGAATGTTTAGAAAATATTTATGCAATAAATGATTTTATAAAATGAATACTCTATAGTTTTTAAATTAAAAATTCATTTAAAAGATATTCCGTGCATCACACGAGTTTATACTAGTACTATTATAGTAGCAATCTTTGCAAAACTTGCGGAGATTAGCATGATCCAAACCCTTAAATTAATTTACCTATTTAATCCAAGCCGTTGAAATAGCTATTTTATTCTATTAAAATAGTAACAAAATATGAGCAACAAAATTACTTGCACTAGAAGGTCTCTTCAACACGCCATATTCCTACCTATCACTTCAATAACTTCTCCACCCCAAAAGAACTTCTCCAACCCAACTCCTATATATTTTTGACTTGTCATGAAAATAATTTACAAAATTTTATTTTATGATTGTTTTAAATAACTTTTGCATAGGGGGTTCAGTATAGCCAGAAACAAGCCAAAATTTAAGAAAAAGGTTGCTAAGGATGGAAATTGAATGTTAACATCTATTATGGACCTTCAAATACTTTGTTGTAATCAATTATATTACTATATTGGTTAAAAGCACGCATTATTAGATAAGAGTCCAAATAAAATGAAAATGGCAGATTGTCAGATTGGGTATAATAATCTGGATCAATTTTTTCCCCTAGTACGAAAAGATTTAAAGGGCTAAATCTTTTTCCCAACTACGCATTATTAACACACATAATAAAATTTTTTTTCACTCCCAAAAAATCATATGGGTTACTTTCAATGTTGAGAGAGTGGATTAGAGAAAGAAGAGCATGGCAGTATGCCATGAAAAATGAATATTCTAAGGAAGAGAGAATAATGTCTTTAACTCAGTTAGCAGGTCATTGGTAAAAGGTTTCAACTTTCAATAGTGGGAATTTATTTTTACAAGATCAATGGTTCAAATTTTACAACTACTATAATGGAAAAAATATAATTATGGTAGAATTTATTGGGGGAAAAAAAACCCTGATCAATAAGTAAGTAATGTGAAAGACTTCTCCACCCCAACTTCCCAATCCTCTCAATCTCCGATTCTGCTCTACAATTGAAATATCTTCTTATTAAATCTTTGCCATTGATATAGAAAAAGTATCTTTTTTCAATTACAGAAAAAGTTAAGAATCCATCCAGTAACTACTCCCTTCCTCTATCTTCTCGAAGACTTTTGTGTACTTGCATTTTGTAAGTGAACAAGCCCCTTTCTCTTTAAATGTTATGGCATGCTCGAATTGCCTATATAATGCTCCCGTTTCTACTCAATCATCTTCTATATCAAGATTCTGATTGATATTGGTACTGTTCCTCATTGTGTGACTCTTACTTTGATTAATTGTTATCGCATGGATTGTAAATTCTACGAGGATGCAGTAATGTGTTCGTAGTTTCTTTTACTTAATTCAAATTGCCATTGCACGATTACGATTATTACTTCAATTAATTATTTTGTGTTTCCTTGATAATTTTTATATGCCTTCAAGGCCAGATTGTACAACATTAGAAATGAACAACTATGAAATTTACTGTTGTTCTAGGGTCAGATTTAAAGGTCTTGCAACATTGTCATTCTTTGAAGATATTGCAAAGGGAGGTGCTAATTGATGATAAGGGGGAAGCAAATCAACTAATTAGAAGAAACAGAATGGGTTGTTTAGTATAGTGAAGCAGAGCTTGAACCTTGTACAGGAATTTATGTATAATTTTCTATGTTATAACTAAGTGGGGGGTTCTCTAACATGTGTTATATTTTTGGAAAATGTTTTATTGGGTTATTATAGGGAGAAGTAGATGTTAGATACGTTATAGAACAAAATGTGCAAACCATAAAGGTTGATGTATAATGTATAAACATAGGAGTTCGAAGGACGAAATGACTTTAATTTGAAACTGATTTGGATGTCTCTAATTATTCTTGAAGATGGTGTCGCCTAATATAACAGAAATGGTATTTTTCTCTTATAACTTAGCAAACCTATTTCATATGTGAATGGTGCATGATCCCAATTGTCTCACACTATGTGATGATTATTTCATTAATTAAGACCTCCTTTTAATGTGCTATTTTTTTCTTTCTTAGATATAATCCACTTATAACTGAATTTAGTGAGATTTGAGGCTACAAAGAGTTAAGAGAGAGGGGAAAAGGATTTGATTCCCAAATACGGTTTCCATTAATTGAAAAGGCCAATTTACTACTTATATGATCAAGTAAATTAGATAATATTATATCTGAATATGTAGAAAATATTTATGCAGCAAATAATTTTACAAAATAAATACTCTATAGTTTTAAATTAAAGATTTATTTAAAAGATATTAAGTGCATCGCACGGGTTTATGCTAGTCATTATTTAGTTTCAGTGAATTTCTTTTTATCATGTACTAAATTTCAAAGAAGAAATAAAACAATACAATAACTAGCCCAATTAATAAAATTCCACCACCTTTGGGCTAATAAAATACATGTAGCTAGAAACGACCCACCAAATCACGATTTAAATTAACAAAATAACACAATTCACCTCAAAAATAGATTATGCCCAACAATCACATGGGTTGATGACTTCTTGTACTAATATTTCATAATGAATGAATTTAATTTGCTTTTGGTTACTTAATTGGAACTCCTAGCAACACAGGTCCAATCAAAAATGAAATTCTTTACCTCCTCCCACTCACTAGCAATGGCTCCAATATATTCCATCCCAGTTCCTTTGCTCAAAACCCCCAAAACTATGTATCAAGCATACGAAAATGGATTTGAGATTATCATAAGCCAAGCTAAGATCTCCAAATCTTGTTACTTCTTATATTGTACTTGATATTCTCAATTATTGGTCGCTCATCAGTCATCACCAACAACCTTCAAACCCACCGCCTTACCCACCTCCCATATAGCAGGATCCTTTTGGGAGATAGAATCTGTAAACTAATTATCATTATGCTCCACAACCTCTTTTTCATATTGCTTGCTGGGTCTTGCGGGTGTCGCCTTACTAAATTTTGATTTATTGGAACTTATCACCTCTACTTGATCATTGGGCTCCCTTCCTATTTTTGCACTAGACTTCTTCTTAAGTGCACTCTTTTTCTTGCTCCTGATGGATTTCTCACTGTTACGTAGAGCAAGTGGCTTGTGCACTACAATTTTCATTTGGATGGGAATATCTAAGAATTGATCAGAATGTGTTTCAAAACCACTTTTGACCACATGATCATAATCAGGTGCACTTGTAAAATTTGGTTCATCATTTGTTCATTGATTGGCTCACAAGTGTCTCTCTCTATCCCTTGAAAATTGCTTATTAGGTTGGAGTCTTTGTTGATAAGTGGATCTGTAATGGTCCTAGATTTAATTATAATCCCGAAGGTTTTTATGGAGTTTGTTGTTTTTTGATTTTTCAGTTCTGATAGGCTCCATTTCTAGCTAGGGTCAATGTTTGTGTAAAAATTTCAGCAATTTTGGGATAGGCTCCATTTCTAGCAAGAGGGTTTAAGGCCATTAACTCCAAGAATGGTCAAATGATTGAAGGCATAAAGGTGCACATGACTTGGGCAAAATTTCATAAACAAAGTCATCTTCAAGGGGTAGGAAAAGGAATTCTCCACAAAGAAGTGGATAGTAAAAAGTAAAAATGTCCCTATTCAAACTCCAGATGTTCAAGCTGTGGTTCATCTCAATGATAAGAAAAAGTAGACTTGATCAGTGGGTCGAGGCCTCACCTAACCTACCCCACCCCACCACACCCCTAGAAATGAGGACCAGGGTCAGACTGTTGTCCTTCTAACCTGCCCAAACCCTCAAATGGAGGGCACCAGACTATGACAAGGGTTGAAAACCCTCTAATCCAACCCGCTGATCCTCAATTAAAAAATTTAAAATTTAAAAGAAAAACAAAAGACCTTGGGTTTCATTTGTTCAAAGTCTTTTGGCTTTCTACTTTCTCACCTCATTTGAGTTCCCCTCTCACTCCCCTTCTCCATATCTCACTAACTTGCAATCCTCTTACACTCCCATTCTAATGTTTGGGATAGTTTAAGTAGACTAATTGCTATAATTACTAAATTTTGTATTAGAATGTTTGTGATCAGGATATTATTCATTGAGACATTCTATAATCGCTAGGCCTTTTATTTAGTAGGATGTTCAATGCTTAACTTTATTATAAAATGAAACTGAGTGAAAAATCTCATTTTCTAGATACAAAACTTTGAGGGTCGGGTGTGACCTGATGTGCAAGGGTACTTGTAGGGCCACGGCTAGAGTTGAGAGTATGCTGACCTACATGAGGGTCAAGTAGGGTTAGGGTAACGGAAACCCTACTTGCCAACCCCATAACTTGGCCCTCAATTTAATCAGGCATAAAGTGAAGCTGAAAATGATAGCAAATGAAAGTGAGGTGAAAGTTGAAAATGAGGCCACGTATCAAGTCTTCTGCAAGCAGTGATGAGGAGGTTGGTAGTTCCTTAGAGTTTTCTTGGTCATGCTAAAATGGACATTCAAGTTCACAAAATTAAAGAGTAGCAAAAGTTTAGAGAAGACGCAGAAAAGAGAAGTAACAAGAGCTGAAAGTTAAGCCATGACTCGCTCACCCCTATTGAGATTGCCAAAAATGCCTTGAATATTGGGAAAAAGGATTAATATTCATGCAATTTGAGATGAAATTCCATCAATTAGAAAAATTGTGAAAAATCTAAGAAATGCGATGGAGAGTAGCAACGAAACTTTAGGTCCTCAGTAGCATGGGTAGTAGTTGGTTGATATCTAGCTATTTGTTGTCTAAGTATGATTCCTAGTAGTTTTTATGAGAACTTCATGTAAATTTTAGGCAATGAACTAGCTTCATAACTAGTAGCTATTCATTTTTCAGGTATTTTGTAGTGGCTATGCTCCATTAATGATCAAAAAAATTATAACATATTTTCTTATATGTAATTCTTAATTCTTAATCTTGTATATATGGTGAAATGAAATTTTGAAGAACATCGATGGAAAAGTGACAAAAGACAACATTTTGTAATTTTTCAAAGAACATTCCAAAAAACTATGGATGTCGCAAGTCATGTTATGTTGCAAAAAAAGAAAAATATAAAGGAAAAAGTTCAATAGCCACAAATGCAAGTGCAAGGTTTTCAAGACAACTATCAAAATGGCTTTCAAGAAGGCTATCATAACAGACGTGGTAATTAATCTATTAAGGATTTTTTAGGCCTAGTAACTACTGACAGCTGTATGTTAGCACTGAGGATATAGCATTCTTAAATATGCATACCCTTTGTTCCTTTCATGCATCACAACATGGCTTCTCTAGACAAAGTGGCAAATGCAGCTGTGGAACATTTATTTTTCTTTATTTAGAACTTTAAGGCAACTTTTTCACTAACAGATGCATGTTAATCTAAGAGAAAAGCTGCAAAAAAAGGTATGAATGTCCTCCCCCACCCCCCTCCCCCCGCCCACCTCAATAGTATGGAAAGAGAAGAATGAGATGATGTTGAGGGTGAGCCTCTAGATTGTGAAGTTGCTTTTGGTGTATCAAGATCCAAATAGGCTATTGAATGCAAGCATGGTCCTTAATGGTTCCTTACACTCCAAGTGATATAGCAAGACGCTTTGATTGTATTAGGAAGTTATCCACTTTGTAATCTCCATCTAAAATATCTAGTTGTACTTACATACCACCTACTAATAAAAAAGAAAAAGAAAAGGAAATGTTGGCGTTAAGGGTTGAAGCCTTCTACATATGATAGTCCAATGAATTACTTAGTTGCATTGGTGTTTGTGTAAGGCCTCTTTTATAATTCAATTCATTTTTTTTTTCTTATTTCTCATAATGTTTCTCAGTGAGACCATCCTTACCTAGGACCAATTTTATTTAGTACATGCTAATTAGTTGTTCTTTGTTGGCTAATTTGCATTAGTTCTTGGCAAGCCATTAGCTGATTTTTTTTAAGGTGTTTGCTGTGGGCACACTATGAAACAAAACCATTGAAGATCAAATAAATTGAGTTATTAAATTTGATAGCCAACCATGAAAGTGCAACATCATCCAATTGAGAAAGACTCACCACATCTATTCCCATGGCCATCTCCTTTCTTGTTAGAATACCATGATAATCCCATGAACTAAACCTATGTTTTTCAACCAAACCGAGGCCCTCTTTTGTTGATAGTCTCACATGCACAATTAATGTCACATGGCCCAACAATCAGGCCATTTCTTTACAAATTAAATAGTACTACAAGAGCACCTTGGTTTAGCCCATGGACCATGGCCATCAATATGGCTGTTGGGCTTCCTCACTTTTCTACTGTTTTGGTTGGGTTACAAGGAGCTGTTACGTGGGAGTTAAAGAGTATTACTTAACATTCGTGCACCGGTATCATCGTTTTTGTGAATCTTTAGAGGATGATTTTATAACTCATCCCTTTGTGTTTTCCTCCTTTATTGTAGGAATTTCATTTCGACATTCCATATGTTCGGTGTTTTGGTTTAGGCATTTTGTGGGCAATTTGCAAGCATTTGTGTGATGGTTTTCTCCCACCATGAGGTGTCTTTCGTTCTCTTGGCACCACTTGAGCTATTGAGAGATTTTCAGAATCCTTTCTCTCATTTCAATTCTACTTTTCTATTAGAGAGTTTTTGTTATGAGATTGTTATCTCTTTGATCTCGTTGTTGCTTACTAGTCCGTTGAGATTGGTTTCGCTCTTTTGCATTGATCTTATTATACTTGTACACTCCTTTAGATCTATTTTTGTACTCTCACTAGTGGCGGATCTAAACTTTCTAGTCAGGGGTGCCCACCTTCGAGCATTATTTTCTTTGCTGTTTTTCATGTTGTTTCCTTTTCGCATATGTTAAAGTAAAATTGGATCAATCCATTTAAAACTTATTAAAAAAGACAAAGATAAACTCAACTATGAAACAAACAAAGCATTGCAAGGCTAATAAATCAACATCTCATTAAGTTAAATATGAAACTTAGCTATGGTTTGAAATTAAACCATAGATTACCATAGAAATTAAACTCAATTAAATCAAGCAACAATATTGGAATTACTAGTTCAAATGAAGAAATGAGAGCCTGAGACTGCGACATAATATTTAACAAGCACTTGGCTAGCTACAAAGATCCAAGCAATTGGCAAATAGCAACAGGTGAGACCAAAATGAATTTGATTCTTGTGTAGACTTGATTCCACAACAACAAGATTCAACAAAGGAATGCACAACATCACATTACCAACCAAATGGGAGAACACATAACAATTAGTCAATTACTACACATTTCATTAATAGCATCATTTCAATCTCCATCAACTGAAAAATTGGCCATAGCAACTCAGGCATAAAAAAGAAAGGTTCAAGATGCAACCCTAACCGATTACCAAGCATGTCTAGTCGACGGGTGGTGCATTGTGGCGGTGTGGGTCCAAGGTTTCAAGCCCGTGGGCGGTGGCTGTCAAGTCATCAGCCGAGAGCTCTGATTCGTTGAGATGAGGATTTTGAGGAAAGAGTCAAAAGACCAAAGCAGATTAAGAGTGAGATGACACTGGAGAACATTGAGGGCCAAGGGAGTCTTCGAGCCAGAGGAGAGAGAAAGCGTAAGGATAGATTACTAAACTTAACTGGTAAAGCTAGTTTGCTACTACTCTTCCAACTTATTTTGTTAAACAAAATGTAAAGGTAATTGGGTCGGCTAGACTGAATGCAAGAGCTTAAGAAGTTTTGGGCCATTTTTAGGGGTGTCTACTATATGACTATCATTCCTCTTCCCAAATAAATAGTTAGAAATTTTTTTGGGCATAGATAGTTCGGACACCCCTAGCCCAAGAGCAAATCTACCCCTGACTCTCACATATAATAGTGTATCTATGGCCATCTTGATGCATATGGTTTTCTCCCGATTTGGGTTTCCACGCAAAAATCTTTTGTGTCCATTGTTTTTGGTCTTGATTTTGCTTATTTTCTCAAATATCTACATTCTTCTATGCTTCCGCATCTACTACACTTGATTTAATTTAATGATTTTTCCTCACAAACATAGATGCCTTATTAATCCTATGTCATGCTCACCATAAGGAAAGAGAGCCTGATGATGGTGGAAATTAAAAAAAAACAATTATGTTAAAGAGCTAATTCTTTAGAAACAGGTGATCTGTCATTGTGTGACCAACCACTTTGATGCAAGGTTTTGCATCAAGAGTAACTCACGTGAGCTGTTAGTGACCTCACATGGGTTGTTGAAAGTTCTTAGAGGTTGTTATGGTTCTAGCGGGAAGATTAGTTGGTTGCTGCGAGAGTATTTGTAGCAGAAATCATAGCTGAGAAAGGAGGCTAATAATAATACAGCATCTTTCCTCTTGATCTTCCTTTTCTCTGTCTTCTTTCTATCTTTCTGTAATTCATCTCCTTATAACATCCTCGAGTGGAAATTCTTGCTAAGTTGCTCTTGTATTGTTGCATCAATGGTATCAGAGCCTTGATCCTAAAGATCTTCACCATTCTTGATGTTCAATTGGTTGGCTTGATTCTCCAACTAATCCAGCTAAACATATTTCTACAATTTCTTGAATCCTCGACTATTTGGCTTGTATAGCCAAATAATCCAATCGTAACAAGCGAAATATAGGATCATTACAAAATTTTGGCGAAAACGAGGAGTAAATCCCAATCTCAATCCCAGTCGAATTCGCTTGTCATGAAAAATCAGCTAAGAACACTCCCAGAACAACAGCTAGAGTTGCAAAACCAGAGGATTTCAGAATTGCGGGATGAAGAGCAGTGGATGTTTGAGCAGATGATGGCGTTACTGCAAAAAGAGAAGACTAATGAGGTAAATGTGGGAACTACTAACTCTAAATCAGGGTCGGGGATAGGAGGAGCAGGGAATGCATTCAAATTTTTTCCTAAAATCGAATTCCCAAGGTTTGATGGGTCTGACCCTAGAAATTGGATTTAGAAATGTGGTCAATACTTCACCTTGTGTAAGGTGCCTGAATCTCAACGAGTAGATTTAGCATGAATACATCTAGTTGGAAGGGATGAAATCTAGTTTTCTAGTTACATTGTCGTTAAGAAAAACTATGGAATGGGATGAATTCATTATGGATGTCTGTGCGAGATTCAAAGAAGATTTGGGAAGCCAAGTGGTGGAAGATTTTAATAGATTGCAATAGAAGGGGACGGTCGACGAGTACCTTGAGCAGTTTGAGGAACTAAAGGCTCTAATGGTTCAACGAACACTAATGCTGCTTGATTCCTTCTTTGTAGACAGCTTTGTGGGGGTCTTAAACCCAATCTGAAACCGTTTGTCAAGGCCCTCACCCCTGTGACCTTGGCCGATGCTATGAACCTTGCCAGGCTTCAAGAGGAAGCAATGGAGGTTGGGAAAGCTCCAAACCGGCTCCAAACCAACAAAGCACCCTTGCTACCAACTCCTAAGAGTGCTCCATCCTCTTACAGATTCACTCAATCTCATCACAATACAAGGCACCCACCTACATCAGTTCCTTCAATAAACTCTTCAAACAGCGTTACAAAACCTTACAACCAAAGTTTCCGATCCACTAGGGTGATTTCAGCAGTTGAAAGGGCAGATAAGATTGCGAAGGGACTATGTTATTATTGTGACCAACCCTATGAGAAGGGCCACCAATGCCAAATTAAGCGTACTCAACTGTTTCTTGTGGAAGTGCCTGGAGTTGGTGGCAATGAATGTGAGGAATTGGAAGAAGATGGGCTAGGTGAGGATGCTATGGGATTTGAAGTGGTGGAAACAGACCCTTGCATATCTATACAGGTAGTCAATGGGACCCCTGGGTACCAAACCATGAGGGTCACGAGTCATTATGGCAGGAGGTCAATACAGCTCTTGATCGATTCTTACAGCACCCATAATTTCTTGGACATTAAGTTAGCTAAGAAGTTAGGGTGTAAGATGGAACCCATTTGCTTGCAACCTGTCACTGTGGCTGATGGAAGTGAGTTGAATTGTTAGTATGTGTGCAAAAACTTCCACCGGAGACTTCAGGGCACTGACTTTTGTTCAGATATGTTCCTAATACCCTTAGGCAGTTGCGATTTAGTCTTGGGGATCCAATGGCTAAGTACATTGGGAACTATTAAATGGAATTTTAATGAGTTAAAAATGGAATTCAACTTTGGTGGCAAGGGCCATCTCCTAAGAGGGTTGCAGGGCCCTAAGGTGAAGATTATAAAGGGAAAACAGTTGCCTAAGGAGCTGAATAATGGAAGCCAACTGTGTATGCTACAACTGATGCCTCCATAAAATGTTAACTTGCAACATCAGGAATGGCAGTGTTTTTCCATGGATATTGAATTGTCTGATCCTGCCCTAAAGGAGGTACTTGCCTAGTATGAAGACCTATTTCAAGAGCCTTCAGGTATGCCACCTAGCAGAGGAATTTTTTACCATAAAATTCCTCTCCATCCGAGGGCAAGGCTTGTAAACATCAGGCCATATAGAGACCCTCTCAAGCAAAAAGATATTATTGAGGAATTGGTGCAAGAGACGCTAAATAACGGCATAATACAGTATAGCAGTAGCCCTTTTGCTTCCCCAGTGGTATTGGTAAGCAAAAAGGAAGGTTCTTGGAGGCTTTGTGTGGATTACCGAGAGTTGAATAATCAAACTGTCAAAGACAAATTTTCGATTCCTGTAGTGGATGAGCTAATTGACGAGCTGGCAGGATCCAAAGTATTCAGCAAGATAGACTTGAGGGCGGGTTATCACCAATTGAGGATGGCGAAGGATGAAGTGCACAAAACACATCCAGGGCACTTTGAGTTCTTGGTTATGCCCTTTTAGATTGACAAACGCTCCAGCCACATTCCAAGAATTGATGAATCATGTTTTTAGGGCATTCTTGAGGAAATTTGTGCTTGTGTTTTTTGACGACATCCTAGTTTATAGTTAGACTTTCTCTGAGAATTTAAATCATTTGCAACAGGTTTTTGAAGTTATGAGGAACCACTGTTTAAAGGCCAAGAAATCTAAATGCTCATTTGGTATCTCCAAAGTTGAATATCTGGGGCATTTTGTTTCTGCCAATGGTATATCAATAGATCCGAGGAAAGTTGAGGCCATTAAGAATTGGCCAATTCCCAGCAATGTTTAGGAACTCAGGAGCTTCCTGGGACTGGCAGGTTAGTATAGGAAGTTTGTTAGAAAAACTACTCCATCATTACTAAGCCCTTAACTCATTTGTTAAAGAAGGGTGAGTTTGTTTGGAATTAGGAAGCCACTTCAGCCTTGAATCATCTCAAAGAGGCTTTGACTATAACACCTGTACTGGGATTTCCAAATTTCAACAAGCCTTTTGTAGTTGAAACAGATGCTTCAGCATATGGAATTGGGGTTGTGCTAATGCAAGAAGGGCATCCATTAGCTTTCCTCAGCAAGACCTTGGGACCTCGATGGCAGAAATTGTTTGTGTATGAGAAGGAACTGTTAGCCGTGGTGCATGCAGTTCAGAAATGGGAACAATATCTCAGTGGTCGATCTTTTACTATTTTGACTTATCAAAATAGCCTCAAATGGCTCCTTGAACAGAAAATCTCTACTCCTTTCTAGCAGTTTTGGCTTTCCAAATTAATGGGGTTTCAGTATGAGATTAAATACAGAAGTGGGCAAGACAATGCAGCGGCTGATGCATTATCTAGAGTTGCTGGTGCTGAACTGTTAGCCCTGACTCTCACAGCAGTTAATACCAATATTTTGGACCTCATAAAAATGAGCTAAATATTGACCTCATAAAAATGAGCTACAACCTTGATGATCATCTACTACAACTCAGGGCTCAATTACAGCAAGGAAAGATCATGCATAAATACAGCCTGCAGGATGATCTTTTGAGGAGAAAGGGAAAGTTGGTGGTTGGCCGAGATGAGGATCTCAGGTTACAACTTCTTAAGTGGATGCATGATAGCCCAACTGGGGGGCACTCAGGGAGGGAAGCTACTCTAAAAAGGGTGCAAAGGTTGTTCTATTCGAAGGGAATGACTAAATCAGTTCAATAGTACATTAGACAGTGTTTACTCTGCCAGAGCTGCAAATCTGATTACCGTCCCTACCCTGGGTTGCTACAACCTCTACAAATTCGTAAAGAGGTATGGGTAGATGTCTCTATGGATTTTATTGAAGGGTTACCTAAGTCCTTTGGAAAAGATGTGATTTTGGTGGTGGTGGATCGATTTAGCAAATATGCACACTTTGCAGCCTTATCTCACCCATTTACAACAGCTGATGTGGCCCAAGTCTACCTTGATAATGTTTTTAAGTTGCACGGATGGCCCCGAAGCATAGTGAGTGATATAGATAAGGTCTTCCTGAGTGAATTCTTGCAAGCCCTGTTGTCAGTACAGGGAGCCAATTTACTTATGTCTACATCATACCACCCACAAACAGATCGTCAGACCAAGGTAGTAAATAGGTGTTTGAAGGCCTATATGAGGTGTATGTGCAGTGAAAAGACCACAGAATGGAATAATTGGCTCCCTTTGGCAAAATGGTGGTATAATACCACCTTTCATACTTCAATAGAGTTAACTACGTACGAGGTTGTCTATAATCAACCTCCCCTTATTCACTTACCTTATATTCCTGGAGAGACAAGGGTAGAATTGGTTGACAGGACATTGCAAAGGAGGGAGGCCATGATTCAAATGTTGAGATTTTATCTCTTAAGGGCACAAAACAGAATGAAAAGCCAGGCTGATTTACATAGGTCATACAGAGTTTTTGAAGTAGGAAGCTAAGTTTGGCTGAAATTGCAACCTTACAGACAGCAGTCAGCGCAAGCAAGGGTCAATCAAAAACTAAGCCCAAAAATACTATGGGCCCTTCCAGATTGCAGCTAAGGTGGGGAAGGTGGCTTATACATTGCAGTTACCAGCAGCTGCTCAAATTCATCCCACTTTCCACGTATCTCAACTGAAGGCCTTCAAGGGAGTGCTACCAAACCGGCCTCACATTCCAGAGTGGGTGCAAGGATCTGAAGCTAATGCTGTCAGACAACTAGTAGCAATTTTGGACAGGAAGCTCAAGAAGAGAGGTAATAGAGCTATGGTTCAGTTCCTAGTGCAATGGGAGGGGCAGTCAGTGGAGGATGCTTCTTGGTGGGATTCTGAAGAGATTGAAAAACATTTTCCTGATTTCGCAAAAGAAATACTCTGAGAGTTGCAATAGGACTGTCATGGTTTCAAACATCTTAGTTTCAGTTTTGTTTTTTTAAAAAAAAAATGAGGAAGGGAACTTGATGCAGGGTTTTGCATCAAGAGTAACTCACGTGAGCTGTTAGTGACCTCACATGGGTTGTTGAAAGTTGTTAGAGGTTGTTACGGTTCTGGCGGGAAGATTAGTTGGTTGCTGCAAGAGTATTTGTAGCAGAAATCATAGATGAGAAAGGAGGCTAATAATAATACAGCATCTTTCCTCTTAATCTTCCTTTTCTCTATCTTCTTTCTATCTTTCTATAATTCATCTGCTTACAACATCCTCGAGTGGCAATTCTTGCTAAACTGCTCCTGCATTGTTGTATCACACTTGATGCAAAATAGTACATCCATTGTGCTTCAACTTTTGCAGGTTGCTAGCTCTTCACATTTGCATACTTAATAACCAGCTCATCTATTGCAACGATTCCAAAATCAAATCAATCAAATCACCAACAATTAGAGTTCAATTGAATTATCATTAGTTGAATAAAATGAACAAATAGAGTACACGTACCTTGGGAATCAAGACCAGTAGCCACTATATTAGAAGCATCTCCAAAAGCTCTGGCAAAGCAGGTTGAAAACGACAAATTGCCCTCACCCACAAGCAGAATTCTATGTTTGCTGCTATATATAATGCTATATTCGTTTCTATTTCTTGTCAGAATCATCAGCATTTTTAACCTTTGACTGCATTTCCATCAGCTGCAGCAACTGCTTTTCCTTAATCATTACCAGCTGATCATCAGTTAAAGCACTACCGATTTTCTCTTTTGTTTGGATTTTGGATAATTTTTTTATGCTATATGCCTTGAATTTATAGCTGTGATGGAGGAAACATCGGCTGAAATTAATCAATGTGACTGCATTTTCCACGACATTTAGAGGATGGTATTTTTAGTCATGCCACTGACTTCCACCTATGAATTAGTCCAATCCAAAAAAAGGTAGGATTCAAACTGTTTTTTTTTTTAAGAAAAAACTTGATCTAGTAAGGATCACGTTTAAGTTTTTCCTTTTTAAAATTTTTTGGTAATGGTGAACGGGACTTAGCCCAAACACAACAGGGTCAAAGACGCAGTGAGGTGGAAGGAATTACCCTTACAAGAAAAATGCCTCCTCCCACATTCAAATATAGATCCTCCAATGTGGACACACTTATATCATTTGAGTTAGAACTCATTGATGTGTAATGGTCAAGTATGTGTATCATAATATTTATATTGATTGATATTTCAGATAATTATGGTTGCCTCTTTAGTAGATTACATAAGTGATTTCTCACTATTTGTAGTGAGTTGTGGCCTTGTGAGGCAATACTTTGATCTTTTAAATCAACAAATTATATTATCATAAGAGGGGGGGGTCAAGTAAGTGTATGAATTCTACTAATAGATGTGATCACTTAATATATCAATAATCTCAAAGTATGACAATTGAATTTTCCACATAGCAAATTACTAATTTTTAGAAGTATTTATCCGTTGTGTACGCGGCAAATTAACTTGAAGCAAATTGAAGAAATTTTTCTTAAAAATGCGATCACTCGACAACCAGGGGTAATCCAAGTGGCACTGGAGCTTTCTGACATAGGGGTCATTACTCATTAGA
Organism: Selenicereus undatus; assembly: GCA_017589665.1. Taxonomy (NCBI): domain Eukaryota; kingdom Viridiplantae; phylum Streptophyta; class Magnoliopsida; order Caryophyllales; family Cactaceae; genus Selenicereus; species Selenicereus undatus. Next base: position 80,983,904 of record JACYFF010031959.1, read on the forward strand.
GATTGGATTCTAGTGGAAGCACTCTCTTGTGAAGGGATATGCTTGAGGAACGACACATGCTAAATCTGATCCGTTGGAGGTGGGGCGTGGAATATATAATGAACTGTTAATTTTTAGGTATTTTGAGATTTGATGTATTAATTTTTATAATCCTTATATTTTTAGTTTATTTTTAAGTATTCTCACTTATAAATTCTTTACAATTTAGTTTTGAAATTACAAAAAATACAATTACTACTATCCTTTTTTATTTTTTTTGAAAAAACCCAACCCCTCCCTTTTAAGTACCCACAACACCGTGCACTGATAGACTATCCAATGGAGAAAACATAATTTTTAGAGTTTTTGCTTTAAAAGAAAAAAAAAAACAAAAATGACAATAGTAAGGATATTTTTGGAATTTGAGGACTGAATTAAAAGGAATTCATAAATAAATGTACTTAAAAATAAACTAAAAAACATATGGGTCATAAAAATAAATGCATTGAATCTCGGGTACCTAAAAGCCAATAGTTAGATATATAATAACAATGACTACCATTTACTACTGCTAGATAAAGGATATATGATGTCCTTCCTGAAAATTTTTATCCCATGATCCATATCAAACAACATTTCACCCCATTGATTCACTGTTTCTTTAACATTTCACGATAACTGATCAGAGTAGGTTCCTTGTAGTAGTCCTTCGATGATGATGATGATGATAGTTAGGGAACGTTCTAAGTAATGACGAGCAGCAGTGGACAGAATGAACTTGAAAGTGGAGCATTCTTTTGAAGGAAAAGGCGCACCAGATCTCGAGCCTTCTCCTCTCCTATTAATATAACCTGGATACTCCCAAATCCTGAAAGGAACGCAATCCACTAGTAGAAGAGAGTTCCACGAAGCAAGTTCCTCAAGTTTCCAGTAGCTAAATGGAGGAGAGGTTTTGTGCCTAAGCTGGATCTCACCATCAGGTCGCAGCATAGAGCTAGCATTGTAAAAGAAGCCACCCACTAGCCTCCTATGCTTCGTAATCATAAAAATTAAATAACTGTTAATCGATAGAATTGAATTAAGGATACTGGCCTAGTAAATTAAAATACTGTGAAATACGAGAAAGACACCAAAACAGACGGCTAACCTAATGAATTAAACACCCCATAAACAGAATTGATGGGATTAGTAATTATACAAAATTAAGCAGCCACATGATGTAGCTTAACCAGAGCCACATGATGTAGCTTAAAGAAGTTGGATCATTCAACAAAGGACCTAAAAAAACCTGGGTAAGTGTATTTGCCTATTAATCTTAGCAAGCTTTATTGGACGCAAAATACACACTCTATATATAGTAGCACTCTCTTAATGTATTATTTCTTGCACAATAGACTCATATGTAATTATGTATGGTGAGTGTAGAATATGAAGATGGCAAAGAGCAAGTTAGTTAGGAGGTTAGTTAGCAGTGAGCTGAGGTGGGCGAGTTTGTTAGGAAGTTGAGTATTTTTTCCTAATTTTTCCAGCACTCTTCTCTCTCCTCCTTTCATCTCGTTCATTTGCCTGGTATAAATACATAATCTAGGTTCATTGTATTGTGTGAAATAGATCAACAACACAGGATGGATTGATCATCTTGATCATCATCCTTTCTTTGATTTCAGCTCAATTAAACTCAACATGGTATCAGAGCAGATTCGTCTTGCTTTACAAATTTTTTTTTTGATTTGAATTCCTCAATTTATTCCTCATTCTTCTCAAGTTTCGTCGCTAATCTGCTGATTGATTTTCAAAAATGTCAGCTGAGAGAAATAGAAATATTATCGGCATGAGCAATTTACAGAATCCTTTGTTGTTACATCCATCTGAAGGGCCTGGATCCTTGTTCATCCAGGAAAAGCTTCAAGGTGCCAATAACTATCGGTCATGGAGGAGGAACTTGGAGATCGGTCTGGCTACCAAAAGGAAGCTTGGATTTGTTCAAGGAACAGTTCCAAGACCTGATGATGATCTTGTCAAAGCTAATATGTGGGATACCTGCAACAGTATGATCATTACTTGGCTGCAAAATTCTGTTTCAGAATCCATTGGTAAATCTGTTTTGTTTTTAAATTCAGCTCGTGAGATCTGGCTGCAATTAGAACAAAGATTTTCCATTAGCAATGGATTAAGAAAATACAGAATTAACAAGGAAATCTATGAGATAAAACAAAATCATACTCTTGTTAGTGAGTATTATACTCGTTTGCGGTGTTGTTGGGAGGAAATAGAAGCAATGAATGAATTACCTAAGATCACTATAATCTCATATGAGGTTAAAAACTTCCTCCAAGTTCTTACCAAACAAAAGGAAGAACAAAGACTATTTCAGTTCTTGAATGGTCTTGATGAGAAATATGCAACTCAGAGAAGTCAGCCGCTACTCATGACTCCACTACCTACTGTGGAGGCAGCTTGCTCTCTGATTCAGCAAGAAGAGTCTCAGAGAGAAGTTCTTGAGATCAATAAGCTGGAAGTAGAAACTACAGCTTTGTAAAGCAGAAATGAGAGATTCAAGGATGTCAAAATTTGCATTGAATGTGGAAACAAGCGACATACACCTGATAAGTGCTGGAGTGTCATAGGATATCCGACATGGCATCCAAAAAGAAAGAAATAGTTGTCTAAGAAAGGAGACAAACCTTCTCCACAATTCAGAGGAAAAGGAAAATTTGTTGCAGCAGCTGACACACACATCAATCCTGAATCTGGTCTCGCACAACAACAAATTGAGCAGATACAACAGCTCATGAAGTTGTTACCACAAAGTCACACTCAGTCCATGACAAATCAGACTATAGCTGGTGAATACATGGAACATAAGTTTGCAGGTATGATTATGTGTACTCATGTAGGCCTTGAAAAACAAGGTTGGATCCTAGATTCTGGGGCCACAGACCACATGACATATATTGCTGATATCTTGCTTGACAAAAGACTGTTGCATCATAGACCTAAAATAACTTTGCCTAATGGTGAGCTATCTAAAATAACTCATACAGGCAGAGTTACTTTAGACAGCAGACTTTAGCTACAGGATGTTCTGCTTGTACCTTCTTTCAAATACAATATGCTTTCTGTCCCTAAACTTGCTAAGGATAACAAATGCATTGTTATCTTCTATCCCACAATATGCATTATTCAGGATTTAGTCACCAAGAAGATTTTGGGGATTGGTAGAGAACACAAGGGGCTTTATTTTCTCATGCATAAATCAGTGGAGGACGAAGAGGGAAAGGTGTTGACGGAGGATGCTGAAATTAAGGAGAGATGGCAAAGTTTCTTTGCTAAACTCCTCAATGGGGAAGGGGGGAGCCGACTGTAGTTCAGACGGAGAGTGTAGCGATCAGTGTGCGGGCGACAGGATAACTAAGGAGGAGATTAGGGAGGCCTTAAAGAAGATGGCGAATGGGAAGACAGTGGGCTCGGACCAGATACCAATAGAAGTTTGGAAGTGTATGGGGGAAGAGGCTCTAGAGTGGCTCACGGAGCTTTTCATTGTTATTTTCAAGACCGTAAAAATGCCCAGAGAGTGGAGGGCCAGCATAATCATCCCACTGTACAAAAACAAAGGGGATATCCAAGATTGTAATAACTTTAGGGGCATCAAGCTGCTCAGCCACACTATGAAACTGTGGGAAAGGGTGATTGAGAGAAGGCTGCGAGAGGAAGTAGAGATTTCAGAGAACCAATTTGGTTTCATGCCAGGCAGGTCGACCATTGAGGCGATCTACCACCTCAGAGGGCTCATGGGCTTGTTCAGGGACAGAAAGGTAGATCTCCATATCCTGTTCATAGACCTGGAGAAAGCGTATGATAGAATTCCAAGGGAGGTTTTATGGAGGTGTTTGGAAGAGAAAAGGGTGTCGCCCGCGTACATTCGTGTAATGAAGGATATGTACGAGGGAGGGCGGACGAGCGTTAGGACTCCGGGAGGGGTCTCCAATGACTTCGCTGTTAGTTTGGGCCTGCATTAGGGCTCCGCTTTAAGCCCGTTTCTTTTCGCATTAGTTTTGGATGAACTCACTAGAGGAATCCAGGACGAGGTGCCATGGTGCATGGAATTTGCATATGACATCATTCTTATCGATGTCACCAGGCAGGGGGTGAACGACAGGTTGGAGAGTTGGAGGCATACGCTGGAGGCTAGGGGCTTTCGGTTGAGTAGATCGAAAATGGAATACCTACATTGTTGTTTCAGCGGAAGGACAGAAAAGGGGGGAGAGGTCGTACTTGATGGGAGGGTCATACCGAAGGTTGCAAAATTTAAGTATCTGGGCTCGATCATCCAGCAAAATGGGGACATTGACAAGGATATTAGCCAGCAGATTAGAGTGGGCTGGTAAAAGTGGAAGTCAGCGTCAGGGGTACTGTGTGACAAGAGAGTGCCCATGGGATTGAAAGGCAAAGTCTATCGGATGGTAGTTAGACCGGCTGTTCTCTATGGATCGGAGTATTGGCCTCTAAAAAAGACGCAGATCCAACGGTTGATGGTAGCTAAGATGAGAATGGTCAGGTGGATGTGTGGTTTTACGAGATTGGACAGAATTAGGAATGACGTAATCAGGGGTTTAGCTGAAGTGACCCCCATAGAGGAGAAGATGAGGGAATCGAGGCTCAGATGATTCGGCCACGTGAAGAAGAGAAGTATGGCCGCCCCAGTGAAAAGGTGTGAGATGATTCACCCCCCCGATGGTAAGAGAGGGAGGGGTAGACCGAAGAAGAGCCTAAAAGAAGTGGCTAGAGAGGACATGAGAGTTGTCGGTCTTACGGAGGACATGGCTCAGGATAGGAGGCTGTGGCGGGACAGGATTAAGGTTTCGGATTGTAGGGGACCGCCTCCGTAGGGGGCAGTAGCCTAGGCGGTGTAGGGCGGGTAGGGTTTTTGGTGTGCTTGTCTGCAGGTCGTGCTTTTCTGGGATGTGAGGGCACTAAGCGCCCCTGGTTTGTTCAGGTATGTCTCTACTCCTTCTTTATTTGCTATCCGACCCCTTTTCTCTTCCCCCTTCGCTTACTTCGTAAATGGTTTCGCAATCGTTTTCTCTATAAACTTTTTATCAAAACTGTTTTGTGGGTCTTATGTAATCAACCTCTCTATGGGTAGGAATACCGGTAGAGGTAAGGTTGCCTACAGTTGGATCTCCCCAGACCCCGTGAAAGCGGGACCCACACTGGGAGTTTGTTGTTGTTGTATAAATCAGTGGAGGAAATGGACAGCAACCTTCAAGAGATTATCAAAGAAATGACTAAAGCAGAACATTTTGGATTGGTGGTAACAGGCAATGGAGTATAATGTTCAGGCTCTTATGAAGTGTGGCACAAGAGGCTAGGTCATGCACCATTCAGCAAGTTACAACACCTATCAAATGTTCAAGTACAAAACACTCAAAATAAAGTCTGTATGTGTGTCCAATGGCTAAACTTACAAAACTGCCATATCAACTTAGTTCCAGCAGATGTAGTGCTGTATGTGAGATGATTCACATGGATATATGGGGACCATATAGAGTTCCTACTCATAGGGGTTATAGATATTTTTTAACTCTCGTTGATGATTGTACTAGAACCACATGGGTGTATTTACTCAAGTGCAAATCTCAAGCATTGGCTACTTTACAGCAATTTATGCATATTGTTGCTACTCAGTTTCAAGCAAAAATAAAACATATAAGATCAGACAATGCTCTTGAATTTCACAGTGATTCCTGTCAACAGTTTTTCAGTGCTCATGGTATACTACAGCAAACCTCTTGTGTCAATAGACCCCAACGAAATGGCAGAGCAAAAAGAAAACACAGGCACATTCTTGAAGTGGCACGAGCATTAAGGTTTCAAGCACATTTACCTATTCACTTATGGGGAGATTGTGTACTGACTACTGTATATATCATCAACAGATTACCAACACCTTTACTCAATTACAAAACCCGTTATGAAACATTATTGGGAAAGCCACCTTCATACAAACATATGAGAACATTTGGTTGTCTGGCATTTGCAGCAAACCCCAGCATCACCAAGGACAAGTTTAATGCAAGGGGCATACCCTATGTTTTTCTGGGATACCCATCATCTCAAAAGGGATACAAACTGCTAAATCTTCATACCAAACAAAGCTTTGTATCTAGAGATGTTAGATTTGTTGAAGAAGCCTTTCCTTATCATCAGGATAGTGCCAAGGCATACATGACACCAACTCCCATATCCATGCCTTCTGATAACTGAACTGATGATTTGCATCTCTCTACAATGCAACAACAAGTGTACTCTGATGCAGCCCCTGCTACTGCTCAAACTCCACAATATACACTTCCAACTTCTCCTATGTCAGTTGAAGACACCAGGACTGTGGATAACATAGAGGGTCAGAATGTTCTTCCTCAAGTAAGAAGAACAACCAGAACCCATAAGAAACCTGCATGGCTCACTGATTATGTAAGCGGAGCTGCTCAAACAAGTGATGTTCTATATTCTATTGCCAACCATGTGTCTTCTGATCACCTTGGCAGTAACTTCAAAGCTTTCATGTCCAATTTGGACAATCAACAAGATCCTGTCAGTTTTGAACAAGCTGTCAAGAGTCAAGATTGGTGTGATGCTATGAATGTTGAATTACAAGCTTTAGAATTCAAGCTTTAGAAAGAAATGGCCCTTAACCAAGTTACCACCAGGAAAGACAACAATTGGTTGCAAATGGCTTTATAAAACCAAGTACAGGTCAGATGGCTCCATAGACAGACATAAAGCTAGGCTGGTTATTCAAGGATTCATGTAGAAAAAGGGCATAGACTATGAAGAAACTTTTGCACCTGTTGCCAAAATGACTACTGTAAGAACTGTTCTTGCTGTTGCAGCCATGAAGCAATGGGTCACTTGTCAAATGGATGTTACTAATGCATTTCTCCATGGTGATCTTGAAGAGGAGGTTTACATGAAAATTCCAAAAGGATACAGGGGGAAGGGGGAGCCTATTCTGTGCAGTACTGCATCAATCAATCTCACTCAGCTACCTGTCAATACAGTTTGCAAGCTTCAAAAATTGTTATATGGGTTGAAACAAGCACCTAGGCAGTGGTTTGCCAAGCTAACCTCCAGCCTTCTTGCTTTTGGGTTTCAACAATCCAAGGCAAATTATAGTCTGTTTACCAGACAAACTCCTCAAGGTTTCATAGCAGTCCTTGTTTATGTAGATGACATGCTCATCACTGGAGATAGCATATCACTCATCACTCAGCTCAAAGATCATCTAAATCACTGGTTTCAAATGAAAGATTTAGGAGAACTTCGATACTTCTTGGGATTGGAAGTTGCAAGGTCTACCAAAGGCATTTTTCTTTCACAAAGAAAATATGTCTTGGATCTTTTGAAAGAGACAGGGAAGTTGAATTCCAAACCTCTCTATCTCCCTATGGATCCTAATGTTAAGTTCATCAGAGAAGGCACTCCTATGGATCAACTTAATTAATACAAACGCTTAATTGGCAAGCTGATCTATCTGACTATAACCAGACCTGATATTTACTTCACAGTTCAGGTTCTCAGTCAGTTCATGGCTTCACCCACAGTTGATCATATGAATGCAGCACTTCGAGTACTCAGGGATCTCAAGAAGTCTCCTGGTCAAGGCATCCTTCTTTCTCAAACTTTAGCCCCTCACCTCACAGCACTCCTGGTTCATTGTATTGTGTGAAATAGATCAACAACACAAGATGGATTGATCATCTTGATCATCATCCTTTCTCTGATTTCAGCTCAATTAAACTCAATAGTGAGTGCAATTTTATTGAATGAGGTAAATAGCGCTGACAAAAATTCAAGTTTGGGTCGAATTTGGTCAGATAATTCAGAGAATGTTGAATTCGAGTCAAAGTTGGGTTTGGCCAATAGAAATATAAAAATTGTTGTGTTCGAATTCAAAATTCAGACGAAAAATTCATGACCATACCTGGTTTTTTTTGGATTGGACAAATTCGACTAATTGAATCGGACACCTTTTTACCAGCTCTAGGTAAAATGATGGAACTAAGTGGTCCATAATATAAATAAATACAGATCATAAAAGAATCTAGACTAAAAATGATTATTCAAAGTCATCATGGTGGGTTTGGTTCGATTCCAAAGAATTTGAAACATAATTTAGACATATATATTTATATATATAGAAATATATATTTATATATATTTTCGGGCCTAATGTAACGTGGAGAATTGAAGACTAGAAGAGAATATATAGGGCCTGTTCTTTTCGTGGGTCAATCTGTTTTTACCCACTTCAACCTACTTCAACCTACTTCAACCCATTTCAACCTACTTCAACCCACTTGAAAAAAAAATACAAACTTCAACCCACTTCAACCTATCTCAACCTACTTCAACCCACTTCAACCAACTTCAACCCACTTCAACCCACCCCTTCATAATTTTAATAATTTGTAAAGTATCATGTGAGATTTAGAGCCTGTTGTTTTCGTGAGTAAATTAGGTAGGTAAAAGGGTGAAGTAGGTTGAAGCTGGTTAAGGTGAGTTAAGGTAGGTTGAAATTGGTATTTTTTTTTTGGAAGTGGGTTGAAATAGGTTGAAGTAGGCTGAAGTGAGTTAATGTTGGTTGAATTTGGTATATTTTTTATGTGGTGGGTTGAAATGGATGAAAATAATGAGAACGTCATTAATGTGTGATAATTTATGAAGTTATCCAAATTTTGTGAAATTTTTGTTTGTTATTTTTTATTTTACATTTTTTTGATTTTTAATTTTTGATTTTTAGTTTTTATTTTTCATTTTTCATTTTTCACTTTTTTTGTTTTTAC